>NW_019379775.1:178465-197553 GCF_000648655.2 Copidosoma floridanum | reverse complement strand
ATAATCATAAAAATAATGATTTTGAATCAGGAATTAAGCGTGGAAGGAGCACGCCTATCATCTCGAGCAGTGGCGAAGAAGATGAGAAAATTCGTAGCCCTAGCGTAAATCGCCAATACTCTACTCCCGCACAAGATAGTATTAAGACCAAAATTAATTTATTAGAAAAGCAGTTAATTGTAGCTGTTGAGGCTCGTGACTCCGGTCTTGGATCAGAAAGTGTACAAAAGGATATAGAGAAAACAAAAAAAGAATTGGAAAGTTCTAGAAAATTGCTGACAGCAATAATTAATACAGCAAAACGCCAAAAAAAAACATCGAGATGAACGCCAGGAAGGTCTTAAAAAAATAGCGATTGATCGACCAGATTTGGCAAAAACTTTGCACGTAAGTTTTTAATTATTTAAATTGCACACTATCAAATAATCAATTTAAATGCTTTAATGTTAGTGTGCTGAAATTAATGAAAGTAAAAAAAATATCAAATTTTAGTTTCGCAAACAGCCTGGTCGACCTCAATCAGAACTTGATCAACCTGAATTGTTGAAAACAATATGTGACATCGCTATGTTTGGAGGAGCTGCTGACAGTCGGTGACGCTCGGAATTAATTCGGAGCTGCAAAACATTGGACGACTTACATGATGAGCTTCAAACAAGTGGTTTTTCAATTTCAAGAAGCGCTACATATCTTCGATTGCTACCTTGAAACTCCCACACAAATGAGGGTAAAAGGCACGTTCATACGGTGCCAGTTAAACTTTGCAAGACTCAAGCTGATTCTAGAAGAGAACACCTTGACGGTAAATTTTGTACAGCTTAGGTGACTATAAATACATTTTTTTATTCGTATCAAACGATATGCTCCGATATATATGAAAATAATATTTTAATATTTGAAATTAAATAATTAATAAAAATATTTACTACCTAGGTCGTTAGAGCAATTAATTTCAGTACTGGGTGTTCGTCAGGTAGCTGTAATATCGCAAGATGATAAAAGCAGAGTGCCAATTGGTATCACTGCTGCAAATAAACAGGCACCGATCTTAATGCACTTAGAATATAAAGTAAGTCTACAAGACCACGATTGGTTTGTAGCCCCAAGTCATAAGCTTATTCCAAGTGTGTATGCAGGCATTAATATTACAGATGGCAAAATTGGTGATCCAAAAACTGTAACGCACTCAGGGCCTACGTACATTACCATCCGCAGTGCCAAGCACTCGACAAGTACAGCAGCAACTCACGCTTATGATTTTAGAAGATTGTTAAACTTGGAATCTTTTAATGAAATACTTTGTAAGAAAATAATTGTTTACACGTAAAATTTCGCATGATGGTGGACTAGATGAAAATCCACGCTACGCCAAAATGATTAGTTATGCGATTGACCATTTTAAGATCTGTAATTTAAATGCCATTTTTATAATAACTAACGCACCAGGTCGAAGTGCATATAATTGCGTTGAGCGGCGTATGGCACCCTTAAGTCGTGAGTAAGCTGGCTTAATATTACCTCATGATAAATACGGATCTCATCTGGACAATTCGGCCAAAACGATTGATAAGGAACTCGAAAAAATAAAATTTTGAATTTGCAGCTCAAACGCTTGCAAACGTATGGAGTGACCTAGTCATTGATGGCTATCCAGTGACCGCAGAATTCGCCGATTCGGAATGCATTGCCAAAGACGTAAGCAACGTATCACCTGAATTGTATAGCTTACATGTAAAAAAAAGTCAATATTTTTTTCAGGTATCAACGAGACTTTTAATATTAATTTTTTCATATTTTTCTGTAAATAATTGAATAAAATAGTTATTTTCGATAAACAATCTATTTGTAAATTGCACATAAAAGTAAAGTTAATATTTTTAACGTAATATTAATCAATTTTTTTTTATTGTAGATCGTAAAATGCGATGAAAAATATTGCTGCGGCGAATGGAGAAGTTGTTTAAGGGATGTTCTTCCTGTGACTAACGGTTTTCTGCTTCCTCCATTTCCATTGCACAGAAATCGTATCGGACGACTTGAAATCCTAACCCCGGACGATACAAAAGAAAAAGATAGCTTCCCTGATTTGTTTGTGAGACTAAGTATTGGTTTAAAACCCTAGATGACCACTGGTGTTCCTGTACCATATGATATTATTACTGCCCTTCAGTTGTTGATGACATTAAAGACAAGTTTTTATTATTCTCAAGTGTAATTATAATCTTTCAGCTCTAAATCATACAATTTTTTTTAATTTCAGGTAGGACATGTGATTCATGTGGATTATATTTTGCTTTAAAAAAAAACAAAAAAACTTGCACACCAAAGAAATTCATGGAAAAGTCAATAATCAAAAGCTACGTGCAAAAAAAATTTTAGCAAAAAGAGAAACAGAATTACTTTGTGAACTTGATACTCTTGAGCCAATAATAGAGTGGCTCGAAAAAGAAGACGTAGAAATTGAATTTTCTGATCTCACAAATAATGATTTTACAGATGATATAGCTTCCTTTCCTGTAATCAGTGATATACACGAGTGGCTANTATCCTTTTCTTGTGTACATTATTCAGCACAGTACTATGTTATAAAAAAAATACTACAGAGTTGAAAAGTTTTTTCTGAACAATTAATAGACATTCATTACTTCGATTGATACTTCAAGCATTAAAAACAACATCAGAAAGTGTTCAAAATAAAAAAAAAAAATTTTTTTTAATAGAAAAAATTACGTAACATTTACTGGGGGAGGAGGAGGGTCAGGCAAAACGTTACGGTAAGTTGCGTGGGGGTGGGGTGGGGGTCAAAAAAGGCCAGAAACAGCGTTACGTAGTTTATGGATGGCCCCTTATATAAAAGTTAATTTAATGGCTTTCAAGTCTCCAGTGTAAAAAATTACTTTAACATGCGTTGTGTGCAGAGCTTAGGATAACCCTATTAATAATGACTAAAGTTTGCAACGTTCCGTGCAACGAAAATACAAAAAAAGTTATTTTTTTTTTTAAATTAAAATGTTTTAAGCGCTTCAACAAGAAATAAGGAAGGCTCCCGTCAATTTTAAGATTATAAAAATGTACCATTCTCAAGATATAAGAGTTAAAAGATATAGAGTTCAAGTAAAATTCATATAGTCTATATAAATCAAAGTAAGTATCTGTCTACGCAATGACTCACAAGAACCATAAAAAAAAACAGCTCCTCGCTATGATACCGTCACGAAATAGCAATTACTAATATAACCCAATTACTAAACAAAAATAAAACAGGCTGTATATGCATGTACAAATTACTTGAAAATCATCCATACCAAAACTATATTCTTAGTGTTAGTAAAATAAAATAACTAAAAATCTACATATCTGGTCCTGGAAAACTTAATAAATTAAATATTTAATTGTAGAAATGTCCGTTATAGACCAAAACTTCGAGGCGTTCTAATTAAAAAAACACCGTGCGCCATCAAAGCAAATGTACAACTATAGCACTTTTTTTCTTCCAAACATGTTACTTATTAAAGTTGTCATTAAAAAACAGACCAAAAAAAAATCTACACTGCAAACAAATCTTATATATCACAAGCAGCACACCACTGATAATGCCTAAACATACAGTGATATTATTAAGTTAATTTGATAGGTAATGAGTTTCAACAATTTTCGTCTTCCAAAAATATTAATTTCTAGTTTAATATCGCACAAATGACCAACAAATGCGGAAATTGAGGATAAATTTATTGTCACGGGCTTTATACTACTGACAATGCATGGACATTTAATAATATAACTTGTTACATATAAAAATAAAAATTTCAAACATCTTTCGTCTCCCGGAATAGTTAATATCAAATGTTATATCACAAAAATAACCAAAAAATATAAAAATTTAGAGTAACTTTATTCCCACAGGCTACACGCCACTGATAATGAATAGACATTTATTGATATTACTAACTACATATAAAAGTTGTCAGTTCCATTAATTTTCGTGTCCCGGATTAATTAATTTCGAGTGTAATATCGCAAAAAATACCGAAAAATACGAAAATATAGGGAAAATTTATTATCACAGGCTGTACGCGACTCATAATGCATAAAAACTTTTTGGTAATACTTTGTCCATATAAAAGTTACAAGTTTCATTTGTTTTTGTCTTCCAGAATTAATAATTTCAAGTGTTATATCGTATAAAAGACCAAAAACTACGGAAATATAGGGAAAATTTATTATCACAGGCTGTACGCTATACTGACAATGCATAGAAGTATTGTGATATTACTCAGTGCATATAAAGGTTACAAGTTCCATTAAGTATCGTCTTCCGGAAATTGTAATTCCAAGTCTTACATAGCATAATAGTCATATGACCAAAAAATCTGGAAATTTAGAGAAAATTTATTGTCACGGGCTGAATGCCATCACTAATAAAGCATAGAACTTCATAAATATTATTAAGGGGGCTCCTCACTATAAATCCCACAAGAAGAGTAAGCATACTGCAACACAGCTTTTCATTGGCTGTGGAGGTTCTTGACTAAAAATGGATAGGTACCTATAGTCCCTTCAAAAAAAGTTTAGTCACATCTACACTTTTGACCTATATCGTACAATACAGTGACCCGAGCAGACGTATGTATACAAATCTGACAACATAACCCTTGTATGTAAATAATAATAAGCTGACGATAAGTACCTAATAATAAAAGCCACGGGTGGCCAAAGACAAAAAAACTTTAGAAAAAATCTACAAGTTATTTATTAGTGACGAGTAAATACAACCGTGTCCAAACTTTATCGTGATATATTCTATTAATTTTATCTATTAGTCAAAAAAGTACATAAGTCAGCCCCGCATTAAATTATTTTCTTAGTTCAGCGTCTCATTTATTTTTATTAAAATTACGATTCCCCACAACTCCTATTCATTTTACGTACAACTTTCTGACCAATTCAAACTACGCGGGCTACCGCTCTTCGGTGTAGCAGACGCCCCACACTTTTCATCTGTTTCGTGACTTGCACAGTTATCTACTATTTTCACAAAATATCCTATAAAACCCATGGTAATGTCCGAGTACCTGAATGTCGTTGGAAAGATTCTGATTTCTTCTATCTGCTACATAGTTTTCTATTAAGAACTACAGTATCTTTGCAGAGATATCATACACCCTCGCCACCAATTTAACGACCCTCCATAAGAGGCTATGTTACAGAGTCTATTTTCCAGTTAGTTTTTTTCAACAATTTTGGTGGTGACGAGGTCTAAAATTTTGGGAAAAGACTCCTTGCACCTTCAAGAATCATCCTTTAAAATATCATTTAATACTCCAGTGTTTTGATTTAGTGAGGAGCCACCTTAAGGGTATATATAAGTTACAAGTTCTATTATTTACTTTTCCAGAAATTGATAATTTCAAGTTTTATACCGCAAAAATGACAAAAAATACCAAAATTTAAGACAAATTTATTATCATGCTGTTAGCCACTCATAATGCATAGAACTTTATTTGTATCATTTAGTACATATAGGGGTTGTCAGTTTCATTAATTTTCGTCTTCCGGATTTATTAATTTCAAGTGTTATATCGTAATAATGACCGAAAAATATAAAAATTTAGGATAAAACTTACTATCACAGGCTGTACGCCACTGATAATGCAAAGAACTTTATTAATATCACTTAGTACATGTAAAACTATCGAGTTCAAACGACTTTCGTCTTCCGGAATTATTAATTTTACGGTTTACAGCCAATAATAACTGAAAAATACGGAAATTTAGGGAGAATGAAATGTCACAGGCTAAAGGCCCCTAATAATAAATAGAAATTTATTGATATTACTAAGAGCATATAAAACTTACAAGTTATAATAATTTTTGTCTCCCGGGATTATTAGCTTCACGTTTTAAATGGCAAAAACAACCAAAAAATCCGGAAAGTTAGGGAAAATTTATTGTGACGCGCGGAACGCCACTGATAATACATAGAAATTTATCAATATTACTTAGTACATATAAGATTTACCAGATCTATTAATTATCGTCTTCCGGAATTAGTAATTTCAAGTTTTGTACAGCAAAAATGACCAAAAAATACGGAAATCTAGAGAAACTTTATTATCGCAGGCTGCACGCCACTCACAATGCATAAACATTTATTGATACAACGTAGTTTACATAACACTTATAAGTTCCAACAATTTTTGTCTTCCAAAATTACAAATTTTAAGTACTATAACGATTACATTGAACTTATAACCATCATGAGTTACAACAATTTTTGTCTTCCAAAATTATTAATTTCGAGTGCTATATCTTAAAGTTGACCGAAAAATTAGGAAATTTAGGGAATACTATTTATCACAGGGAGTACGCCACGGATAATCCAAAAAAATTTATAAAAAAAATAAATGAAAAATACGGAAGTTCAGCGGAACTTTTTTCTTACAGGCTACACGCCACTGATAATGCATAGAAATTTATTGATATTACTAAGTCTATATTAAAGTAATAAGTTTCAACAATTCCTCCATTCCGGAATTATTCAATTAAAAGTTTATGTAGCAAAAATGTCTGAAAAATATGGAAATCAAGAGAAACTTTAGTATTGAGTTATAAATTAATAATAAACTAATTACAGAGTTAGCAATTTCAAGTTTTATATAGCAAAAATGACCTAAAAATACGAAAATCGAGAGAAACTATATTATCACAGGCTGCACGCCACTCACAATGCATAAACATTTATTGTGGCATTTATTGTGGCATTATTGATATGGCATAGAAATTCATTGATATCACTTATTGCATATGTAAGTTACAAGTTTTATGACCTTTTGTCTTCCGAAATCATTAATTTCAAGTGTTGTATCAAAAAATGACTAAAAAATACGGAAATTTAGGGAAAATTTATCATCACAGGCTGTCCAAAACTGATAATGCGAAGAAAAATATTAAAATTACTTGGTACATTTGGAAATATTCAGTTCCAACAATTTTAGTCCTTAGAAAATATGAATTTCACGTTTTATATCACAAAAATAACAAAAAAAAAACCGGAATCGGAGGGAAAATTTATTGTCACGGGCTAAATGCCACCAATAATGCGTAGACGTTCATAAATTTTTCTCAGTTTATATAATAGTTATAAGTTCTAACGATTTTTGTCTTCAGGAATTATTAATTTTGAGTGTTATATCGCAAAACTTACCAAAAAATACAAAATTTTGGGAAAGATTTGATTTCACAGGCTAAAAGCCACTAAAAATGCATGGGGATTTATAACTATAACTTAGAAGATATAAAAGTGATGAGTTTCATTGATTTAAGTTTTTCAGAACTTTTAATTTTAAGTGTTATTTTGCAAAAATGCTCGAAGAATTAAAAAATTAAGGGAACATTTGCTACCACAGATTAAAAGCCACTGATAGTGCAAAGAAATTTATTTTTATAACTTAGTTCTTTAAAAAAGTATTAAGTTTCCACAATTTTTGTCTTTCGGAATTATCAATTTCAAGTATTTTATCGCAAAAACGACCGAAAAATACCGAAATCTAGGGAAAATTTGTTGTCACTGGCTGAAGGCCACTGATAATGCATTGAAATAGATTGACATAACTTAGTGCAGATAAAGGATAGAAGTTTCATTAATTTTTGTGTTCTTGAATTATCAATTTCAAGTTTTACATCGCCAAAATGACCGAAAATTATGGGAATTCAGGGAAAATTTATTATTACACACTAAGCAAAGCTGATAATGAAAAGAAAATTATTAACATTCCTTAGTACGTATGAAATTATTAAAATCTATCAGTTTTTGTTGTCAGGAATTATAAATTTTACGTTTTATATTGCAAAAATTACCGAAAAAACGGGAATTTTGGGGAAAATTTGTTGTCACGGGCTAAACGCCTCTAATAATGCATAAACATATATAAATTTTTCTTAGTACATATGATAGTTATGAGTTCTGTTAAATTTCGTCTTTAGAAATGATTAATTTCGAGTGTTATATCGCAAAACTGACCGAAAAATACGGAATTTCAGGAAAGATTTATTATCACAGGCTGACCGCCACTTTGAATGCATAGACATTTATTTTTATAACTTAGTATCAATAAAAGTTATGAATTCTTATATTTTAACTATTCGGAAGTTCTTAATTTCAAGTGGTATATGGCAAAAATCACCCAGAAAAATCAAAATTTAGGGAACTCTTATTAGTCACAGGCTGAACGCTACTATAATGCGTAAAAATTCATTGATCTAAGTTAATTTATATAAGAGTTACCAGTTTCATTATTTTTCGTTTTTTGAAATTATTAATTTTAAGTGTTATACGGCAAAAATGACCGAAAAATACAAATATTGAAGAAAAATTCATTCTCTTGTACTGTACACCACTGATGATTCGTGGAAATCTATTGACGTTACTTAGTTTATATTAGAGTTACCAGTTCTATTTATTTTTGTCTTTTGGATTTAATAATTTCAAGTGTTACATCGCAAAAATGACCATATATTATGGAACCTTAGAGAAAAGTTATTATCACAGGCTGTACGCTACTGATAATACATAGAAGTTTCTTGATGTTACTAAGTATAGTACTTGGTTCATATATTATAAGAGCTACCAGTTTCATTATTTCGTCTTTCGGAAATTTTAATTTCAAGTGTTATATTGCAAAAATGACGTAAGAATTAAGAAATTAAGAGAAAATTTGTTATCACAGGTTGTACGCCACTGGTAATGCAAAGTAATTTATTATTATAACTTAGTTTATATAAAAGCATTAAGTTTCATTAAATTCCTCTTTTGAAATTATTAGTTTCAAGTTTTTTATCGCAAGAACCACCGAAAAATATGGAAATCTAGGAAAAATTTATTGTCACGGGCTGAAGGCCACTGACAATGCATTGAAATTTTTCGACATAACTTAGTGCAGATGAAGGATACAAGTTTCAATAATTTTCATCATGTGAAATTATTAATTTCAAGTTTAAAATTGCAAAAATGACCAAAAATTACGAGAATTTGGGGAAAATTTATTACTACAGACTGTGCAAAGCTTATAATGCAAAGAAAATTACTAATATTACTTAGTACACATAAAAGTATTAGGTTCCAACGTTTTTGTCTTCAGGAATTATGAATTTAACGTTTTATACTGGAAAAATAACAAAAAAAAACCGGAATTGGAGGGAAAATTTATTTTTACGGACTAAACGCCACCAATAATGTGTAGATATTCATAAATTTTTCTTACTTTATATAAAAGTTATAAGTTCGAACAATATTTGTCTTCAGAAATTATTAATTTCGAGTGTTACATCGCAAAACTGACCAAAAAATATGGAATCTTAGGAAAGATTTATTATCACAGGCTGAACGCCACTAAAAATTCATAGGAAATTATTATTATAACTCAGATTATATAAAAGTGATGAGTTCTAATAATTTAAGGAATTCTTAATTTCGACTGTTATACCGCTAAATTAACAAAAAAATACGTAAATTTAGGGAATTCTTATTATCACAGGCTAAACGCCACTGGCAATGCGTATAAATTTATTGATTTAACTCAGGTTGTATAAGAGTTACCAGTTTCATTAATTTTCATCTTTTAAAATTATTAATTTTAAGTATTATATGGCGAAAATGACCAAAAATTACAAAAATTTAAGAAAAATTTGTTATCACAGGCTGTACACCACTGATAATGCATAGACATTTTTTGATATTACTTATTTTATATAAAAGTTACAAGCTTTATTTATTTTCGTCTCCCGAAATCAATAATTTTAAGTTTTAAATCACAAAAATGTCCGAAAAGTTCAGAAATTAGGAGAAAATTTATTATCACAGGCTGTACGCCACTAAGAATGCATAGAAGTTACGAAAATACAGGGAAAATTTAACATCACAGGTTGTACGCTACTGATAATGCATAGAAGTTTACTGATGTTACTAAGTTTATATAAGAGTTACCAGTTCCATCATTTTCATCTTTTGGTAATTATTATTTCAAGTGTTATCTCGCAAAAATGACCGAAAAAAACCAAGATTTAGGAAAAATGTATTGTCGCAGGCTGCACGCCACCGATAATGCATAGACATTTATTGATATTCCTTAGTTTATATAGAAGTTTTGAGTTCCAACAATTTTCGCCTTCCGGAACTTTTAATTTCGAGTGCTATATCGCAATAATGACCGAAGAATTCAGAAATTAAGAGAAGATTTGTTATCATATGCTACAGCATACGTACACGCCACTGATAATTCAAAAAAATTTATTAATATTACTTTGTTTATCTAAAAGTATTGAGTTCCAACAATTTTTGTCCTCCGGAATCATTGATTTCCAGTTTTATATCGCAAAAATAACTGAAAAAATTGGAAATTTAGAGAAAATATACTGTCACTCGCTAAACGCCGTTCATAATGCATAGAAATTTATTGATATAATTTAGTGCTGATTAAAAATACAAGTTTAATTATTCTTTGTCTTCTGGAATTATTGATTTTAAGTGTCAAAAACTTCCGATCCATCTTTAGCAAAACTTTTTCATGCTATCTGACTGTATGAATTTAACTGTTTAGTACGGTCTTTTGTATATTCCTGATATCCAGATATTTTCTGTTTCAGGATTGAAAATGCTAATTTCTTTATAATCTAAATAGATTGACAGACCCATATCAGCAAACTTACGTAAGGAGGGTAAATTTCCGACCAAGTCCCGAGCACAAACTACTCTGTTCACCTCAATCTCGTTATTACTTTTTCTAAGTAGCAGACTTTCTATTCCTTTCGTTCTCAAATCCGCAGATGAGTCTGAATTTGCACATTTAATTTGTTTAATTTTTCTTCAGTCAAGATTTTTCGTAAATTGGTCGGTTGCTCTCAAATCAGCGATAAATTTAATTTTATCAGTTTCATCCGATTCCCAATGATTTACTCAATTTGCACAGTTTGAAAACAGAGTTATGAGAGGCTCAATCAACGCCAGAGGCTTACCTTTATTTGAACCCGACGCGTTTTGTTTTTCCTTAGTATTCTGGTCCTGATCAGAAACTTTCTGCTTTTTGAAATCTTTTCCATCTTTGACGTTGCTAGAGTCTCTTTTCTGCCCAAAATCTTGGGAATTGGAGCGGCCCCGACCCCTGCCATGGGCACGGCCGTGACTATTTCGATTCCCTCGACTTTCTCGCTCCTGCTTTTTAAAATCCCATGATTCTGACTTAATTTGCTCACCACATCTTGAACTGCACTTCTTGTTGGCTGGTATGTTATTTACAAAAGTGCCACAAGTGTAGCACTTTTTCAGCCCAGTTCTAGCCTTCGGGCATCTATCGGCTATATGGTCCCAGTCGTCGCATTCGACGTACTGAAGGCGATCCTGGTGTCATGACGCTGTTAACGCCCTCCTCGTAGGTCGTCCTCTAGTGGCATCTGCCAGGCCTTCCGGCTCAACCTTTAACATGTACCACATGAGATTTTTATACGTCATACCCTTTCCGTCTCTATTTTGCATTTTAAGCGTGAAGTCTGTCACCTGCACGCTAGGTACCATTCCTACTACGGCGGTATAAAAGGCATCTCGCTTTTCTTTTTCAAAAAAGGGACCAGATGTACTTATAATCTCATAATTCCTTACCAATTCTTCAAATATTTTAATAAACTTAGACACCGATTCTTTCCCTTCATTAAATTTAATTTCGTGCAATTTTTTCCAAATCGCGGCCATCGTGATGGGCGTTTCTCCCCTTTTAAAATCTTTCAGACTTTCTGAAATTGCAATCGGGTCTTGTAATCGCAATATCCTAAGAAGATAGCTCTTGGCTACTCTGTTCAACAGTATATCTCTGACTTTTAACTTATCATCACTAATCGCATCTCCATTTATTGACTCGAAGCTTTTAACCGACGGATTAATAATGTACAGTAGTCCTTTTGACTGGAGTTCTGACTTCAATTTATTATAAAAGACTTCAAATTTAACATCTTTGGTTAGATTATGATTAATGAAATTATCAGACTCACGTCCGAGTCTGGAATTAATCGTATTTGAAATGGTTGTAGCAATAAGTTCCGCACCACTTTTAGATATGTTGTCTGCCTTTGTTTCGTCAAAGAAAGTTTCTAGTTTTTCTTTTATGCTCACCTGATTTCTTTCGGGTCTTGGCGTGGAGTGTGAGAGTGGACCGGAGTTGGCTAGTGCCTCGAGTTTTACAAGCCTCTCATTCCACGTGTTCAGCCTTTGGTCGAAATTTTGTACGACTGTATAAAATTCCTCCCTTGCCCTTCTTCTTCTTTCTTTCCTCTGCAGCCTTCCTATTCTCTTCCTCCTGCTTTTTGAACATCCTGTCAAATTCAGCCATCAGACTTTCTAATTGGCGTGTTGGACTTATTTCTGAAAATTTAGAAATTTTATTTTCGTCTGATGTCATCGGTCGTTTATTGACTTCCTTCGACGATTTGTATTTATTTGGCACTATTTCCACTTTCTTTATATTTATTCGAGAAGTTTCGCCTGTGCTTAATCCGAAAACGGTTTATACTTCTTTTTCCAACGTGTTCTCAATGCTTGCCTTTCCGTCTAATTTCAATTTCTCGTCAGGTTTTCTGCCATTACCGATAGCATTGAGAATATTTGTATCAGACGTTTTATAAGCCGGCTTCATCTTATCAACTGTCTTATTCACATCAACCGACTTTACAGATAACCCGGGTTCAGAGTTTCCATTTTCGTGGTCTTCCTTAAAAAGATCTCCTGGTAGTGTTAGTTTTCCGCCTTTCAGGTCAAGAAAATTCAGCAAGTATAAAATGTCGTTTCCAATCAAGAATTCTAAAACACAACAAATATCAGGAGTCTTTAGAGAGTTAACCTAGTCCGACCAAACACCAGTCGTTTTTAGTTACCCGGCCCGGTGCACATAAACGTACTCGAACACAAAGCACTATTGTGTGCTAGGCACCCACACATCCCTGCATTACCGAACACAAGCTTCACATGTCTGTGCAGGTCACAGCGAAAAATTTTTAAGAATGTATATAACATACCTTCAACATTTATAACTTTATGCCCGACGTGTGCCCTGATACCACTATCGTCCACCGATATAATAATTTTTGAACCTCGTGCATTCGGCCTCTCACATGCAAACAAATCACATGTCAGACTCTATATAGGGCATCGAATGTCCACTCATCTAAAATATTTTTTCTGCCTTTTATACCGGAAATATTTAAGGAATTATCTCTGACTTTTATTTAAAATGAAACATTTGCCTTTGTTGTATCGATCCCGAAGTTTTTATATATCAGCTTTTCTGCCTTTATTTGAAACAAAACAAAACACTGACCGGGTACGCACACGGTTACTATAGAGGAAAGCAAGAGAGAGAAGTTTTTTTTTTTTTGTGGTTATAAGTCGTATAATTCTGTACAATGCGCGCGAGAAAGACCATGTGATCTCACGTTAGTAAGACAGAGAGCGAGTGCTTCCTCTCTACTTGTAACCTCCCCCTGTATTTTTCCTGCACATTCGAAAACAACCGAGCACGTGCCCACGGCGCTTTTGTCATCACGTGCGAGTAGATAGTTCTATTTTGTCATCACGTGCGAGTAGACAGTTCTATCTTTCCCGAGTTCTCTAAGGAACTCGCTGATCTTCTCCTGTTTAACTGCCTCTCGCCGTAGCACTGCCTCCAAGATCTGACACAAAACATTTAATGATATTGCTATCACTTACCGACATTTTCCACCTCAATCCGAGCTGTCTTTGCCACCTCGGGTTATCCTGACGACAACGCCATCGCCATGGCCTCATCCTCGACCCAGTGATGCTAACAACCAAGAGTTCTCGCGCAAGCGCAGAACGATCTTACTCTCTCCACGTCAAGCAGGCACTGTCAGGCAGTGGAGGGAGAGCTTCCCGTACCGTTCATCTAACCTAAGCCTCGCCCACTTTCACAGCTTAAATATAATCTAATACTAGTTTCTTCCGTAGCGGTCGTAGCCGAGTGGATAAATTCTTTTTCCAGTATGTTGAATCTGACAAATTCAGATTCAAACCAAAATCTCGCGCAACATTTTTTTTTTCGTTACTACTTATACAAAATTTTTTTTCAGCTTATTCCAACGCTGCAAATCAATTGAAAATAACTATTTATAGCTTTTATTATTGCTTAAATATGATATACAAAACTTACTCTACTATTGTGAAATCTTTTTTTTTTTTTTTTTTTAATAAAAATTAATGATTAATTAAAGAATGATACTGCTTCCACTCTACCGCGCGGTAAGTATCTTAGTGCATTTTTTTTTTTTTTTTTTTGAAGAAAAAATTATGTTATTATCATAATGACTAGAAAGTTAAATAGGAATAAATAATATTGCATTAATATAATTAATACTTGAAGACTTGTTTATGATTTGACGACTACTATAGCTCTTAATTTTTTCTTCGAGTGGTTTCCCATGTAGGCCTAGTCCACTTGTTATTATGTCTGTTTCAATATAGAGAGTTATAAGTTAATGGCAAAAAAATGTTACACGCAACAGATGAAATAATGACGTACATTACAAAATGCAAGTATTAATAAGCTTCGTTAGATTGTACAATAAAATTATATTTACATTATCAGTAGATAAGCTGTGGCGATTCCGGCCCAGGTGGGCTCGGTCGCCAGGCGATTTCGGCCCACTCCCTCTCCGTGGCAAGTGGTCCCTCTTTTCGGGTGGAGTGGTCTCTGCTGCAGCCAATGGATGAGCAGGAGCTGTGGCTTCCTCGCATTCCTTGTGCGTGCGCTGCTTCAGGTTGCGAGCGCCACCTGTAGTGCTGCTTGAGTTTACGAGCGCTGTTTGAGTTTATGCGCAATGTGCATTAGCGCCTGTTGTAAGGACTCAGAGCTCTGCAGTACCGACTCCGTCCTCCGCGCTTGCTTGCGATTGCAGCGCTTCTTCATTGTAGCGGTCTACCCGCTCACTATGTTTTCCTTCTTCTTTGTACGACTGCGAGTCAGGGCAGTCGCCTCACGAGTCACTAAGTCAATAAATTCACTATTGTTGCAGTTACGAATTGGCTCCTTGATTTCTCCTTCTCGACTGAACTCCTGGGCTTATGGGAGCCCGTCCTGATCCCAGAGTCTACCTCGGCATTACGGACATAATCCCATACTGTAGCGCTGCGTGCGCCAGCTGGTGACGTGCAACGCAGTTTGAGTTTGCGCGCGATGCAATATGCATAAGTCGTCTGCTGATTTGCGCGCGCTGTTTAAATGTGCGAAATCGTGTGCAGCTTGTGCACGTGGTACTTATATGCATACAAAACTTTTTTTTGTGTTAGCGAGCACGTTGCATGATAATGTAGGATGTGGAGTGGTAGGAAAAATAATTGTTAAATATTTGTTGTTTTATTTTTAAAATCAGTTTATTATAAATGAAAAATGTACACGATTTACAAAACGATTTTGTTAAACACGTTGTTCTTAAAATACAATACAATGCGTTCTTACAGCTCTATATTGTTATTATCATCATCATCATCATCAACATCAACCCATTCCATATTGAAGTAAAATTTTTTCATTCGCTTCACATTATGAAGAGCACACATGGATTCGTAGGCTCCGTTGTGATGTGTGCAAGTAGTAACCAATCTTGGGAGTTCGAACGGTGATCGTCTGTCATATCAGTGACCTTAAAGCCAAATCTTTTAAGCCACTTTTTTTTTTAATCTCCAATGATATGTATCTTTGTAGCATTTTTAAGATTCTCCCGTAAAATATTTCCTACCTCTGTATACTCAATTGTTCCCGAGTCCTAGGTTAGTCCATGATAGCAAAGTTCAAGGTATAAATTTTCATGTTTATACTTTTGGGGTAATTTTCGACAGCTGAAGGGTGCTTTAAAAAGAAACACTTGGGCTTCTGCATCGTTAGTACTGAGCGGGAGGATAGCCAATTCTTTGAGCACATAATCATTACCCGGTTTCTTGAAACCTTGCATGTCCACAAAATACTCCATCTTTCGCAATTACAATATTTAATTTTATTGCTTTTTTTATTTTTTTGCAACCTTGATTTTTAGGACAAGATCCTTTGTTGGTTGAATATTTATCGACGAAGTTTTTCATCCCAGATTTCTTATTTCTATCATCATCATCCTTAGTTGAGATTTTTTGATACTTAATATTAGTTGTAAAGTTACTCGTACACGGTTTATGTGACATATTAATTAAAGTAAACCTTATTAAATACATTAATTTTCAAACAATTTTACAGTCTTTATCTTTCGATTTTTCCGCAGATTTTGTTTTATTAACCTTTATGTCTTTGTTCTCGTTCCTTCTTATAAATTTTTCCCACTCTTCTTGTCGTCGTTTGTTTTCTGCTTCTTCCTTACTCCAGCTGTTGCTCTGACCTTTATCCATTGTGGTTGAAAATAAACTGATACTAGCAAAGCCCTGAATCAACTTTGTATCTACACATGTTTCTTGACATCCCCACTCATTGGACTGTATTGAACTATACGGTCGTGCACAATAAGGCAATAAGCTGACGTATTGGCAGGAAAATTTGTATGCGACTTAAATTCTAGCCTCACATCTACTGGAGCATTTTTCAATGACTCGCTTTGTTTCGAACAATTGAGAATGATTGAAGGTATTCGATTGAGAAAGTGCTGTTTGCTTAGTGAAGGTGTACAATCTTTGCCATAGTATGAATTTTGAAAATTAGCATACATATGATATAGCAATGCATACTGATTACGCGTTATATCAAGATTCTGATCACTATAAGGATAATATTGTGAATTTAAGTAGAGTTTCATATTTCTTATGTTGCAGTGATCAAACATACTAGCGCTTACATTTTTCTGATTTTTACGGTTAGTTTGAAAGGCTAAAATAACGTAACGTGGCTTTTCCAACTGATTTGATGTTTTAACTGTCCATGTATGTTTGGATGTGCTAGGTAACAGGGGATACTCATATAATTCCCAAGTTCGAAAACTCATAGGTATAAACTTGTCTTTTTGTAGATAATTTGATAAACGAATTTTATGAGAATCTGACATTACCACATATGGCATAAGCCACTCGAGCTTCAATATTACTATTTTAAAGTCTTCCCAAGTTGCTACGACCGCGGGATCAGCAGCATTAGTATTAACTGGAGTTTGCAACACGGCATTTATATCGTTTCTTGCTCTTGTAAGTATAAGCTCATGTTTTACATGAACAACTATCTTACGATAGTCTTCAGCAAAACCCAAAATCATATTCAGTGAAAGCATGATATCAAAGTAGCCGTTATCATTAGTAAGAACATCAGCTTCTTCTCCAACACCAAGCCAACCGGCATTTATCATTCATTTTTTATCAGGACGAAGTGATAACCAATTTTTCATAAGGGTTGTTAATCCAACATTTTTGCACTTGTCGACCTCTATGGCATTTATCTCATATCTTATTTCTTTAAATAAGTGGCAGATTGCGTTGTTTATCAAAGCGGTATTTGTTACTGCTGTATTTCCATCTGCTTTGACCAATCTTCCATAAACATGTGAAGAACTTCTGGATGGTAGAAGACACAAATCTTGATGTTGAATTGAAATTCGAATTTCATCGCTGTTACCATATGTTGAAGATGCATACGGCTGATGAGCATGAATCTCATAGTGTGCAATAGATTCATCAAATGCGACTGGAGACTGAATACTTAGAATCTCGTCCACTTTTTATATAACAAAAAAGTATCAAACTTTTTATAAACTGTATGTTTTGATGAGTTAATTTGTGACGTGTTGGCTGTCTTTTTAGATGTATCGATGTTTTTCCTGACGTCTCAACGGTTTGAGAGCTCGTCGTTGACTGAGTGCTGGAATGTATATTGAGCTACCTATATGATTTGTTTGATTATAAATGATACCCATTATGAAGAGGGTTTTATATTCAATCTTATAGTTATGACTTCACCACGAAAATTAACGAAATTACCGTCCTGATCTACTATACGTGATTGAATATGATCAACAATACGTCCAATAATCGATAAATAAATGATTTGTGTAGGAACTTCAATAATTTTATATCCTGGTGATACAGCTGGAAAAAATTTATGAATTGTGTGCACTTTAATGCTATTTATGTAAGCTCCTCTCGTAATGTTACATTCAACTCTTAATGCGTTTATCTTTAGAATAGCTACAGGTAAGTCTGAAATATGAGTGGTGTTACTGTTAAGAACTCGTTGAGTGAAATCTAATAGACGACCCATAGAATCCTTAGGTCTAAAGTCAATGGTATGGCGGCACTTGATAGCACTTCGAAGCGTATTATTGTTCGGCGTAATATCAAGAGTTATGTTGCGAGGTTTTAATACTTCAATCAAAAATGACTTAATATCTTCGATCTCATAACTACCGGTTGGTAATACAATAACTTGATTGTCAACGCAAAATTTATTACAATTTTCATTAATATTTGGAATTGAGTTGAATGACAAAAGTTCTACTAAGCCAAAAACGTAGCTGTGTTTTGGCGATAATTCAATAGGTGGAAAATACTGTGCTTCTAAAACAGAAAAAGTACTAGAAAAGCTTAGTGTTAATGTTCCTTCCATTGTTGTCAAAGTATAACTAAGAGGATTTTCTTGATGTAAGAAAGTTATATTTGTTTTGAATGAAACTTTAAGCACAAATGACCGCAGTTGTAAGAGTTAAATTTTTGATAACGCTCATGATTATATTTCACCTTATGAACTTTAAGATATAACATTAAGTCGATAGGTGGCTGAAGATCTTAAAAACTGTCAAAATACACAACATTATTACCACGTTTTCGACAAGCCACCCAGTGAGTTCCAGGTCTATTCTTAATATCAAGATTTACTATAGCTGTTTTAGAAAACTGCAGGCCATCAGCAGGTAAGTTGTTTCTCATGAATACTCCACGAAAACGCGGGATTCATCAGATTTTGGAATATTTCATCAAATCTATGTTGACCAGAGCTCTATCAGGTAATTTTACTGCTTCGAACTTTTTTTTTTTTTTTTTTTTTTTTTTTTTTTTTTTTTTTTTTTTTTTT
>NW_019379775.1:161635-178455 GCF_000648655.2 Copidosoma floridanum | reverse complement strand
TTTTTTTTTTTTTTTTTTTTTTTTTTTTTTTTTTTTTTTTTTCTTTAAACCTTTTCCAATGTAAGGCTTCAAAAAGGCTCCTAATCCAGTTTTATGAGGTTGAGATAAAAACCTTTCTCGAGGGCAATAGCTTCCATGGTTTGATTATGTCTCTGACTCTCAGCTAGCTTCTTTTTGGCGGACTTAGTAGCATTGATGCTTTTAATAATTCCTGCTATTCCATTGGCATATTGGCATTATAGCACCTGTTGCACTCAAACCAGCAAACAAGGGTATCAAAGGTTGAGCTCCACCAATTTGAGTAGGAAGGCGTAAGATGCGGGGAATTTTAACATGCTTTTTACCACCAGACTTTTTAACAGCAGTATGAGCACCTTTCAAAGCACTACTAATAAAATCTTGAGCTTTTATGCTATTAGTATTGATGTCTTGTGAAGCAGCTTCAATAGTTGCACTTAAAGCACTACCTTGTTTTTTTAAGCTACTCTTTTTTCTTTTACTTTTGTTAGCACAATGTTTCTTCTTATTCTTCTCCTTCTTCAGCCCCATACCAAATTTGCTTTTAAGCTTTATAGCGCCAGTCACAAAGGTAGCTGCTGCTTTTTCACCAATACTTGAATCTGAAGTTTTAACTCTTTGCCAAGCCTAATCAGCTAAAATTTTACCTGCTTCGTGTCTGGCTTTTAAATATTGTCGATTTTTTGAGTATGCTATATCATGCTCTTTACACGTGGCGTCCAGCAGATTAACTCCTGGATCTCCTCTAGCAAGACGCTTAGCAAGATTAGTACCAGGCCCACAATACTGATATCCAGGCAAATGAAGCTCTACTGGTAAAGAATTTATGATTTTATTTACAAGACCTCGTCCTCTCTTACGATGCATGATCATGATGATGCATGATGATGATTAGTGTTCCGAGGTTGGATTATGACTAAGCGCTCGAGAAAATACATAATATATTTATAGTAGATGAATTCGGTACAATACCCACCTGAAAAAGAAAGACGGAATTCCATGTGTTATTACTTCTCTAATACCTTCAAGAAAGCCATGTGTCATTACTTATGGTTTTACGTATGGCATTACATAAGGGGTTTTAGCTTGGTAATGCCATATGTAATTCCATTTGAAAAAACACATAGAATTACAAATTGGAAGAAGGAAAAAAATTTTGTCATCTAGAAATAACTGCAGAATACTGTAATGCGTCATTTACTGTGAACAATTAGTGTTACCATCAGGATGATAACTCTAAAACAAGGAGATTCAAGTTATATTTCAGGAATAAAAAAAAAAATAAAAAAATAAAACATTTTTATATAGAAGTAAGATCAGCTGAACCCCCTTGTTTTGGAGTTATCATCCCCATGGTAAGACAAATTGTTAATCGCAAATAACTTATTATGGTATTTTTCAGTTATTTCTAGGTGATAAAAATTTTTTCTTTTTCCAATTAGTGATTCTATGTGTTTTTCCATATGGAATTACATACGGCATCACTAAGCTAAAAACCTTTATGTAATGCCATATGTAAAACCATGTATAATGCCATATGGCTTTCCTGAAAGTATTACAGAAGTTATTCTACATAGAATTCCGACATTTTTTTTCAGGCGGTTAAAGAGCTCAAAATACAAAAGCGTTATACTGTTCAATTAAAAGATTAGTTGTCACTCATGCTTCATACCGAGTAGACATGGAATTCAAAGAACAATCCATAAAATTACAAGTTCCGAATTTTGACGCTATTGTAAAACAAGAAAAGCGTTCGAATCGACATAGTGAACTACTACCCGATAGTATTCGCGCTGTATTTTGCGGTCCATCTAACTGTGGTAAAACTAATAGCTTATTGGCTTTAATCGTGCATCCCAATAGAGTTAAGTTTGAAAATGTGTATGAGTATCCTAAATCGCTTCATCAGCCAAAATACAAGTTTTTAAAAGATTTATTGGAGCCTACAGAGGCTGTGAAATACTTACCTTTCAGCGAATACGAGACTGTAGTTTCGCCCGATGATGCTTTACCAAATTCTATAATAATTTTTGATGATATAGCTTGTGAAAAACAAGACAATGTAAAGGCCTTTTTCTGTATGGGTAGACACAAAAATGTTGACTGCTTCTATCTTTGTCAGTCATATGCTTAAGTACCAACGCATCTTGTTAGGGATATCGTTAATTTTTTAGTTTTATTCTGTCAAGATGAAGTTAATTTGAAACATGTGTATAATGATCATGTAAACTCCGAGATGCCAAACATTCAATTTAAGAATTTATGCTCTAATTGCTGGAATGATGATAAACATGGATTTGTTGTTGTGAATAAAGACAAACAAATGAATAACGGCTGCTACAAAAAAGGCTTTGATAATTTTGCTGTGCATTTAAGACATACCTCGTGCAACCATCACAGTCAGTCGTAAGACATTGAAGCATCATCATCATTATCGTCAGCATCATTATCATTGTGTATGAACAAGAGAAAGACGTTCTACACCAGTTAGTGATGGCACGTAAGGCTGTTAGAAAAAAGTACAGACTATTGAAGTTTGGTAAAAATGAGGCTGAAAAACTTCTTAGTGAAACTTTTAAACCAATTACAGACTGTTACGTAGGATTAAGAAGCTGGTAAGGAGGTGCGTCACGAAAAGAACTCAACTCGTTGGTCAATTATTTATTAGCTTCTTGGAGGCAGAGGCGTGTGTGTGTTTCGCGCGGTGTTTTCTACTTATCGTTCGGTCTCTTGCCTAAAAGACGCTCGAGTGCCCCGATTCGTATCTCGCAGGGCCTTATATAAGCTCGTTCCCCCTATTGGTGTCCTTTACTAGCGTAGGCTTGTCGTTACTAGGGTGAGTCAGTATGATATGCCCCGCATATCGTACGTAACACGTCCGAGGCCGTGACGTCGTTCGTCCTCGACGACGCTGAATTGTGTCTCGTGGCCGTTATACCTATGATTGTGTGTGTGATGCGTGTGTTATGTTGTTTGTGTTGTTTTTCTCACATGCGGTGGTTCACTCATTCTTTCTTTCTTTTAGAATACCACCGTTTTCTGTACATTTTCACATTCAATCGTCCTTCCCATTCTATACTTGAGTATAATTGTGTATGACAATTCTGTTTATGTATGCGCTCTGCCTTCTGTTACATTTTTGTTTAAAAAAATTTAGTGAATTGGTCATCTGATTACTACTTGTTTACATTTAATGATGTATTTCGTACTTAATCAATATATTTATACTTTACATGTTCGTGTTCACTCAAGTATCTATCATTGGAGATTTTTCTTTCTTTTTTTTTTTTTATCTTTACTTATTTTTCAAACTACTTGTCATTTTGTAAAAAAAATTCTTTATTCTTGTCCTATGGACAGCGCCCTCCGATATAGTCAAGCGACTTCCGGTGCTCATTCTCGTTCTCTTATTATCATGATTATTATTCTTATTTTTATCATGATTATCATGATTATAATTATTACAATTACTGTAGATTATGATCAACGACAATTTTTTTTTTTTTTTTCTTTTTTTTTGATACATAATTAAACTTAATATATCTTTCTTGTTATTACATATTTTAGAGACAAGAAAACTCTTTCTTAGTCTCGTCCTACGGACTGCACCCTCCGATATAGTCGAGCGACTCCCAGCGCTCATTCTCTTTTTCACATTAAAATGGTAGTCGTTGTTATTATTCTTATAATATTACTATTACCTTAGTGTCTATATAATTATACAGTATTATTATTACCTAATTTCAATTATTATTGTTATTATTATTATTACAATGCTTTTTCCTTATATTTTACTTGTTATTCCGTATTCCTTAATTTTATTTTTTTTTCTTTTTTTTTCTGGTAGTAGGAGTCACTTCTTACATCATATGTTTTATGTGGGCCCAAGACCCATGGAGGATGCTCCCGTGATGGTTACCGGGATGTTAGCTAGGTGTCTCGGTGTCCTCTTCTGCATTTCGAGGGATGTCGGCTGAGGTGCTGAGGGACTTGTCGCTGCAATCCCTTCCCTTTCTGCGTTGTCTCTGCGTTGTCTACCTGCGAACATTCTAGCCAGATTTAATATCAAGGGGCCCCCCCATTTTAGGAACTCGAACGACCCTGCCGCCATGCCTATAGTTATCTCTGCTGCCACCCACGCGTATTCCTTCCAATCGTATAATTCGTTTTGTGTCTGCAAGAGTTCGCGCACGCGTTGGACTATGTCCACTAATTTTGTGCCACTTTTTCCGCTACTGTTAATTGCCCCTTAATTACTTGCACGGCTGCGGTTTGACTAAGAATTTCTTGGCCCACTACCGCTCTGGACGCCTCTTGCGCTTTTTCTTTCGTTTGTAGAACCTCGTACGTGGCCCGACTTATATGTCTCATGCATTCTCTTTTTTTTCTTAATGTTACCGTGCACTTCCAGCTTGCTTGCGTCTGCGCCCGTAAAAATTGTTCCGATTCTACAATTAGCTGGCTCCAATCTACGTACCATTTGACTTTCCACGTTGATGTGGCTGATTGGATTGGGCCCAGGTTTTCTACAATTATCCCCGTATTTTTTTTTTTTGATTAATTATACCTCCCCTAGTTGTTTATTTCCCTGTGCGGCCTCTGCCCTAAAACAAAACAACAACAAAAAAATGGATACTTTTCTATATGATTCTTGCGTGTTCCTTCTCTTTATATACATTTTCTTTTACATGTGGATACGTGCTTATAAATCCGGGTAATTTGTCCCTATATTCAGTGATTAGGACTATTTAATAATTCGCGTTTACGTAATTGCTTTAAGCTGCGAGTGTGGTTTTCCCTTTACATGTGGATTTCCCTATGCGCTCTTAAGTGTTAACTTAATTTATATATTGGTACGTATATATACATGCTATTACGTTTGCTCATGCATATGTTCGGGTGCGACTTTCCCTTGCTGAGCTTTATCTAATGCCGTTAAATTTTCGTGTCTTTCGTCACTTCATTTCTTATGCCCTTTTCTCCATGTGTATTACAAGTGCGTACATACTAGACTACGTTACATGCATTCACTCATTTGGTTCATTCCCAGCGGAGGCGAGTGTGGATATGAGAGGGAGAAGAAAAAAAGGGAAAATTTTATTGTTCTGTATTATAAACCTCTGTTTTCCGACGCTGTATGCTACGTTATTCTTATTTCTTCCTTATTTCCATTTCCTTCAAGTGACTCACCTAAAGTGGGAAAGGATTTACATAGGTGTACGAATCTGCGTTTGCTTTTTCTCAACGTTGCTGCTAAGTCAGTGTATTCTACGTCTCCTTACGTGCACGATCTCTGCAATTAACTTCGACAGTCATGGCCGGTTTTAATCAATTTTTTGATCGCCTTATTGGGTTTGTCCGGTTGCCTTTAGGTGACTCGCGATCCACGCGCTTCGTTGTCGCCGGTGGTGATGCGTGTGGGTTACTGTTGGGGGCTGTTCTCCACGAGGAAGCCGCGTGCGCCGTGCCAGGTTGCCAAAGCGTAAGTATTGAAGCGACGTTTTTTTTTTTTTTTTTCAAGTGTTTCATTTATTGGGTTGTAGGTTACGCGACTGTATGCGTGCCGGGATGTCCCCGCTGTAGGACGGCCCCCTGGGCAAAGCATTGTTGTGCTCAGCGGGCCGACCGCGCTAGTGCCAATATATTGTGGGCAGCATGGTTCGGTAAGTGCTCTTGGCTTTCGTCATATTTTTTCTTCTTATGGCTTCTTTATTTTTCCTAATGCAATTCTTTTTTTTTTTTNCACACACACACACACACACACACACACACACACACACACACACACACACACACACACACACACACACACACACACACACACACACACACACACACACACACACACACACACACACACACACACACACACACACACACACACACACACACACACACACACACACACACACACACACACACACACACACACACACACACACACACACACACACACACACACACACACACACACACACACACACACACACACACACACACACACACACACACACACACACACACACACACACACACACACACACACACACACACACACACACACACACACACACACACACACACACACACACACACACACACACACACACACACACACACACACACACACACACACACACACACACACACACACACACACACACACACACACACACACACACACACACACACACACACACACACACACACACACACACACACACACACACACACACACACACACACACACACACACACACACACACACACACACACACACACACACACACACACACACACACACACACACACACACACACACACACACACACACACACACACACACACACACACACACACACACACACACACACACACACACACACACACACACACACACACACACACACACACACACACACACACACACACACACACACACACACACACACACACACACACACACACACACACACACACACACACACACACACACACACACACACACACACACACACACACACACACACACACACACACACACACACACACACACACACACACACACACACACACACACACACACACACACACACACACACACACACACACACACACACACACACACACACACACACACACACACACACACACACACACACACACACACACACACACACACACACACACACACACACACACACACACACACACACACACACACACACACACACACACACACACACACACACACACACACACACACACACACACACACACACACACACACACACACACACACACACACACACACACACACACACACACACACACACACACACACACACACACACACACACACACACACACACACACACACACACACACACACACACACACACACACACACACACACACACACACACACACACACACACACACACACACACACACACACACACACACACACACACACACACACACACACACACACACACACACACACACACACACACACACACACACACACACACACACACACACACACACACACACACACACACACACACACACACACACACACACACACACACACACACACACACACACACACACACACACACACACACACACACACACACACACACACACACACACACACACACACACACACACACACACACACACACACACACACACACACACACACACACACACACACACACACACACACACACACACACACACACACACACACACACACACACACACACACACACACACACACACACACACACACACACACACACACACACACACACACACACACACACACACACACACACACACACACACACACACACACACACACACACACACACACACACACACACACACACACACACACACACACACACACACACACACACACACACACACACACACACACACACACACACACACACACACACACACACACACACACACACACACACACACACACACACACACACACACACACACACACACACACACACACACACACACACACACACACACACACACACACACACACACATATAACGCGTTTTGAGAGAAAACCACACGCGTAACTCTCCCGTTGTCGTTAGAGTTTTGTATAGCTAGTAAGCGTTAAACTCGGTGACGAAAAATTTTAATTTCTTGTTTCGTGTATTAAAGAGGAAGAGAAAGAAAAGAGAAGAGGAAGAAAAGGAGAAAAAAAAAATCTTGTGGCCCATCCGGGGGCCACGAAAATTTTGGCAAACCCTAATTATTTTGACTGTTGGTTTCCACTAACTATTTTATACGTGCTGATGCCCCAACCCTGAAATTGTATATTTGCCTGTAGGTACCCACGTGAGCCTGCATCGCTTGAGTCCCATCCCTGAAGCTATATCCCTGTGTAAAACATGCGTATGGGATTCGGAGACTGCGTGAGTCACGCTTACTGTTGAGCCCGCTTGGTTTTCTTTACTTCCTTCTTTTCTCGCACCATATCTCTTTGATTTAGACTCTTTCCTTATTATCCTCGTGTTGCATTTTTAAGACGCATGCTTTCTTAATTTTGTCGACATGCACCACTCTTACTTTGTCATTCCTCTGCAACTTTACATCATGACTCTTATAATTAATCCCTGTTATTTCGCATGGGCCTTCGTACTGGCAATCATACTTCCCTTTCGACGGCTCTTTTAATATGTACGCCATTTCTCCTTCCATAAAAAATTTGGTGTTAAGTTTCCTATCGTAGTTATATTTGGATCTATACTTGCTTTGTACCTGTTTCAGCGCTGCTATTGTTCGCATTTGTGTGAGGGTATCTGTGATTTGCTCAAAGTATTTGCTATACGTTTGATCTGTTTCTACCCGTTTAAAGCTTGAGGGGATACGTGCTCTCTGTCCGAAGAGTAACTCGTACGGAGTGTATCCTGTGCTCTCATGCTCGGATGTATTATATGCGAGCATGCATAAAGGTATTAATTTATCCCATTTTTTGTTTTTGTCGACGTACGCCTTGAGATACTAGCATAGCACATGGTGCATCCTTTCTATTGCTCCATTACTCTGTGGGTGGAATGCTGTGCTGCTGATTTTATCGATTTTGAACAATCTTGCGAACTCTTCCATTGTTCTGTTCATAAAGTGTGTCCCCCTGTCTGATAATAATTTTTCTGGGGCTCCAAAATATGCCATAAAGTAGTTTAAGAGAGCTTTTACCGTCTCTTGCGCCGTTGCTCGCTGTACCGGCGCTAATACTATGTATTTTGTCAGCCAGTCCTGGATTGACAATATATGGGTATTACCATGGTCTGAAGGCTTATTTATTGGTCCATAAAAATCTATTGAAATTTTCTCAAATGGTCTGCTCGGTGTGTCAGTAATAAGCATTGCCTGTTTGGTTTCTACTCTTACCAGTTTTTTCGTTTGGCACGATTCACATCCCGCCACAAATTGCCTTCGGGTCTTATGTTTCTCCAATAAAAATCCTTTACTATTCTATTATAAGTTTTGTTGATCCCTCTATGTCCTCCCACTGTTGACTCATGATACTCTGTAATAACTTTGAATCGTTGATCTACCGATGGCACAACAAGCGTGTTTGTGTACAGAGTAATTATAATATTCATCTCCTTGAAAATTTCCTCTAGCTGCTCGATCAAATACATTCATTGGTTTATGTCTAGAATCGCGAGGTCCCTTATTATTCCAATGTTTTTTAAACTATTGCTCCTCACTAATCCCTGGAGTGATTTTAAGCATGTCTTGATGTCTGTTCTTAACGCTCTGTCATCGAAGTGTTTTTTCACGTACATGCGCATGACCGATACTTTCCTTTTTCTAGAAAGCATGGCATTTCCTACTGCCCTCACTTCGTGATTCATCATTATTGGATCAATGTATTCCCGCTCGTAGAGCGCGTCAATTGTCTCCGTATCTGGGACGTTTTTCACCACTGTACAGAAGGCTAGATTGTCTAGGTATCTGAAGGGGTGATCTTCTACTTTCTTTACTTTTTGAAACGGAGGGGGGTTTGATCCATCGCCTGGGACCCATTGTGGCTTATCACGCGGTAGTCGGATCCTGCATACCCTATATTTATCTAGCGCGCTTAAGTTCTTGAGATCACTCCCCTCCTTAGGATCGCTTTCGCTTCCCTCGACTAGAGCTTGGTTGAGTCCCCTGCTCTCTTCTTCGTTTTCCGAGGCTATTGTCGATGTGCTATCGGAATCAGGTGGTGGTGGAGGGTTGGGTGGTGGTGTATCCCTGTTCTCGTGCACCTTCTCTGTTGCGCTCTCTCCCTCTTTTTGTGCGAAATTTTCATTGCTCGTCTGTCTCTCTCCTTTTCCTGACTCATCATTAGAGCTCTCCCCGTTGCTCATACGTCTTACATCACTATCTCCTGTTTCATGTTCTTCTTCGCTCTTGCCCTGCTCACTAGTGCTGACTCTAGCACCGTTCAAATCTTTCCCGCTAGCTGAGCCCTTTTCACTATTTTCTTCGTGGTCTGTTGTCAGATGGTTGCCTCCATCGTATTCTATCAAAGCCTGGTAATGATCATTTTTGAGGCGTATATGTTTAAATGTTTCCCCTTTTTTTCCTATAAAATGTTGAAAGATTGTTCTTTCTCTTGATAATTGAAAGTGGATGCATATGTTTACTTTATGTATTTCAGAAAATACAAAGGCGCATTCCCCGTCCCCAAACGCGGGGCTCTCCTTTAAGATATATTTGTGCCCTCTTGGTCTTTACATTTATTTATCCATTCCGAGCTAAGGAGCGCTTTTCTCAGTCTGTCCTGTGACATTTCCAATCCATATAAAAGTATGAGGCAATGAAAGAGACAGCTTTCGTCTTGGGGTACATCGACTAACGTGAGCCTCTTATTCGGCTCTGCGCAAGAATCTCCACATTCACCAGTCTCCCTATCTTCTCCTTCGCTCATTTCGACCGATTTTGCATAATTTTCCCTTAACTCATTTGTTGGTGGCGAATCGTCCCTAATTTTCGTGTTCTCATTTCCTTTTTGGTTTTTGCTGTCCATTGAACTTTCTAGTTTTTCTACTCTGTCATTTTCATCTTTCCATAGGTCTATTCTTAATCCTTGTTTACCTTCAACCGCTTGTTTTTTACGTCAATTAGGACTTTTGCCCAAAATCCGTCACCAAGGCCGTCTATTAGGTCGTAAAGGTGTGCGTCATGTCGGATCGTGCCGTTTACACGTTCAGTATTATTATATATGTTGGTGCCGTTGGTGAGCGGCCTATTCATCGTATGCTCATCCCGTGCTCCTCTTCGCTCTCTTTTTCCTTTGGTTCGCTTCGTGCTTGGTCGGCTCTCTCCATCACTTCGACCTCCCTGCTTTCGAAAACGCCTTTCTCCGTGATCTCGGTCTTTTCTGCTGTTTCGTCTGTTTCCGTCAGCTTTCGGATATCGCTTGCATCTTCTTTGCCTCTCTTTTTCTCCGCCGCTTCGGCTGCTGGGCTTGCTTGTATCAGCTGCTGACCCCAATCATCAAGTTTTGGACTATGGTTTTCTGAATCATCATTTGTTATTATTGGTGTCCCGCAGTTTGCAATTATAATATCTCCTGACGGACTTTCGTTGTGTTCTGTGAGAACGGTGCTTGCTTCCTGGTAAGTGTGTCTAATTGACGCTTACGAGTTTTCTGTTCTTTTAGTCCAATTTCGTTTTTCTCGATTGCTGGTGTGCTCGTCAATTTTATTCCCTGTTGAATTCGGTCCTCCCTTCGCATAGAGGCTAATTTGTCGTTTATCGGCCCTTGCGAAATAATTTCGTCTGTTGCTTCCGTGTCTGTTTCCGTTTTTAAATCGCTAAATATAATGTTCTTCCTTGGGCGACTTTGTTTTTTCACTGTTTTCCTCATCTTGCTTAATTTTTCGCTTATTCCCACTTTTCCCTCGGATCCGGAGACTCCGTCGCCGTTGTCTTGGCCGTCTGTTCTTATATTGCGCATATTTCCATCTCATCCACCGAAATTTCGTTTCTTTTTCTGTACTTTTTCATCTGAATTTTCTGAATCCAGATAGATAACTTTTCCTTTTTTTTGTGTTCCCTTGAATGCGCTTATTACGGGTCGCTCGTGCCTTAAAGATGCGCGCCGGAGGTCCATCGCTATCGGCCAGTCCTTCGTTCTTTTGTTTGTCTGGGAGGTTGATATAGCTCTTGGCGTGGCCGTTCAGGATTCTCTTCTCCCTCCTGTAGTATTGGGTTACGCGATAATGCGTCGGGTGGTCTGTTGTTTATGCCCGGACGGTATATAACTTCAAACTCATATCCTCTCAGTTCCGCTTTAAGCCTGTTGTTAAAACGAATGTCTGGTTTCTTAGACGAGTGAAAGTGTTTAAGCGGCACGTGGTCTGTGACCACCGTAAACTTGTGTCCATATAGATTAGGTCTAAATTTCTCTTTTGCAAATACGATTGCCAATAATTCCTTATCGGACTCGCACGGTCTATCTTTTCCGATTTTTCCCTGACTAAGGATCGCTCCGATTGCGTAATCTGATGCGTCCGTTGTGACGATAAAGGGTTTTTCTAAATCCGGGGCTATGAGTACAGGTCCACTGCACAGTGTTTCCACGAGGATATTGAACGCCTGTTCCTCCTCCTCTCCCCATTAAAATGCGGTGTCTGCTTTTAAAAGTCTTGAAAGAGGTTGGGCGATTCGTGCATAGTTTTTAATGAACCACCTGTAGTAGCCTACGAATCCTAAAAATTGTTTTATTTTCTTTGCATTTGTCGGTCGAGGGTAATTTCTGGCTGCTTCGAATTTCTTTGGGTCAGTCATTATCTGCCCATTGCCTACAATATGACCAAGAACTTTCGCCTCTCTTTTCAAGAATTGACATTTCTTGGGCTCAACCGTGAGGTTTGCGGCTGCGAGTCGTTTTAGCAATTTTGTTAACCGTCTTCCGTGTTCTTCTAGATCGGGGGCAAAGACCATTATATCATCAAGATACACTTCTATTTCACGGCCTTGTAATCCCGCGAGTGCTAGTGCAATCGCCCTCAGAAAAGTGTTTGGCGAGTCCTTGCACCCCATTGGCATTTTCTTGTATTGGTAATGCCCGTCTGAGCTTGAAAATGCCGTCTTGTGTGCGTCGTCTTTGTGCATTTCTACCTGAAAGAATCCTGATTTGAGGTCCACTACCGTGATGTACCGTGATGAGGCTAGGTTTTCCAAGATATAGCTCTGAAACGGTAGCGGGTAACATGAGCCCACTGTAACCTCGTTAAGTAGTCGGAAATCTGTGACTATCCTTACTCTTTTTTCATTGTTCGGCCCTGGTTGCTTAGCCACTATCCAGGTGTTTGAGCTATAAGGGGAGGTGGAGGGTTCAATTATTCCTTGCTCCAGCATTTTTTTTATTTCAATTTTCATTTGATCCCTTATTGCCAGAGGGTATCTGAATCTTTTCGCCACAATGGGTTTATCTGATGTTGTAATAATCCGATGCTTCAGCAGGTGTGTTGCCTTGAGGGGTTCCCCGTTGAGGCCAAATAAGTAAGGGTTTGACTCGATTAGTCTTCTCACGTGCTCTTTTTCTTTCTTGCTGCAACCAGCTGTGTCTACGAGTTGCATTATCTTGTCTACCCGTTTTTGTTTCTCTAGCTCCCCTTGTTTTTTGTAAAAATTTCAATTTTTTCCTTGTCATCTCTTTTTTCTTTATTAAATAATCTTATCATTGCTTCCCCCAAGCTTTCGACGTCGTCCTCTTCGACGTCTTCTGCGCGCTTCCGGTAAATTTCCTCATATTCTAGCAGCTCTACTTCTGGAACAGGCACATATTTTATTTCATTACTTGTATTAATGCACTCTGCAACTATTTTACCATTAACTTTCCTGGCTATAAAGTTCCCAAACAATATTCCTTCCTCCATTTCTTGGAAAGGTATCCAGCCATTTTCTGAATTATTTTTGCTGTCTCTTATTCGCGCATAAATTATTTGCCTCGATCTCGCAGGTATTTTAAAACACTACGGCCTTACCAGTGGTATCTCTACGCTATCCAATTGAATCGTATTCTCGGCGGCACTTATCTGGCCCCGGTATCGCTTAAAAATATCCCAAATTATGATTCCTTCCGCATCAATTGGGAAGTCATGGGGGACTACATGTAATGTGCACTCTAATCCGTGCAACTGAGCCTGTACTGTGCCCAACGTTTTGCGTGCTCCGTGAGTCACGCCGATAATAGCTACTCGATACCTACTGTCTATTAGCATGTCTGTGCTTAGAAAATTAATCTTTACAATCGAAATCTCAGCACCTGTATCTGCATAAAAAGTCGCCTTTCCATTCTTTAACTGTGGTCCCTGTAACTGGACCGATGGTGGCATATGCCCTGTTCTCGCGAGTTTTATAGTTATCTTGGGAAGATGCTCTATTTCTTCGTCGCGCTCTGAAAGCTTGGGTTCATCATTATCTATATGTGTGTCCGGCGCCTTTGTCCGATTACTCTTCTTGCGCTCTCCTGCCTTTTCTTGTGCGTTTACTGCTCCGTTGTATCGGAGTGTCATATTGCTCTGCCGTATTATTTTCTATTTTTTCTTGCACTGTGAAAGTACTCGGACTGTTGTTGTGCGTTTTCTTCTCTACTATCTCTTTCTCCGCCTTTTGCGGCCTCTCTCTCGCACATTCTTCCTCACCGGACAAACTTTTCTCTATCTCTTTCTCTAGTTGATGCTCGACGCTTGGAGACCACGCCGAACATCTTGCGAGTTTAAAGCTACGGGAGGGTCTCTCCTGTTATCCGGCGTGTATGCGCCGGTTTCTCGCTGCTGTGGGCCCCTCTCCTGTGGCGGCCCGTGCCTAACTAGATCCCTATTATAGCCATCCTTGCTATCCTGATTTCTGTAGCCGTTACCATAACGGTTGAATGTGCCCCTGCTATAATTATTGTACGCGTCACCGTTGCCACGGTTGTCGTAATAATTATAACCTCTGGAGTTGTAATCATTATACCAGTAATTGTGATTGTTGTTACTATTATATGGCTCCGTTGGGCCATTGTCATAACCCCTGTCGTAATTATTATAATTATTGTTATTATAGTTATCATTCCTACCCCTGTAGTTATAGGCATTACTGTCAGTAGGAGTATTATTTGCGGGTTGGTTACGCCTCTCGTTACACTCTCTCCTCTTCCTCCCTGTCTTGCTTGCGCGAGCGGCAGTCTCTCGCATAGTGTCCTGGTTTTTGACAATAATTACAATTTCCCCTCAGTTCCCTTCCGTTTTCTTTCGAAGATTTTCTATCACTTATCACCGCTAGTAGCTTTCGGCATTCCTCAACTGAATGCCCGGTTCGGCCGTCGCAGTATATACAGCGTTTTTCTTTTACTGCTGCTGTTCCTTGTACTCCCTTAGTGTTTTCTGCTGTTTTTTCTTCTTTTCTTGCTAGGTTTACGAGTGGTCCCCACTCTGTTGTTGTCTTATTGCATGTGGGCAGTGCGCTTACCGGTATTGCATGCCGTAAACTAAGGTCACTTTCAATTTTCAACGCCTGTATTATTGCTTCCCCTAGAGTTTCCGGGTTAAACCTTGCCATTGTCCAACTAAAAGTTAGAAGTAATCCGTAAATAAACTGTTTTACTACCTCGGATTCTAGATTTGCCTTCATCGTCTTGTTTTTGAATTGGGGGAAAGTATGGGTTTGAATCGTACAACATTATTAATCTATTGTATAATTATTGTACTCGTCCCCCGTAGTCATCTATTGCTTCACTATCTTGCTGGGTTATTATTTTCAATTTTGCCATAAGCGAGTCTGCATTATTAATACTGCAGTATCTGTTTGAGAGCTCTTTGATGAACTCTTAGACTGTAGTAAACTGCACCAGTCTCGGGTCAAAATGTTCCACTGCTTTCCCTTTTAGCCTATTTGCGAGGGCGTCCAAAAAAATAGTTTGTTTTCCGGGCCTATTGTACGTGCAACCATACGCACCATTCTTTCGAACAGCGGTAGGTTGATCGGGTCACCATCGAAAAACGGGATGTTGTTTGTCATATTGCTGAGCATGGACAGAATGTTGTGTTGCGCATACTGCGGTCTGTGTAGGTGGTCGTAATTGCGTGTTTCTTGTTCCTTTTCTATGTATGGGGTCATGGTCGGTTATATGTCACCCCGTCGTCTATCCTTATTCGCGTTAAAATCGACCTGATCTGTATGATAATTGGTTGGTGGTGGTGCCGTTGCCATACAAGCGGCTTTCATCATTTTTTCGAGTTCTTCGCTCGTATCCGTTATTCTATCCCATAGCTGTTGGTTGTGTAAGTCGCTTGCCCCGATTTTTCTTGACTCATCGCTTTCGTACTGTGATGCACCGGAAATTGGCAATTCTGGTTTCCCCGGCATGCCCTATTGTATCGATAGGGTGTCTACTCTATCCGTTCGGGCTCCGCGTGTTTCTTCGGCCTTTTTTACATTGCCCCCAATGGCTCGTTCGCCAGAGATAAGACTCACTTTTTTGTTTGCGGGTCCTATGCTTACTCCTACGTCGCGTTGTATGTAGTCAAAGTCCCTATTTGTCGGTGACAAATTTAGGATGGGCCCTGTGGTTGCTGTGAATGGCACGCCCACTTCCTCTGTCTTCTTTAGCTTTGCACTAATTTTTGAAAACAGGCCCATTACTATTGCCTTCGTTCTTTCATCGAGGGCGTCTAGTTTCTCGCACCCTTCTGGATCGAGTTATAATTCTAACATCTGTTCCGCCATATTTTTCTTTTGCTTTTTATTACTAGGGTCTTGCCTGCACGTGTCGATTATCGTGTTATCTAGGCCTTCGTTCTCGCTTTCTGACTCATGGGTAATGCTGCCAAGATGAATCATTTTTTTTCCTACTTTTTCCCTCCTTTTTGTATGTACGCGTCGCGAAACGTATTTTCTTTTTGATTATTACAAAGCTTATGTATTTTCCTAATTACTGCGCGACGTTTAATTACGTATAGAGCTGCTTAATAATAATCGCGCGAAAAGAATAGTAAGAGGCGAGACTAGAAAGCAAAGGAGCGGCGTGTGTCTTTTACTCGGTTTCTTTTAATTTTGTACTCTCTCTTTGTTTAGTGATAAAGAGGACAAAATATTCTTTTGGGAATATCTGTAGTCTGTTTTTGTTAATAAAAATTATGGTATTGAAAATAGTAATCTATATAGGTGCAGGTTATTATTATTATATAATTATTTTCGAATATTTCCTATATATGTGCGAGCCCACTAATAAGATCCCTTTGTTTTATGTTTGTTACGCAAAGTTTTAT
>NW_019379775.1:99352-150698 GCF_000648655.2 Copidosoma floridanum | reverse complement strand
AATCATCTCCAGAAATAGTTGAAGTTGAGAATTTATTAAAAAGAAAAAGGGTTGAGGAAGAAGTTGAAAATGAAATGAAAAAAATAAAAGAGTACGTCGCAAGTTGAAATTAGAATGACTTAAATTCTAATATTGTAAATAAATTGTAAAATATATTGTAAATAAATTGTAAAATATATCGTATTTAAATAAAGAAATTTTATAAATATAATTGCATTTTAAAGATTACAGAGTCTTAAAATTTATTATACTATATCCCAAGGTCCGACAAACTTGCTACCTGTATTTTATGACCAAGTACACATAGCCATAAGTTTTTAAAGTATAACACGCACGTCAATAAAATGTATACAGTGAAAATATAACAGAGTCTTAAAATTTATTATACTATATCCCAAGGTCCGACAAACTTGCTACCTGTATTTTATGACCAAGTACACATAGCCATAAGTTTTTAAAGTATAACACGCACGTCAATAAAATGTATACAGTGAAAATCTATTTTAGACGTATTGAGGTAAAGAGTTATGCTCAACTCACATAAAAGGATCGGGATACTTTATTAGGTATTTAATGTAATGTACTTTAACGCTATATTCATTTGTTTGTATACCCTCGACCGAAGAGGGTATATTTCTCTTTTAGTGATGGAGTATATTGTAAAAATTCAGGGTCTTAAGACTACAAATAATAAATTTTTTTTAAAAGAAATTTCATATGTCGAACTTGGGAAAAATAAGGATTCCATGGCAGTTGTAATAGTGCTTAAGCCGCGTTTCGCGTGGAAAAATTTATCACATGCGGACAAGAAACAAAATCGTTGGTTGATAACCAATTTCCATGGTATAAGCTGCAATGTCTGAAACATTTTCTATGAAAGAGAGCTTAATATATTTAAAACTGAACTTGTTGACGCAAAAACGGTTTTCGTCAAGGGTCTTGAAAAAAAAATACCTGCAAGAAATACTAACATGCAAGTATGTATATATGTACACATGATAAAATATAATAAAGGTGCAATGCAATATAATAAAGGTGCAATGCACTGACCGATTATAATCACAAGAGCGACTCAGGCACTTGGAGAGAAGAAAAGCTACATCTCATACTTGCTCATGGAGAAAGATTGCGCAATCTTACGCATCGCTGTGGGTGGGCAGATGTCACTAGCTTCGATAACGAAAAGTTATAAATACAGGTTGTATACTAATATTCACGCAGTTTTACCCATGTGACACAAGTAGTAACAGCAACGATGAAAAAGAGAGCTTTGTCAAATAAATAATATATTAGAAAAATAATTTTTAACTTTAATATTCACAATTTCAAAACACATCATGGATTTCATCATTAGTATCCACGGCTTTTATAATGCTGACAGACACTTCATACCGAAAGAATTTTCAGTGGTTTCCTTGCAAGAAAACGTTGTTGGCCATAGGATAATCAAGCCACCTTGCAATTTTAATGATTTACCGTCTGATATAAAAAAGCATAATAATCACCAGACAGTGGAAGTCCACGGAATCGAATGGTTTGAGGGTGATGTTACTTTAAATGACTTAAAGTATCATCTTATAACTATTGCCAAGAACCTGAAAAGAATTTATACTTACGGAAGTGATGAAGCTAAGTTCATAAGTTCAATCCTGACACGTGAAGTTCATGATTTGTCCCAAACGCATCGTACTTTCAAAGACATATCAACGCCTTAAACGACAAAAGCAACAGCCTACATGGATGACCGGCTACGACGTGGTTGGTTAAGTGAAGCACATAATATAAATAATACTGATGAATTTTTTCTGCCAAATTTTTATGTATTTTAAAAACAATATGTTTAACAAAATCGTTTTGTAAATTATGTACATTTTTCATTTAATATAAACTGATTTTAAAAATAAAACAATAAATGTTGAACAATTATTTCCCTATCACTCCACATCCTACATTATCATGCAACGCGCTGGCTAACACAAAAAAATTTTGTATACATATAACTACCACGTGCACAAGCTGCACACGATTTCGCACATTCAAACAGCGCTGCAGACGACTTATGCTTATTGCACCGCGTGCAAACTCAAACTGCGCTGCACGTCACCAGCTGGCGCACGCGGCGCTAGTCGCTAATGCACATTGCGCATAAACTCAAACAGCGCTCGCAAACTCAAGCAGCGCTGTAGGTGGCGCACGCAACCTCAAGCAGTGCACGCACAAGGAATTCGAGGAAGCCACAGCTCCTGCTCGCCCATTGGCTGCAGCAGAGACTACTCCAACTGAAAAGAGGGGCCACTCGTCACGGAGAGGGAGTGGGCCGAAATCGCCTGGTGACTCGATCCCACTTGGGCTGGAATCGCCATAGTTTATCTACTATTATTGATTCAGACATTTGAAATCCATAAATAAATTATTTAGGCTTTATGACCATACATGACTAGTTAATGAGCACGTTTGTAATACTGCATCGATGAACATAATACTGATTATTTCATGCATAAAAAGCAAGTGCAAAAAATTAATAACAGATGTGAGTTGAAATATTTAAAAGTTTATTTACAAGATTATTTACTTTGAGGTTCATGTTTTGGAGTGATATTAACTTTATGTTTATACATTGTCAAATTGAATAAATCAATATGATTTTTTTGTGGCTACAAAATTTAATGCATTTATACCATGGGCGGGAAAACAAGACCGAATAAAACAAATTGAATCCAATAAATCCATTTCCACTTAATTTCTTTTTTTTTGCTTGACGTCAGTAACAATAGAAAAAACTCTTTTTGGCTCAGAATTAGAGTGCGGTAAAGTTAAAACAGCTTGGACCAATACTTTTAAATTTGGAAATAATAAATCACCGTTTTCAGAACGCTCACTAACAATTTCATTCCAAAATACATGAACTTCTAACTGACAAAATTCTGCTTCATCGTTAACAAAATACGATGGCAACAACGTGATTTCTTTTTTTTAATAATTCATAGTTGACATTGCTGTACGGAAAAGATCTTTCAAGATTTTGTACTACGTTCGGGTTTTCACTCCAAAACTCATTGCTCAAAGCATTTGCAGGTTGTAGAAAATTAAGTGAATGTAAAACGTCATCTTTTAAAAAAAATATTTTTGATTTTCTGTTAATACTGTTGTGTAAAATTTTGAACAATTTTTTCGAATTTCTAACTCAATTGTTTTTGGAAGATTTTGCAAAATCGAAGCACATGCATCACCAAAATTTACATCTTCTAATGGCTTATAATCTTTATCACTAACTTTGTAATTACTATCTTTGGCGATTTCTTCTACAGTGGTGGCATTGAAAAAATTTGAGCTGATAGACGTTAAAATCTCTGAACATGAGCTACTAACCTTGTGAATATTAGTGTTTTTTGTTTAAAAAGCGGCATCAAACTTGTTAAAGTGTATTAAAATGTAGTTTAAAAATTCTAAATTCGCTATTACTCTATCGTCATGTAACAAATTGCTTATAAACTGTAGCGATCTCTTCTTTCCATCATTGCCACTGTTAGGTGGACTTTCAGTGCATTCGAGAAAGAAAAAAGACTTTAGAGCTGGTAAATTATCAAGAACGTGGTCAGTACAGTTACGTAGAGAGAGCCATCTGGTGTTAGCTAGTTTAAAAATTTTTTTGGTCAAAATTTGATTAAAAAATTTGAAAATCTTTAAAATTAACGAATCTTTCAAACTGTTGCAAAAATACTTAGAAATGGCTTGAAGCAACTGCTGGCACTCTACTGGAATATTCGCGCAACTTTTTTTTGGCAACCAAAGCAGATCCCTGCTTACAGCAATCATGCGATCATCGCGCGATTGCCACACGATTATCTTGCGATTTTTACGCGATTGACTCGTGATACTCACGTGAGAAATTGAACAGACTTCTCACGAAACAATCGCGTGGTAATCGTATGATTTTGGCGAAATAATTGGAGCGAAAAATATGCAATGTTTTCACCACTCTTCTGTGCATATAGCGAATGTAAGAGTTTATGCGTTCAATTGTAGATGTTGACTAAGACACTGCTCAATTGCTCAACTGGTGGACTGCAAGATGATCGAATTTTAATGTATAGTTGCTAGTGCTGAATAAATACAGTTAATGGCTGTACAAAATTTCTCATTGCCGTGATTACGTAGTAGGCATATATTTATTGAAAAAGCTTATCTATGTGAGCTTATATTTTATCGACCGATGGACTATGATTTTTTTAAATTATTAATGATATTGTAATCTGAAACAATATGAAAAAGTGTTAAGTTTTTAATCTGGAAAATTGATCAATTTACAGTTTACTGTAATAAGTTGTGAATGACGGGTAGGAAATGATAATTTGATCAGACAAATTAACATAAGTATTGACGAAGCATTTTTAAAGAGTATGAATTATCAATTGTGTCCCAAGATTTTCAACTGATCACAACTTATGACAGCTTGATTGATTCCTCGGCGTATCTAATGTACGCTACTTCTATCTATTTTTCTTAAAAATAGCTCTATTAATAGTATGATTACTATCAATTACCTAAAATCCATGAAAAAAAGAATAAGTGATGAGGTGCCAACGTCCAATAATATAACTAAATACCCTTAAGAGTAACATATGTACAATTAAACAGTTAAAAACAGAATTCGTTTAAAAATAAAGTTCATACATATTTTCTTTTGACTACATATATTCATATTAATTTTTTATTTATGTGCACATGTGTATATCCTTACCTTATGTATGTATGTGTGTATGCATATATAACACTGTTATTTATGTTTTTTTTAAGGTGATGAATTATTGGAAATATTTTAATACTTGTAAAAAAAATTTTATTTATTTTTTTACCTTTACCCATGCTGAATTGCATGATTTGTTGTTATAAAAGTAATTTACTAAATTATTAAAAAGATATATTCATATTTTGCAGAATATAATAGATTTTTCCAAGCGAGAACTCCGTTGGGTTGGGTTGCCGTAGTTTACAAACCTGGCTTCTCTATCTAACGCCACCTCTGATTGATTAAGCAAAAATAATGTACGATGTTACCGTTCAGGGCAAGTGATGAGAAAAAATCACACTCAGTCGGGTGTACAAGCTAGAGATTATTTTCCACACAACATTTTCTTTTACATACGAACTGTTAATAGTTATCGAATGTAATTGATCAAAAATGTAGTATTATGGCGTTCTATCTAACCAATGAGAACGGCTAAATGGTATGCATATACTATACTATTAATAGGTAAAACTTTATTGGAAAATCATCGGCCATAGTCTTTTTTAAATAGTGATGTGGACCAAAACATTGCATAGTATTTTTTGCCCCAATTATTTCGCCGAAATCGCGCGATTATCACGCGATTGTTACGTGAGAAATCTGCAAAATTTCTCACGCGAGTATCGCAACTCCGTCGCGTAATAATCGCAAGACAATCGTATGGCAATCGCGCGATGATCGCGTGGTTACTGACAGCAGGGATGTATGACATAAACATGGTAGTAAAATTACGTTAGAAACTGTTTTCTTTAACGAAGTACAGAAAGAATTTTTTGAACCGGTCATAATATTAGCATTTCAAACGACTCCATGAGTTTCTTAGCACCACATTGTCTCTCATTTAGTTCAATTAATGTTAAAAGATGTGATGCAAATTTATCATCCTCGGGATCGATACAATTTACAACTACGCACAAAATTTTGAACAGGAACGTCATGTTGTGGTAAAAATAAAGCGGTTTGTAACTCAAACTCTTTAACTAGAAAATCATTTTCCTCTTGGCTTACTACAGAAATGTTCTTCTGTTTTATAGCAACATTAACGTTATCTTTATGGGTCCGAGTTTCAGCGTGCCTGATCAAATCTTGTCTATTGTGGCTTGTAATATTAACACCGCAAAGGAAACAGTGAGCAGGATTTTTGAGATTCAATTCATCTTTGCAAAGCCAGTGTTTAAATCGAAGCTCTTGTAACCACTTATCAATAAAAATATACGATTTTTGGGTTTTTTGGTATGTTAACATCTGTGCCACTTTTTAGTTACTGCTTTGACGAATTTTTTGCATTAGAAGACATGTTGATTTATTTTGTAGTTAAAATATTTTAATATCACAGTAACAAACTAAAATGATATGAAATTTAGACAATCATGACGGAAAAACAAATTTACAATTTATGTAACTAATTAAATATACAATTTGATAATTTATAAGAAAAAGAAGAAAATTTTTCGAAAATTAAATGCTTTTTTAAAACTACTGTAACGAACGATAAACCACGCCCGTGACACTACACAAAATGCTGCCTTTTTGAATCTTAATGAACCTTATCATTGCAAAAAAACCTTCATGGTTTGTTAAGTTGCATGCTGCAAGCAAAAAACAAAAAATAGTTAATTTGATGCACCAAATTTGTAATAGTTAGCTCTACAAAACTTAAGAACCCGCAAAATTGCATGCACTCGATAAACTGTGTACTTTAGGAGGCTTTTTATTTATTTAAAAGTTCGACTGAAATGCTAAAACGTATAATTAATGAACGAAATATGAAAAAAAAATTTACGATGATTTCAGTAAAATTACAGATGTATTACTTTTTTAATTAAATGGATTTTTTCTAGTCAACATCTTACAACTTATCTTCTAATTCAGATATTATTAATTTGTGGTCTCTCGGAGCACTAAATTATAACCTTGGAACTTAGATTATGTTCTTAATCAAATCATTTATTATTCAGTTTATATTTTTTTATCTCGCAGCCCGTCAGGTCACTGCATTAAAAAGCTTATGGTTTAGTTTATTTTCTTATTTAACCCATAATTTAAATAAGTAAATTATTATTTCCCCTGTTGTTTTACTTTAAATTCAGAACTTTGGAGTTAAGGCTATTCTGTTATTCAATTTATTGATTCATTAAAGTATATAACTATTAACCATCTGTTCCTGAAGTTACTGCAGGGTTAGTAAACCTAGGATTTTAATTATACTGTTATTTAATCTTGCTAGAGTTTTATTATTCTCTTTATAAGCCGCGAGGGAAGATGCGGGCTCCTTATTAATAAAAAACACTCAGCACTATTTATTATATCAACACCTTTATTTACTAGCTTCTCTATCTTATACAAACCGTTTATTCTAGCCTTCTATCTAACTTATTATTATTAAAGACAATACAATAAAAAAACTTTTATGAAGACAAAATAAAGTAAAACACAGAGTTGATGAACTGTTGCACGCGAGGAAAAAGAAAACTTTTGGAGACAACCGAGTAGTTCGAGAGTCAGTACAAGAGAGAGAGCTCGGCTGAAGCACAACCGCCGGTAGGTGATTGCAAAGGCACTTCTCACTGTCAGCTGTGATCATGGCTTACTAGATGTCGCCACCGCGCGACCTTTGGTTTGATCGTGTTGATGCACCATACCAACTCTGACAAATCTACAATCCAATTTATCAGAATTTAACTCGCTGTCCTCCAGGTTACTATACTAAAAAGCTTGGGATGACGTTTTATTGATATTAAATTAATTATTTATTAAATATATCATCAACTTGTTATTCTATAGATCACTGGGTTAAAGAGCTTGAAGTTTAGCTTCCGTTCTTACTTAATCAATAATTTATAAAGGTGAATCATTATTCTATAGCTTTCCCCTAAAGTAATAGGAATCAACTATTTTTATTCTTCTGTAAATCATATACATATATATGATTTCTTATAGAATACCGATATTATTATTGGGAGCTGTTTGTAGCGCCATATTATCTTGGTGCTTATGTATACAGTACAGGCGCAGCTACATACAAGTGTACACGCACGCGTGAGTATTGTTGCACCCAAGAGAGTTGTGATTTGGTGCACACATTTCTGTCCCTGCCTTGACGCTCGATGCCTGTGCTGCTCGTCATCGTTGCCTTAATCATCATCATCGTAGCACACATTGGGAATATGCCTGTACCACGTGACATGGCGATATATATATATCACACTGAGAGGAAAAGTAGAACAGGCCTTATGGGACACATTAAGTTTTTATTGTTTTTCGTGGTGGAAAAGGTGTTGAATACAAAAAGTTATTGCATTACATATTTTTAACATTATGAGAGTTAGGTTGTTATTTTTTTTACAAGATGAAATCGTTTATTAAGGCCGTAAACAGCGTTTTGAAGGTACGAAGTACAGTTAACCCTACGTTGAGCTACTCGTTTTTGCTGCTGCTGCTGTCGCTGTTGCGCCTGCTCCGAGGTAAACAAGCTCCTCGATGTTAGGTTAAACTGTACTTCGTACCTTTAAAAAGATGTTTTTGGCCTTACTAAATGATTCTCTTTCATGAAAAAAATTTCAACTTACCTATGATAATGTTAAAAATATAAATTCGAATAACATTATGTGTTGAATACTGTTTCTACCACGAAAAAAAAAAAAAAAAAAACTTAATGTCTCCCATAAGCCTGTACTACTTTTCCTCTCAGTGATATATGTGTATATATGTATATATATATATCACCATGTCACGTGGTTCAGGCATAGGGAAGACCGGGGAATGACACGCTTACTATATAGGTAACACTAGCACCTCAGTTTCTTCCGAATAATGAAATATTTTCAATTCAAACCTTGTAAATAACAATTCCTTATGCGATTAATTTTTCCCTCTCCAAGTAAAACACTAAACAATGCAGCGTAAGTTTAATGAAATACATGTAAAATTTGTCTCATAGAGTGCCTGCTCTCTAATTTTTAATCGCACACACTCGATACAAACGAACCTATTTTAAACTATCTTATGATGTCTATTTTGTAGATTAAACCTTGAGCTGCAACATGCTTTTCTTAAATTTTCCCTAGAAGGCATGGAAAAAAAGTTATTTTAAAAATAATAACGTGTTCTATGTGGGGAATGACCAGCACCTTAGGGCGGGGCGCTACTAGCACGGGATGAGTTCTCTATATTATCGGTGAGCTCTGACCGTAAACAGATCTCCTAACCTTATTCAGACATGTAAACATTGTGGTACACCGTGATACACAAGGTGATTTAGTTCTTAAGATGTTTATTGTTTAAGCAAATTTTACAAATGGTGCGTAACTATAAAAAAAAAGTAACCGAGGGAACTGGAATGAGAACTAAATGTCAATAAAAAATCAAAACTATAATTCCAAAGTTACAACTTCAATATAATTTAAAATATTTGTAATATGTATTCATGTATACAATAATTGTATATTCGCATGACGTCTCGTCATAACATGCTCTCGTCATTTTTTTATTTCAATTTTATGTGTACTCAATAAAAAAAAACTTCTTCTTCATAATTCATTTTACGAGTTACCCTAAAAAATCATCGTAATTTATCAGGCTAGTGGTACCCCACCCCCTGCTAGAAGTACCTCACTATGAGGCACTACTAGCAGTTTTTAGAGGTTTGGTTTGTGCCGTTCTTAAACAAAAAGTTTTATTATTTTTATAAAATTTGTTTGTGTTGTAATAACTACATTCTCTTTTCTTTAAAAATCGATTTTTTTGGTTAATCTTACTTTAAAACTAAAGCTGTAATTAGCTGTTGAAGAAAAGGTGTCCGTCATTCCCTGGTCTTCCCTATTCCCAATAGGTGCTGAACGCGCAGCTACGTACAAGTAAACACGCGTGAGTACTGTCTTATTATCTATACTCGTCCTTGCTCCTCATCTGCTCGTCGTTATTGTTACCGCGGGATCATTCTTGTCATCGCGCACATGTATAGATGCTGGACGCAGTTAAGTAGGAAACAAAAATGGAGAAGGAGTCATCAATAAAGACTTGTGAGAAAAAGTCTGCTGGTGTGGTAGGTTCAGATTTGCCTGATCCTAATGCTCTTGGCTTTCTAGAGGATGATTTAAAGCTGTCGTCCTCATCATCATCTTCTAACTCTTATTTACCTCAAAAGCAGCAGTGTGCTTAGCATCAAGTGCCACTGTAATACCATTGTCTGACATGAAGCTGTTACACAGCCGACTGAAAGAAAAGAATACAGTCAAAACTCGATATCAAACAATTTAGATTTTCAAAATCTTTTGATGTTGAAAGAATCTCCACAGTCACATAAGAAAGTCATATTAAAAATGAGCAGTGGGCTGACAATAAATCTAAGTACAAAGAGCTGCCCACTAATACTTCTAACACTTTGCTAGAAGTTTTTACACCCAAAGACCATTGTCATCTTGAAAATGAGCAGTGGGCTGACAGTAAATCTAAGTACAAAGAGCTGCCAACTAATACTTTTGACACTTAAATTTGCTAAAAGTTTGTACACCTGAAGACCATGAAAGACATGAAAGAATTTCAAAAGACTCCAATGAGGTTATGTTCAGTGAGAATCAGCCTCTAATTATCTTTCATGGGATTCGATACTATATGCTTCAAAAAGTCAATATTTCTTTTACAATTATTTAATGAGATTTTTTGCGAATTCATTATCAGAAATCATACAAAGTTTCTTTATCCAACAGACTCAAGCTCTTCCTGTGCAGGCACAAGCTCCCCGATTGAAAGCGACCAACAAACTCTTATAAAATCCCATCAAGTAAAACCAAAATTAATCAGCCAAAAACATGCCAAGTAAAATAATCAATGAGGCTTTATGTATAGCACCAAATCTGAATCTATTTTACTAGATTTTATTAGAAAAATACAAATTAATTTCCCACGACAATCATCTAATACATATTATATAAGGAAATACAAAAAAAATTTTAATGCTATTGATTGTGATTTTTATTTATCGAGATTTATATCGTAATGGTGTGTACAATATTAATGTTTTTAATAAGGGCTAGTGCAACTAATTCATACTCATACTATTCTACAATTTTTTAATAAGATGTTTTATTTGGCAATGTCACAATCTGCATACATGTTTTGTGCGGGTGCTAATGTGAAATCGCTTGTTTAAGTTAAAGTTGTGAAAATAAGTATCTACACAAGTCAAAACGTATAGTATATATATATATATATATATATATTTATTCTTGGATAGCCAATCATATAAAAGTAATTGTTGATGGTTTTATATTTTCGGGAGCAAATGCACACAATAATTCCATTTTCAGTACAGGTAATTCCAATATTGAGTAATCATCTAATGATTGGGTAGTTTATGTGGAAGCCCACACGCAGCCACACCCACACACACATACCTTATTTCAATTTTAAATATTAAAATATACGTAGTTTTGTCAATTGCTTAAAATACTTTTTATACTCTATTCGTTAAGTGAAATCTATCAGTTCGATCATTTGATCTGGCTATAAGTATTTAGTCGGTCTAGGCTGTGTGACATGGGCACCCGAACTGTTTCTAAAAATCTGCAAAAATAGCCAAAAAATTGCGCGTAATTTCCTCGAATTTCTGCTACTTGTAAAACAATTACGCGTGACATACTTCTGTAGTAATTAATTATTATTTGCGGGTACTGGGTAAATTTTCAATCATCCATTACAATAAATCTATCACACGCAGCTTAATTGCAAGAACGCCATTAATTTCCGCGTAACACGCAGAATAGAATTGACTCTTGAGTTGTTATAAACTATTAACAGTTATGTAGTGCGCAAATATTTATTTATTTGCGTATTACTATATCAACTATACTATTTGTTGAAATACGCATGCGCAAGAAATTCGCTCCAACAAAATCGTCTGCATCTGGGATTTTATGTAGTAATACATACACTGATAGGTATACACACTAGTTTGGACAGTTAAAAGTTTTGGAGTTTGGACTTTGGAGTGTTTGCGTTTGGACGGTTTGGAGTGTATAGTGTACACATAAAATAAATATACGGCTGTTGTAAAATTTCGGTTTTAATTAAATAATTTGTATTTATTATTGTGTCTAGCGCCAGTGAGGACGGCATCACTCATACTGCAAACTGCGAACTGCGAGTCCTGTATATTTTTGCCTGTAAGTCCTCTAATCGGTAGTATTAGAAAAATATATCTTGTATAACCGATATAACCCGCCCTTTCCAGAGGACAAAGTTTGTCCACCGACTGAGCATCGCGTCGTCTCTATCTACCTATTGTTCTTGAAAAGAAAGCCAGTAACGAATCGCTTAAGGCCTCGTAGACGACGGTCCTCCGATTTTCTTGCTCTCAGAGATCCGTACAGCGAGTTCAGCTGGCCACGTTGACGAATAGAAAATGAGGAACTAGGTATCCGCTTCTTAAGTTTGGCTGCTTCGGACTGTTTAAGCTCATGCAGGCTGATCCCACCCTGATCGGTCTCATAATGCCCCTGACTTTTGAGCTGCACATCTTCGAGGCTACTGCCAAGGATGCCATTGGCATTGTATCTCACGACAGTGATACTGGGGCCAAGTGCTGTATCGCCAGGACTGAGAATCAAGTAATTACGTATCTGAATCTATTATCTTAAAAATAAATTTAATTCTACTTGGGTTTACAATATTTCTGCGCACATCTATTTAATAATTTTCATAAAAAGTGAAGTATAATTTTTTTTGTGTATAGTGTTGGCAAATTTGTAGAGATAAATTCACAATAAGCGATTTATCTCTTCTAATAAAAAAGTAGTATAAATTGTGCGAGCTATGGTATGTATATTTTTTATTTTGTTTTTTAATTTTTCACAGTACGGACATCGATCAAACCATTTATAAGACTAATGGGTCTTAGATGTGACTAAAGGAGATGTGCGAAGATTGAAGACTGGTTGGCATTTGTATCATCAGTTGTGACCAACTGATCAACAACTTTTGATAGGTAATCATGAGCTAATTGCGCTATTAATTGGGTGATTTCTAACGTAAATTGTAGCACAACAGTATCAAGCAATCAGTCGTGCGATAATTAACACTATCTGTCGCACGATTAATCATGCGAAAATTAAAAAAAATTTTTTTTCAATTTTTGCACGATTAATCAAGCGATTTCTTTCCAAAGGGAGTAAATTTGTTTTCAAGAATGATTGAATATTTTACTTATTTATTTTACATTAACTGGCGGAAATTGTCATACCAGATCTGTATTAATACAGCCATGTTTATTTAAATGTGCAGTTTTTAATTTTCAAATTACTCTATACACCATGTTTATCATTGACAGTTTCAAAGTTTGTTAAAGCAAATTCGTCTTAAACAGACTCTACTAGTGTTGAATATGGTCTGCATAATGATACTTCGCAAAAAAAACTTTTATCACAATGATATTCAGCACTGTAATAACACTACTGAACCAATGATCGGCAATATAAATAATATTATCTTTGAAGAGGAACACTATGAAACAAATATTATTTATAAAGAAATTGATCGCTTTGAAACTAGTTCTGAATGTTCTCTTAGCGAATCGGAAGACAAAGCACAATTTTCAGTTGATGATAATCCTACACATTTTGTTAACAATGTTTCAAATCATTCAAGTAACACTCGCATTGTTTCCTGACTCCAATTTAACTGTTTCTGAAGTTGTACTGATGTTACAAGGTATAATAATTAAATGTAATCTTGTGCGGGAACTGCAATTGGCCATAATAGATTTGGTTAAAACTTTGGCTGGACCTGAATTCAGAAACTGAAACTACAGCACATTCTTACTGGCAAAAAATTTTGCTCACCCTCCAGAGACTGTTCAGAAACACTTTTACTACGGTTCTTGTAATGTTGAATAGTTAAAGCTTCCATCAATCAAATCAGTGTCAACAACAGTTCAATGTCTCAAGTGTATAGAACATACTATGTTCTTTCATCAAAGTCTACTGATTATTTTCTTACACTTGATCTCAAATATCAATTAGAATTATTATTAAGTCAACCAAACATTCAACAAGATTTTAAAATATTCAAAGAAGAGTATAATATAAATAAAAACAAAAGAAGTGTCGTAAAAGATAGTTATAGTGGTACAATGTACAAAAAACTATTTTGCATGGAACCAGATGCTTTGACTTTGAGTATGAATACAAATGACGCACAGTTATTCAATAGTTCGAAAAAAAGTCTCTGGCCTATAAAATTACACCTAAATGAATTAACACCAAAAACTCGCTTTAAAAATATTTTATTAGCTGCATTGTGGCAAACAGAGTGCGAACCAACCGCAGATTTCATGAATCTCTACATGTCCACATTACAAGCATCTTTGGAAAAATTGGCATCTGAAAGTATCACTTTTGTTGATCATACAATAGGGAATATTAAAAAAAAGTGTACCCTCTATTTTCTGGCGTCAACACTGTTGCGAGACCATTACTACAAAATCGGATCAAATTTAACGGTAGTTTAGGCTGCAGCTGGTGTTACCACGTTGGTACGTACAACAGTGGATCAATGCGATACCCTCTTCGTCAACAAGATCAACCAATTAGAACACTTGATTCTCATTTAACTGATTGCAAGAACTCCAGTCATATGGGCAGATTTATTAGAGGTGATATAAATCGCTTAACTGATATAAATGTACCTACGTCACGCGAGAATCCATCGATATCTTGTGAATCCGTTACAATGAAGCACACATCAGAACGTGTATATCACAAATGTAGTTGTTCGTTTAAAATTTACACAATATTTTGGCAAGCTCAGCTCCGTGGGCCCTAAGACAAGAAGTTTTATTTTGACATTGTCAGTCATATCCGCATTGAATACCAAACTAGTAGAAATCAGACGAGAATCATATAACAACATCATATGACACCATTTAAAGACTAAAATTATAAGAATATATGTGTGTATTTGCATCTGACATATTTCATAAGGCCTTATATACCGAGAATACATTAAAATACTAAGAAAAAAATAATATACATGAAATTAAATGAGTATGACCCTATATAGTTTATGCATAGTTATTTGATTGTAAGACATGATACAAATGTATAAAGAATTTTCTTATACAAACTTATCAGAAGTGAATCAAGAAAAACCTATGTCACAATGTTTGCGTCGTTAAATAGGGATATTTAATTCTGGACGGGTAATACAAACAAGTCGAAAAAGTGTAAAAAACATCAAGGTTCGCTATACGCAATCATCAGAAAATAACCTATATAAAATAATATGTACCACTATTTTGTAAATTACCATATGTACTTGTTATCCACATATAGGTATATTTCGTTCCGAATAATGGTAAATATATTTACATTATATACACCGATACATTGGGAAGACAAAAAATTTACTGATAAAATATTTTACCTCGCAATTTTATGTCCAGTATACTAATAGAAATTTATATCCAGTTTTATCATGTTGTACCGGAACCATTTAACAGGGAAGCAAAACTAATCGAAATAAAGCATTTCGATATAGTTTGGGGTTTACCCCCAGATTACATGCATGGGTGTATGCTTGGTGTAACAAAGCATTTGCACAATAAGTGGAGTGGCTCTGTGTTAACCAAAAAAGACCGCGGAGAGCTCAAAAATCCAATGAAGAGCACATCGCGATATTCGAAAATGTCTTCGTGATTTGGATTACAGTAATAAATACAAAGCAACAGAATGGGCAATATGGTTAGAACATGTAAGCTTACCTTGTTTATTTCGTATTCTTCCTGAATCTTTACTTCGATCTCACGAACTATTCGTAGAAAGCATTTATATTCTTTCAAAAAGTTCACTTACAATACGTGAAATCGATCGTTGTGAATACTGTCTTGTAAAGTTCGTTCGAGAGTGTCAAAAGTATTACAGTTTAATAGTTATGTGACTCTAATGCTTGTCGGTAAATTAGAAATTCATACGACCAATAGTATACAAGCGAATGTTGATACATCTAAATCGTTGTATCAAGAGGTGCATATGCATAGATGGCGGCTCTTTTAATACAAGCACTCTATATCCTACCTAGACAGCTGTGACAGCTGAAGGTGGTGAGGTGTGCCTGGGGGTTGGGCGGGTTTTGATTGTGCTACAAATAGCGACTTCCGTTAATTTTGATTACCGTCACAAAGGTCATGACTATTTAATTATTCAAAGTAGTTTAAGTTATTGATTCTGTTGAAAAATAAAAGTGTACAAGGAAAAGGTACGCCTTGGTGTCCTAACCTAGAGCCATGTGCTGTACGGGAAAAAACTAGTTTGCCAAAGCGCCTTGCCATGTTAAAAAAGAGACCTAGACTTAAAATCCGCCCCCAGGTGACCGGAAGGCACGCAGTAGTTACAATGCCACAAGCTGGTGTGTTGGAGGAGGTTGAAATGATGGACAATAGCGCGATACAATCTAGCAGTGTACAGCGGAATAAGGCAGGTAAGTGGCATCCTGACGACTGCCCTAATAATGCAATCAACCATGGCAAAGAGAAGCAACAAAAGACCGCCTTGATACAAGCACAAGTGAAGCAACTCCGTTTACAGCAACAAAATGAAAATATACTACAGGGTCAGATGCAGCAACAACAGAAACAACAGAGCCAAGATGAGTCATCCCCATCTCTGGCCATCCAGGACAATAAAAATGGCCCGAATCAGTCACAAAAAAGATATACTCAGGCGAATAAAGACCCCTATAGCGTCATTATAAGGAGTTGTTTACAGTCAAACGGCGACTCTGCAAACAAGATAAGTCACTACTTAATTGGTAAAATTTTGTGCAAAAAGTACTCTACCCAGCTAAAAATTTGTCATAAGGTCTTACATAAGTTCTTGCGTAATTTCTTATATAATTTCTTATGTCAGTTCTTATGTTAGTTCTTACGTAAGTTCTCATTTAAGTTCCTTTATATCAACTTGTGTCAGAACTTACATTTGGTTATCAACCAAGAACTTACTTAAGACCTTATGTAATTTCTTATGTCAGTTCTTATGTAAGTTCGTATAAGACTTCGGCTATCAGTCGTTTAAACGTATTCATTTACTATCTAGATACATACATTGTGAACTTTAAACTTTTTTCTGCATAAAAGCTGTTAGAATAGCTAATATAAATTAGTAAATACAAAAAAAAGCATCCCTTCCCTCCACTAAGGGGATTTGAACCTGGTCCGGAGAATCCCTAGTCAAGTGTCTTACCCACTTAGTCAAAGTGGATTCGATACATGGGAAAGAATTGACGTCCTCATATGGTACATCTGATACTAACATCGATGTTATTGAGTCCTCAAATTATTGCTTTCTACAATCTCTGATACTAGTTAAGGAACGTGTTTTTCCACTTCTTATTTAAATCAAATACTTTTTTTTAAACTTTATTTCATGTAGTAACTTTTATTTTAAGAATTTATGTAATCTTTCGAGTAATGTTTATATAAGTGAGAAACTATTTTTGCTACTGGTTTTTGATACCGACATTAAAGTATTGAAGGGAAGAAGTTAATCCTCAACTTTGTTGTTGTAACAATTACAATAAATTTATTACACTTTTAAAAATAGATTATTTTTTCCTTAGAATAAAAAGTACAAGTAAAGTTCAAATAAAATCTGTGATCGAAAAGTAGTTGTAAAATCAATTACTAGATTTATTGTCAAGAAACGCATTATCAGACTCAAAACAATGTTATATGTACGTTTATAAAATGTTCAATAACCAATGAGATAACCAAGATGTTAAATGTTATCCACGAAATAATTCTTTCCCATGTATCAAATCCACTCTGGCTAAATGGGTAAGACACTTGACTAGGAATTCTCCGGACCAGGTTCAAATCCACTTAGTGAAGGTAAGAAATGCTTTTTTTTGTATTTTCTAATTTGTATTAGCTATTTTAACAGCTTTTGTGCAGAAAAAATTTTAAAATTCACCGTGTATGTATGTGGATAGTAATTAAATACGTTTGAACGACTGATATACGAACTCTTATAAGAACTTAAATAAGAACTTACATAAGAAATTACATAAGATCTTACGTAAGTTCTCGGTTGATAAGCAAATGTAAGATTGTGTAGAAGTTCTGACATAAGTTCTATTTAAAGAACTTATATGAGAACTTACATTCGAACATATGTAAGAAATTACATAAGAAGTTACAAAAGAAATTACATAAGAAGTTACATAAGAAATTACATAAGAACTTATGTAAGAACTTATGACAAATTTTTAGCTGGGTAGTGTCATTCAACTATACCTTAAGTCAACTAGAAGCTAAGAAGTAGTGTTTAGAAATATGGAAGATGAAAACAATGTGTTGAGTGACAGTAATATCAAGGAGAAGAAGTGTGAAACTTATATTCCTATGTATCGCCTGTACAGAAAAGGAATAATCAGAGGAGTGGATCTTGATATCACTGATGATGAAATTCTAGAAGAAATTGAATCCATAATTGGTGTCTCTAGTGTATACAGGTTGAGAAAAAGGAATAGAATGGCAAATAATCAAAACGAGGAACCAAAATGGATTCCTACTGGATCAATTGTAATTAGCTTTGAGGGGCAGGAGCTTCCTCCAGAAGTTTTTATTTTTAGGATTGTCCATGATGTTCAACCCTTTGTCGCGTCTCCAAAGGTATGATATTCTTGTTACTCTACTGGACATGTCAAAAAATATTGTAAAAGCAATCCTTAATGCAATAAGTGTGCTGAAGTAAGGCATGAAGGTGCATGCTTATCTAATGTTTTGAAATGTGCAAGTTGTGGAGGCAATCATCAAGCTCTCAGCAAAGACTGCCCAATACTGGTTAGGAAATAATGTATACAGAGAGTCGTAGCAGTAGAAAATAAATCGTTTGAAGATGCAAAAAAGGTAGTCATGGGTGATTATATAAAGAAAGCCCCAATGATCTCAAAGGAATCTTTTCCTTATTTAAGGAATCCAAATTCTTCACAAAGTCATAATTTCCAACCAAGGTCATATGCAAAAACAGTCCAAATCAGAAAACAAGAGCAGGCTGAATCTCAAGTTGTTAACAGTTCTCAACCAAAGTGTACTGAGATTCCAGTAGTTCCTGTAGGTTCTAATAAAAGGAGCACTGTAAAAAGTAAGTTGGTCGCTCAAAAGGTAATGCCCAAAAATTGGTTAAAGTACCAAACAGAAAATTGCCCAAATATTGTCTACAATGTGAGCCAGTACAGTGGAGGATACGAACCCATGTACACCAGTCTTCCTGTCAATACCCAACAGAGACAATATCAGAATAGAAATTTTAATAAGAAGCAAAAACCTGTCACTGAAATTTGCCAAGAAAACGCAGGTAATATGAAGTTTGACAAAGAAGATTTGTTAGCAGCAAATGGGCTGTTGCAAATGTTTAGCCAAGCTTCAGAATCCTTGTCGGAATTGTTTCAGAATATAAATGTCGTCGTGTAGCCTGGTCAGATTGGAATTCAATTCATGCAATTCATTGGAATTACTTAAAATGCATAGTCTTATGAATTTAAAGTTGTGCCAATGGAATTATAAAAGTGCTAGAAGGAAATCCTCTAAATTAGAGAGGTTTGCCTCAGAGTGGGATGTAATAATCTCTTTTTAATTAAGAAAAATATTATTTTTAAAGTAGAGAATGTTTTAATTAAACCCAGTTGTTTAGAAGTAGGTTCCATTTAAATTAATTCTAATAAAAGAACACTACATATTATAGCTTGTTATAGATAGCCAAAAAATGGTAACAACCTAAAAGCGGGAGAATGGTCTGGTTTTCTAAACTATATCAAACATGCTTACGGTAATTTAATTGTACTTTGTGATTTTAATGTGCACCACTATGTTTGGGGTGGTAAAAAAAACTGCTCAATCGGTACTATTATTTATAATGAAATGGACTTAGAAGAGTTTTATTTACTAAATGATGGTAGACATACCCATACGTCTGACAGTGATATGACTAAATCTGCAATCTGCAATTGATTTATCATTTGTTTCACCTGAAGGAACAATCGATTGCTCTTGAATATAAACGCATCAAGGCTGTCATTAAAGCTACACTTAAAAAAGAGAAACGCGAAGCTTTTAAAAGATTCACCCTTACGTTCAACAAATTTAGCAATCCTTCATACATTTTCAATAAGATTAAATTGTTCAAAAATAAATTAAATAGGTCAAGCTCTTCTACTGGCAATTGCGAAATAATCAACAACATGTTAAATAATATATAGGAACTTTGCCCTCCTGGTCATAAGTTTGCTTTTCCTGACGACAATTTTTCGGAAAAGGATATTTCTTTAGATGATCCTTTTGATTGTAATGAATTGGTATTTGCTTTAAGTAATGTAAACACACATTCAGCTCCGGGCGCTGATAAAATCAGCTTTGCCTTCATTGTTAATCTTCCTAAGGCTGTATTCAGAGTTTTGTTAGATATCTACAATGACTTATTTAATTCAGAAGACTTTCCACCAGACTGGAACGATTATTTGTGTATCTTTATTCCTAAGACTAATAACAAGGTTCGTCCAATCAGTGTGTCCTCTTGTTTCCTAAAACTTTTTGAAAAAATGATTATCTGATATTGAAATCTTAGAATTATAAATTGGTTGGAAAGCAATAGACTTATGAATAAATCTCAATATGATTTCAGAAAATATAGATCATGCCATGACAGTCTTTCTATCTCAACCACTGATATACAATCCCAATCTTACACAAAAGAACAAATAGTAGCTACTCTTTTTAGATATTAAGGGGGTGTATAATAGTATAAATTTTAATTTGAAACTTGGTTGAACTAGGCTTGCCGAAAAAGATGACCTGATTTATATATAATTTGATGACTCAAAGGTCTATTAACGTTATAACTTGCCCAGGCAATGTTAATAAACGTACATACAAGGGACTCCCACAAGGTAGCGTACTTAGTCCTACTTTATTTTCTATCTCTATAAATCGTATTGATAAATATATTGATCCTAGAGTCTCAATTCTGAAGTTTGCAGATGATATAGTTTTGTATATCAAATCATATGATGTTAAAAATGACTTCATCTTGATGGAAAATCTAATCACCATTTTTTCAAATTTTCTTAGGAGTATAAATCTTGTTCTTGCCCCAGATAAATGCGTACTTATAGTTTTTGATAAAAATAATAGAAAAAGTAATGATTATCGGTTAAAAATTAATGGTGTATCGGTTACGGAATCTCAATCGACAAAATTTGACTAAATTTTTAGGTGTGATTATGGATAAAAGAATGAACTGGAATGAACACATAAAATCGCTGTGCGAAAAAACAAGTGTTTTTGTAAAAATTTTTAGTTGCCTTAGAGGAGTGTGGTGGGGAGCTGATCCCGTTATTTTGCTTAATACTTACAAATCTTTAATTAGGTCTCGATTAGAATACGCTGGGGTTTTGTTTGCCCCGTGCAATGCCAATTTGTTTCAGAAATTAGAGAAAATACAGTACAAGTGCATAAGATTAGCCATGGGCTACAGACAGTCAACTCCTAAAAATGTTTTAATTGCTGAATCAAAAGTTCTCTTACTTAGACACAGATTTGAATTGTTAGGTTATAAATTCCTACTTAAATGTATGTCCATCCAGGATCATCCTTTGATTAAAAAGTTGAACGATCTGCAAGAGTTGAATGAACACCCTATTTATGAAATAAACTTTAACCCATCCACCTTATTGAATATTTATCTTAACACTGAGTTTCTGGCTGGTACTATTCAAAACTCGATTGTACCACCATATTATCATGAGAGCCTTGAATCTTTCATATTTGTACCTGATGTAGACGTAGTTTCATGTGTAAAAGATCAATCCTTGGGGCTATCCAATACTATCTTCAATGACACATTTAATAAAGATAATCAAAACAGTACATTTATTTTTACGGACGGTTCTAAAGTTGTGTCTGAGGATTCATCTTGTGTAGGCTTCGCTGTTTTTAGCACCAATAGAGAATTTTGTAAGAGTTATAAACTTCATTATAACTCTTCAATTTTCTCTGCTGAAGCTTTAGCCATTATAATGGCCTTAGAGCAGATTAACAAATCCGACCTAGATCATTTTATTTTTTTTTCAGATTCTTTAAGCGTTTTGGAAGCTTTAAAGTTTAAAAAAAATTTAATGAAACAATCCTTTTTGATTTATAATATTTAAAAACTTTTGTATAAAACGAACGTTAGTGGTAAAAGAGTGAGAGTTGTATGGATCCCTGCTCATTGCGGTATCCTTGGTAATGAGAAAGCAGATAAAATGGCCAAAGAAGCAGCCTTGAATGGGACGCTTCTAGATGCTCCTGTACCATACACTGATGTTTTCAGCAAATTTAAAAAGGAATGCTTGGATAACAATAATAAAGAAATAGTTAATTATGCTATTAAAAATAACAAAGGTGTTATATATTTTAAAAAGTACTTTAATCTAACTCCCAAACCTTGGTTCCAGGAATACAACTTGAGCAGGAAAGCAATAGTCTCAATTAATCGTTTGAGGTGTAACCACTATTCATTAAAAGCTAGTCTGATTAGACAAAACATTATAGATATTGCTGATTGTGATTGTCGAGAAGGAATAGACGAGTTTAACCATGTTATTTGGCAGTGCCAAAAATACAATGAGCGTAGAGTTACGTTCTTAGAAAGATTAAGAGATCTAGGTGTCTCATATCCATTTAATGTTGAATCACTTATTTCTGTCTTAAATGAAAATATTATTAAAGCGTTTTCAAATTTTATTTGTGAATCAGAAATCAATACATGAATGCGTACTATTAAGAGAAAAAGACTATCTAATCAAGTAGTTCAAATAATATCTTCGCTAAGATAAGATAGTATAAGAAAAGATAAGGTAATTTTATATCGTAAATTTAATTTTGTATGAACATACAGCATATCAGTAACTATTCTCTGTGATAAATTTAAAATTCGTAAATTTATAATTTATAACGATAATGTAAAAATTCTGCCAGATGGCCATGTACATTCAATTGTGGTGCCAATAAAACTTATTTCAAACTAAAAAAAACTAACTCTATATCCTCCGTACATGCCCTTTTTTTAATATCCAATATACTTAAGACTCAAAATACTAAGGGGGCATCCAAAAACTACGTAACACCATTTAGGGGGGGTAGGGGTACGACAAATTGCAACATTAAGTTATGTGGGGGAGGGGGTGGTTAATTAAAAGTAACGTAACTTCACTTTATGCCACGAAAATTTAAAAAAATTAAATGCACTATTAAATTTTCTCAAATAGAGCGCGTAATTGCAAGTTTCTCAGTTGTGCCACGCTCGGCGCTGTGTTGTACGTATATACTAGTGACACTACTACCTACCTACTCGTATTATAAGTTGATCACGCAGCAGGGTTTTGTTTTTCTTGTTTACAAGTCGCGACGAAAAAATCGTACACTTTTTTTTTAATTTTAGGTAGGACATGCGATTCATGTGGAGTATATTTTGCTTCAAAAAAACAAAAAAACTTGCACACCAAAGAAATTCATGAAAAAGTCAATAATCAAAAGCTACGTGCAAAAAAAATTTTAGCGAAAAGAGAAACAGAATTACTTTGTGAACTTGATACTCTTGAGCCAATAATAGATTGGCTCGAAGAAGAAGACTTAGAAATTAAATATTCTGATCTCACAAATAATGATTTTACAGATGATATAGCTTTCTTTCCTGTAATTAGTGATATACACGAGTGGCTAGTAGCACCTTTTGAAAGTGCATGTGATGTACAGTTAAAATAAAAGTTTTATTTAATAATCAATTTAATTAATAACTCAATTTTTATTTTTATTTGAAAAAAAAAATTTTTAATATAAAACGTTACGTAACATTTACTGAGGGAGGGGGGGGGTCAGGCCAAACATGACGGTANGTAAGTTACTTGGGGGAGGGGGGGGGTCAAAAAAGGCCAAAATAGTGTTGTGTAGTTCATGGATGGCCCCTAAACCACGTAGTTTCTTTTTTAAGAAAACCTTCTTAAGAAACAAATAAGAATGAGAAAAACATCCTCCCCAGGTGCGGATCGAACACACAACCTCCTGTTTACTAGACACTTCTTGATACAATGATTTAGATGTATCAACATTCGCTTGTATACTATTGGTCGTATGAATTTCTATTATAGTTTAAGTTTTATGACTTTTAATGTTCATGCTTTACTACACTACTGTGATGCTGTTCGAAAATGTGGACCGTTGTGAGCATATTCAGCCTTCCCATTTGAAAATGGAATTTTTCAATACATGAGACAAATAAATGCAACTAATGGGTGTACCATACAAATTGCTGAAAAGTGGTTGAAAAGGCAAATATTTTGTCATCATTTAATTACAACAGTAGTTACTGTGACACAGTGGCCCGTCAAAATAAACCCTCGCCATCTAGACTGGTGAGACTTTGCTGACGAGGCACGTGTCGCAGACTGGTGAGACTTTGCTAAGATTACAGGAGCCCCGTTTGCATACATGTATGTGTTTCATTCTATTAAACTGATTGGAGGAAGTAGAAATTACCGTATAAAGATACAGTGAGAGAAAGAGAAAGTATAAAAGTTTTCATCAGAGTTCTGGCTTAGTTTTTACTTGATCGAAAATTTTTATGCCAAAAAAAAAGTTATCAAATACGTACCTTTATCTATGATGACGATTGGTAGCTGCGATGCGAAGCAAATACATGTTTTTAATGGTTATTCAACTTGGATTAGCATTTTGGGTATAACCAACCATTAACACTTTTATAGAATCCCCACACATATTCACCTTTTTTTTTCTCTGTGTATTAAATTTTATTACACCTCACACACTTGTCACCTCGTCTAACTTTTATTTTTTTCGAACATCCGTATATAACTGAGGTAAGTTTTGTTCACATATTTCATAGTCAAAGTTAGCATTGCTAAATCCTATAAAATTATTTTCACTGTCACTATCACTACCGTACTCTTCACTATTGTTAGATATTTCTCTACCAACGGAAATCAGAGACGAAATCGAATCATTTTTATTATTACTTGATACATTATTTAAATGCTCCACGTAATCAAAATCATTGTAGATGACGAATTCATTATTTCTGACAGAAATGACTTTATTTTCATCACTGTTTAATGCAATAACTGTTTTTTTTATCACATTCGCTGTCACTGTTGTCACTTACCGTATTACTAGCACTATAAATAATTATATCGGTATTTTTGTCCCACTCACTATCACTACTTTCATTCACATTACTCACAAACTTTTTTTGAAAAGGTAGTAAAACAGGGTTATTTCCATCAAACAATGGTCTTTTTTTTTAAAGTAAGGAACAAAAATCGTTGTCAGCCATAGTTTTTAAAAAATGTTTCGGCATTTAACTAACCTTTTATATTTCTTCATTAAACAATGTTTTATTAATATGTAACTATTTTGACTGAAATAAATCATTGTGCGTACTGGTTGACGATTGTTTTGGGCCCTGTAAAATGTTCTTCTGGAAAGCCATTGTGGATTAATAAGTCCAAAATCTCTTGCCACAATATTGAAATTTACTAAACTGGTTTGATACACTCTAAAACAAGTCTGAAACAACAATATTTCACTGATTACATGCACTCCCGCAAAATTAATAGATGGCCCCCAGACGGCAATCACAAATTATAAAGAATTCTTTATGAATTCACCAAGGAACTTGTTTTTGTATTCGCAAAGTGTTCCTGAAGTGTTCTTAGAGTATTCCTATAATATTCAACTTATGTCACCTCTTTTGAATTCTTTACAAGTTCGCCAAGAGTTCTTTTTTTTCAATCTTAATCCATAAAGAGTTCTTAAAGTATTCATTTTGATCCCACGGTACTTAAAAATTAAACTTAAATTAAACTTAAATAAATTTACACACTTACTCAATCCGGCTTCGGATATACATTAATATCCGAAAAAAAGTCTGCAGACAAGTGGAATCGAACCCAGGTAGCTAGAGCCCGCGTGTGACACAAACACGCTTCACCACTCGGCTATCGAGGATTCGGAAACTCCCTAACATTAAACGCCTACATTAACTATTTACAAAAACTATGATTCTTTGTTATTTTAATTCCCTCTTATGATTAAAAAATTGTGTGATTTTTGCCTGCTGCCACAAAAAATAAATTAAACTTAAACTAGATATAATTTTGAGACTTTTTTCGTTTGTGCATGAATTTTTTATTGTTTTTCAACACTGCTTTACTTTTTAACAACTAAAACGATACGAAATAAGCTATCGCTAAAATTCAAAATAAATTAGATATCATTTTGAGACTTTTTTCGTTTGTGCATGAATTTTTTATTGTTTTTTAACACTGCTTTACTTTTTAACAACTAAAACGACACGAAATAAGCTATCGCTGAAATTCAAAATAAATCTGAAGAATTATTATTAAGTTATAAGAAAAATTTTTATACGACATCCTATTTATTATTTTTTTCTCGAAATAGCAAAAAACTTATTTATATGAATCGAATAAGAGTTAAATGAAAAAATATGTATAAGATACAAAAATACAATCTGGAGCTTATTGGACAATGAAAATAAAATTATTTAAGGTATTTAATATTTAATTTAAATTTAAATTTCTGCATAAGTATTAATAATAATAGAGTTTGTCGAGTAAAAAATACAGAATAACCAGTAAGACCACTGAAACAAAAAAAAAGTCATCTTCCATACTGAGATTCGAACCCGAGAATGCAAAAACGAAACGATAGACACGCGTGCGAGCCACCTGTGCTACGAAAGCACTGGGAGTTTTAAGGTCGGAAGTTAATCATGTTTATGGTGAAGCTCCGAAGCTTGTCCTAAATATGGAAGCTCGCTATGATTATACGATTTATTTTGCAATCTCAATTTGGTATTTATTTGTGCTAAAAATAATTTTTATTACACGTCCGAAGACTTTATTTTATAATTTGCATTATAAGATCATGTACTTACCATAATACATAATCCAGATCGTACGACGTTGCTATAATATTTAGAGATAAGTGCGCGTGTAATAAAAAGTTATAAGATAGCGTTGTCCATAAGCGAGAAGAGCAGAGAGATTTTTAACACAATTTTTTAATCATAAGAGGGAATTAAAATAACAAAGAATCATAGTTTTTGTCAATAGTTAATCTAGGCGTTTAATGTTAGGGAATTTCCGAATCCTCGATAGCCGAGTGGTGAAGCGTGTTTGTGTCACACGCGGGCTCTAGCTACCTGGGTTCGATTCCACTTGTCTGCAGACTTTTTTTCGGATATTAATGTATATCCGAAGCCGGATTGAGTAAGTGTGTAAATTTATTTAAGTTTAATTTAAGTTTAATTTTTAAGTACCGTGGGATCAAAAAGAATACTTTAAGAACTCTTTATGGATTAAGATTGAAAAAAAAAGAACTCTTGGCGAACTTGTAAAGAATTCAAAAGAGGTGACATAAGTTGAATATTATAGGAATACTCTAAGAACACTTCAGGAACACTTTGCGAATACAAAAATAAGTTCCTTGGTGAATTCATAAAGAATTCTTTACAATTTGTGGTTGCCGTCTCGGCACGCCAGTAACATTTCCAAAAAAATTGGATCAGGCTGCGCTTTCCGCGCACTCTCGATTACAACGTCACGATTTGAAATTGTCTCAGCTTCCAAAGACTCCTTATCCTCTGGAAGCATATTGTCAACTGACTTGATGGTACACATCGTACCAATAATGTGGTAAGTTGAAGTTTCATAGTCAGCACAATTTTATACGCGAGGCACATACGAACATTCGTCACTACGTATGTTTTCTTTCGTTGAACAAAACGTCGATAAGTAACATGTAAGAAGTTACATGCGAACACCCACACGTATGTATAATGTCAACTGTGCAAAAAATACCGTGGGACTTGAGGAAAGGAGTCTCGACGGAGAGGTTGGTGATCACATCGTAGAAATCAAAAAACAGTAATCAGCATATCGCGTCTTTTACACAGAAACGGATATCGTTATCGTCTTTCTTTGTTGAGGTGGTTCTTTACGATTGTGCCGTATCAAAGCGACACGGAACCCTGTGGTTTTCTAATTTTCGATTAGCGTATTATTTGCAATATAAAATATGTTGTACTGGCACTTGACTATAATATCATTGCATTTACATATAAATAAACAAGCTAATAAAGTCAGAGTAAGAGTTATAAAAAAAATTTTTTTTGACGCAAGGTTCTGAAAATGGCATGTACACTCCTACTCAAGCAGACGTTGCCGCCGATTTCTGCATGTACCTATATATACAATCGTCGAGCGTCGTCTGCCGCACAAACGTAACCCCTTCACTTTTGTTTTTATTATCCGATATATCCGAAATATTGATATGCTTCTTGTTAAGATTACCTTAGGTACGTTTTTAACACAAAAATAAACTCTAATTTTCATTTTCAACAAATATTAATCATAAAATAATTTTACTGATTGTCTTATTGCCATATTAGTAAGTGAGTCATTTTAAATTTGCGCACGCGATCCGAGTGTCTGCTCGTTTACACGGCCGACATTTCGCTCTCGCTGATCAATAACTGTTTACGTTTACGATTAAATATCGTATACTATTTCCCTGATTAGCCCAAAATTTTGTTATATTATTAGAAAGCTGAAAAGTTCTTCTTTCACTACAAACTTTTTCTATTACGATCTTAAGTCAACTTTACGAGATATTACATGATATCGTAGTAAGGAAAAGTAACCTACATAAGAATACATGTTGAAAGTGCATTTTTTGACTGACTTGTTTTCAAAAATTTGCCACATAAAGGGACTTGAAATTTTAAGAGAAGATGCCTTATAACTTTAATAACAATCCCTCCAAGTTTCCCTGTAAGTTTAAGTAAATGGGTTAGGTGAAGAGCCACCTTAATATGATTCGTATGAGATACGATCTTTCCGTCAAAATCATCGCAGAACAGTATTCTATTATGAGGTATAAAATGCAAAAATTGTAGAAATTGTATTTTTCTTTCAATAATGATCGTGTCGTACAAGATTCTTTCATCGAAACAGTCTGCCCAAGGTTCCAGGCGTCTATAGTTACATACGAGCGCGTGCACACGACTGCAAAATGCACACTATGCAAGTATACCTGGATAAAAAGTTATAAGAGACACTTTAAGCCTAGAGATGGACAAATCCATCGTGTAAGGCAGTCGATTGTTCGAATAAAATACAAAAACTTGCAAAAGTCGTAGTTTTCTTTTCAATAAATATCGTATGATGTAGAATACGCTCCAGAAGTCTCAAGTTACATACATGTGCGTGTGCCTCTAGCACACACTGTGTAAATTACCATGTAAGGCAATTGATTATTCGTATGGAATACAAAATAAGCATTTTTTGTTTTTCATCGAATACATCGTCGAATTTATAAAATGTAAAAACAATTCTTTGTGAATATGTCATTCGTCATACAGACGCTCCATAGATAAGATACTCTGTGAGCTGCTAGTCCACCGTATTTTCTTTCTCTTCGTTCAACACCTATTATTACGAAGGGTATTACCAAAATGCATTTAATTAGCGTTATTAGGTGTTTGTTACGTATTGCAAATGTTTACGAACCGCATATTCGTATAATGTGCGGTAGTGAGCGGAGTCGTCGTTTAGTGTCATCATCGATGGATGTACTAGTAAAAAAATTGTATTTTTTTGTACTACGTTGTCGAATAAGAACGATTAGTGATGCGTTTAAGCACGCCCTCCTGACAGATCTCACCCAAGATCTCATCTGATATCTCATGTGATTTCTCACCTGAGATCTCAGGTGAGATCTCATGCCAAATTCTCACCTGAGATCTCAGGTGAGATTTCGGAAAGAAAAATAAATAAAAAAATTTTGTGCAACGATTATAATTTATACATTAATAGAATGATTACCTAAAATATTAACAGTTATAGGAAAAAAAAAAATCGGCTAATATCGGACACAAACTCGAGCCCCCAGTTGATCAGGCAAGCATCTTACCGCTTGGCCAGAGTGGATGAGAGACGAGTTCGACAATTAACGTCTATATGAAGTGTAAGTACCATGTGTTATTGTTTTTCTTATTCACAACTAAATTATACAATTATTAATAGATATAATTTTTCCCAATCTTCATTCCGATAGTTAACCAACTAGATAATATTCAGGAACATTATTTTCTTCACAAAAAATATTTTCTCTCTTAAAGTTACTCTTAAGGAGGCTTTAACATAAGTGCCATCGCTCCGTGACTACCTTGCGTCCCTGGAGCCCTGCTTTGCAAGTNGGGACTTGATGTGTTGTGAATAAATTATTTTAAAAAAATCCAAATTGCTTGCGTGTATATTATTTTATTTTGAAAAAACACTTACAAAAGTTGGAAATCCTTAAAGCTATTCGTGTTATTCCAACTTTTCAAAGCTTATTTTACTCCGTAAATAATAACAAATGAAGTCATCATTGAAAATTTGTTGATACAATTCACGTTTAGTAAGTTAAATGTAATTGTTTTTCGAAAACACAAAAAAAGAGTGAAAACCGACAGTTTCGTATAAACAATTGCACCTAACTCATTACATATGTATTGTATCAAAAAATTTACAGTAATTACACTATCTGAAATTCTTTAAGGAGTATAATAAGTTTATAAAGTTGGAATAACATGAATAGCTTTAAGGATTTCCAATTTTGAGAAGCGTTTTTTCAAAATAAAATAATATATACGCAAGTAATTTGGATATTTTTAAAATAATTTATTCACAACACATCAAGTCCCCCTGTTTTAAATTGTTGTTTTTCTTTATTATTACATTTAAATAAATATTTATAATAATTATTAAAAACTTATGCCTAACTTGGATATAAAGCCCCCTCAAGAGTAACTTTAAGAGAAAAATATTGTTTGTAAAAAAAATAATGTTCCTGAATACTATCTAGTTGGTTAACTATCAGAATTGAGATCGGGAAAAATTATATTTATTATTAGTTGTATGATTCAGTTGTGAATAAGAAAAACAATAACACATGGGTGAGATTTGTCAGGAGGGCGGGCTTTTTAACAACATAGTGATTTTCGAAACAGTTGTGAAAGCAGTCAAACGAAGAGTCGACAATAAGGACCCACTGGAAAAAGATTTAATACGATGTTACTGTAAGTTATTTTTATTTTTATCCGTATAAAATCAATTTTTTATGATATTTTTTATTAAAGTACTTGTTACAGTACTTAGACTTATGCATAACGGCACATTTGGAGATGAAGTAATAATGCAATGCATCAATGCAGCTACGAGAGAAGGTGAATAGAGTATACGATGTATTTTATTTAAACAATATGATCGTAACTCCGATAATTTTTTTTTAGTGGATGAAAGAATTCCGTCGACGAGCAGAGTCGACAAAACTGTATATGAAGACGTTAAAGGTGATGGTAAGTAACAAAATTACTTATACTTTTTGTCTAATAATCATATTTTAAATTATTTCAACACATTTACTTTTTAGATAAAGAAAATAGTAATGATTTTACTAGCATTAGCAGTAGTGGTAGTAATACTAGTAGCAACAGCAGCACTGACACTATTAGCAGCAGCGATACGGTACGCTACATAAAATTAAGTATTAATATCACTTGTACTGATTTTTTATAAACGTTATTACAGATTTTTAAATACAGTATGGAGAAAGAGAGCGTCCATTCTTTATTCTTGAGTCTGAGGTTGTTAAATGTTATCGTAGCTACAACTATGAAGGAAGTGAGATGCGTGGACGCTTGTCAAGACCACCACCAAACGTCAATGTATATACCTGGCTACGAGAGTGCATGAACGATTTGCATGGACAGCTTATTGGTCAAAGTGACCCCAACGACTCCATTGGTGTAACAATAAATTTAGAGAAATTGAATCACGGACCTTTATGGTTGTCATTTAGACCAGTGTACGATTTTCTTGTCGAAGATTTGTGGGAAGTGTTTGGTGCTGTGCAAAGTTCAAACGACTTTGAAATTGACGATACCCTGTCGATTACATGTGCAATCGTAAATAGTACTAAAGGGCATGGCCGCGTACGATTGAGCGAAGAAACAGTGAAGAAACAATCTATATTAATTATTAGAAACCATGACAACGGCTGCCTTTCAAGAGCTTTGGCGGCAGCCTATGCTTACGTTATCAGGGGGCAAATACGTACAAATAGGTTGCATCAGTATTGGAACCTTATTAGATGCGATTACAGGCCAACACAAAAAAAAGCAGCTAATGATTTAGTTAGAGAGGTGAGGGTCAAAGTACCGGAAACGGAATGCGGTCTCAATGCAATTCATGATTTTCAATTATTTTTTGCCACTCGTGGAACAGCGATTGTCGTATATTCTTTACGAAATTTTGGTCACGGTCATCCATCCCTGTACGATAGTACACGTATTGTCGTAGGTACATACGGAAGCGTAAGTAACACTACGATTAATGTATTACGAAAATCAACAACATTTTGAACAGATTCTAAATTTGATTGCCGCAAGTGGACGTACGGGGTACTGCATACCTTGTAATAAAAGTTTTTGGTGCGTAGAAGATCATAGATGCTCTAATAAATGTTATAAATGTTTTCACAAATCATCACAGTGTGAAATAACTGGTGACTCTAAAAGATGTGACTCATGTAATCGATCGCTTATTAAAAACAACTGTTTTAAAAATCACTTGGATAAAGGGTTGTTTAATAAATCATCCAATGTTAGTAAAAAAATTAAAGTTTGTCGAATATGTTGTAAAATCGTGCGAACAAACAAAAATCAAATAAACGCTGGTGAAATTTCTTTTTGCAATACATGTAAAGAACGCTTACCTGTTAGTCATCTTTGTTATATACGGCCTATTAAGACGTCTGATAAGAAAGCGCCGTTTGTAGTATTGTATTTTGATTTTGAGACACAACAGTCAATATCTGTGTTGGGTGAAGATGAAAAAAAAATTCATGTAGTAAACTTATGCATCGTGGAACAAGATTGTAAATTTTGTATCCATTTGGAACAAGAGTCAGTTTCAACGAGATGCGATCACTGTGGAGTACGCGAATACATTTTTCGAATTAATCCGATAAAACAGTTGATAGATCTCGCACTTGATCATCAAAAACATTTTTAGTGAGTTGTCTGCATTGCCCACAAAGCCCAAGAATTTGACGCACAATTTATTTTTAAGTATTTCGTTGAAACATACAGCGAACGAGTGACACCATCCGTCATTATGAATGGGTCTAAAATTATTTTGATGGAATGTATGAAGATAAAATTTATCGATAGTCTTAATTATTTTTACATGCCTTTGAGTAGTCTATCCAAGGCGTACGGTCTGACTGGTATTGCAAAGGGCGTTTTACCACATTTTTTCAACACACCCCAAAATCAATCATACATAGGTCTTCTACTACCATTGGATGTATATTCACCCAATAATATGTCTGCACAAAAAAAAAAAATTTTTTGGAAATGGTACAACGTACAAGTAGCAAATAATTATACATTCAATTTCAAATGGGAATTCGTCAAATACTGTAAACAAGATGTAAAAATTTTAAGACTATTTGTACCCTTATATAAGCAAACGTGGTAACTTTCCCGTCGGTCATCCATTAATATACGTAGGACAAGTAGAGTGTCGAAGAATTATTGAAGACAACAACGACTTATCCCTTGTAAACGGTTTAATCATGTATGACGTGCTGCTACCGGGAAATTGATACCATCCCGTGTTACCAGTAAAAATGCATAACAAGTTAATTTTTCCACTGTGTCGTACATGTTGCGACAATATGATTTAAGAAGATTGTCCGCACGAAGATGTGAATGACCGTATTTTGAAGGGTACATGGATATCTGACGAAGTCAAGATGGCTGTTCAAGTAGGTTATGTAGTAAACAATGTTTATGAAATATGGCAGCATAAAATGACACAATTTAATCAAGTAACTAAAGAATGAGGTTTTTTTGCGAATTACATTGACGAGTTTTTTAAGCAAAAAATACAGACCTCTGATTTTCTCCCCTAGTTTCTCACAAATGAAGACAAGGATACGTATATTGATGAAGTACGAGAGGCTGAAGAATTAGACCTTGATAAAATTGAAATAAATTTGAATTCTGGATTAAGATCTGTTGCTGAGTTGTGTTTGAATTCTTTGTGGGGTAAATTTGGCCCACGCGAAAATTAAAAAAAAACAGAAGTTGTAACGACCGCTGAAAGATTCATTGAATTACTTACCAGTACAGAAATAGATGTTAACGGTATTTTGACTGTAAACGATAAAACGTTGTACGTAAACTGGAGCTATAAAATGGAGACTTCAACACTAACTGCGTCAACTAGCGTAGTTAGTTATTTCTGCTTTTGTTACGGCCGAAGCTCGGTTGAAATTGTTTAGCTATTTACCTGTATTGGGACCGCGTACACTATATTATAATACGGATACACAAAACACGACTGAGCAGTAAGTCTATGGATGCTTTTTGCGTTGTGATGACTCAATCATTTTACGGCAAAAGACATTTTGTAGAGTATAATTATGAAGTAGAGGAATAGGAAATGCTTAGCAGCCCAAAGTACGACCGTGGTCTTTGGTTCGATCATTTTTCTTCCAACGGTGTACGCTTCAACAACTAACTGATAAGATGGATCCAATACTAAGTAAATCAAATTTTATCACATCTCGCTCAAAGAGCGATAATTATGACGATTGTCTAATTCCACTTTTAGAAAAATTATATGATAAAAAAAATGAAAATGTGTTCCTCAAAATGTTTTCCACAACCCTAAAAAAATGGGTACAAACTTATAAAAAAATAAACAATAGGAAAAAACGGCCCAAGGAACAAGGAGGAAGTATCTGCTTTGTTGGGTCCGCTCCTTGAAATGGTGTTATCAATGCTGTAACAAAAATGGAGCATACAATAAAAATGATTCTTCTGTTTCAAGGAAGCGTGGACCGATTGTGAACCGCGTTCCTCAACGATGGCCTAAAGTCTGTGCAAACATCGGGTACAACGATGAGTCGACTCGACGCAGAAATGAATGACATCTTGAATTTACCGTATACCGACGAGCAACAAAAGTAAAAGAAATATCAAGAAATTTTGCAAGATACAGAAGTAAAACTCGAGAAGGAGGAAAAAATAGTGCTCTTGACGCTTTAATCTACTTGATACAGTTTGAGATGCATGTACCTGGATACAAATTTTGAGGTCCTGGAACGAAGCTATCAAAGTGCATTGAGTACGGCGATTTGGCGCCGGTGGTCAGGCCTTGGGTGAGTTTTTGGTATCGTTGGAGGAGGGGGAAGAGTGGGATCCCTAGCTGGGGAATTTTGGGAGCTTCGAGGAGTGGCGCGGTTTTTAAAATCTGGTGGGGCGTTGGAGGTGGGGTGGAAAGGTGAAAATAATGAAGTCGTTTGGAATGGGGTTGAGAAAATTTATTCATAGAGAGATATAAAGTGATACTCATGCAAATACAATGTAAAAACTAAAGATAATTGTTTATAGTATAAAATGTATGGTGGTATAATATTCATACATATAGGTAAAGTTGTCACTGATAAATAGTGTCGTTAATCTAAGAGGTAATAATTTTATACAATGTAAGTGATAAATAGAATGCAAGATGTCTAGTTTTTTGTGATGTGTTTCAACGCAGGGATGTATATTTTGAAATTAATTGAAGTAAAATATTTCTAGACTTACAATTTTGATTACATGTTGAGGATATAACGCAACTATTTTCTAGTTTCTTACGTCTAGTAATTTTATTGTACAAAGTTACACTTATTTCATCATTAGTTGATGTATTTATTGAAGATATTGAACAAAACATACCCAAAGTATAATTATGAGACATAAAAAACAAAAAATCGATACAGAAATGACCACACACTCGAGAGTCAATACTCTGCAATTGTTGTACGTTCCACTTGTAACTAATACAGTTTTGTCTAAGTCGATCAACATGGTGTGAGACAGCGGGTGGCAACCCATAACTGTCAAAGAAAACTTTGTGTCCGCTGGTATCGACATAGAAGGCAACCCAATGTGTGCCAGGTCTTGTGCTCTCGTCTGTATTAGCTACAAGGGCACACGGTCTCGTCCAGACAAACGGCAGCTTGTCTGCTGGAAATACCCCGACTGTCGGTATTGGAATATGCCGCAGCGCTTTTTGTATTTTCAGTGAATTCATCTTCCCTTATTTTGGTGTACACAGATGCAGTAGAGTTCCAAATTTTTCTAGATTCCCAAAGGTTAATATTTTTCATGAGGTGCCCGACCTTTTGTGTAGCAGCAGCAGCAGCAGAGGACGATAACGACTGGCTTAAACGTGCAGGTTTTATTATCGGCTCTTGAGTTTTTTGTTTTTTACATCTAAAGCATCACCTGGTGTGGCGTAAGAGGTATTAACTTCTGTAGAATGTACTGTCTTGTTGATACAGTCTCGTAAATTATAAACACGAGCTAGAGCACAGCTGAAAGCTTCCTTTTTTCGACCATGATAACAGCAAAAGTAATCATTATCACGAGAAAGATTTTTAAAAGATGGGCAAGAGTACTCTTCAAGACTTAATATTTGACGACCCAAAACTTTTTCCAGTAATTTTTGCTTTTGATTACCTCGAACGTAAATGTGAAGAGCACTTCTTGCTATGTTACGAAGAGCGCTATATATGCTCTCGATACTAGCTTCACTATCAAACCGCTCGAGTCCATGAAAATAACACGTTAAATAATTATTTGTAGTTAAAAGTCCTGACGTCAATTCCGTAGTGTTGTAAGGCGGTTTTATAATCCAATGTGAACTAAAGTTACAATCGACACCCACCACGGCGATTTCTTTTGGTAAAAAATTACCATTTTTATCGTAAAATGCTTGAATATCTACGATGAAATTAACTTATTTCATGGTTTTTTGTGAGCAGCCACGTCCACTGTTTTCAATGGTAAGCGGCATACTGATCGTTCGACGAAAGATTGGAGATTACGAGATGAGGATAAAGGGTTTGTAACAGCGCTTAAGAAGTGGTAGTGAATATTAGAAGAGGAGTGATGGGGGAAGTGGTGGTAGTGGTGGTACAAAGGAGGTAATAAAATGAGAGAAAAAAAGTCTTTCCGCATACTTATTGCGAAACAACTTGTACGCAACTCGTGCGGGACGATTTCCCGCACTCGTGTGATGGACTCGCACTCGTGGCCGGTGACGGTAACTCGTGTTGTGCGATTACATTCGTGCGAAAAATCGTCTTTTCTGCACTTGTTACGTAAATAACTATTGTAGGCGTTGAAATCCACAACTATCTGATGTTTTGAGTCTATTTCTAACACGTTGTCAAATTCTGAGTAAAGAACGCAATTTAACGTTTTTGTCAAAGGCGTCTTAAAACGTACTTTTATTCTGACAGACCCATTTTTCACTAAATTCCAATGACCTGCAAAGTGCGTGGACAAATCTGGTGTAAGATCAAATGTAAAAAGACAATACCCTTTTGGATAATCTTTTCTGTGTATGTTGTTTCCCTCGTTCATGTAATGTATTCCGGAGCCAGAAAATAATGTCTGACAAGCTTCAACGTACATAGATCCACTTCCTGTAAAAGTAGGTTGTAATGGTTTGCTTGGAATTTGTACTCTGTTAACGTATAATGACAAAAAATTAATAGAGTAATTTTGGAAATTAAAGGGGTTAAGTTTTCTGTCCCCGTTGACAGCTTTGTTGTCGACGAAACCTAGTATTACTCTTTCTGGTAACTGGCTAAGAATAATGTTTTCTAAACAGTTGCCTGTAATACCACTGTGTATAGTAAAAAATTTAACTTCGACACGGGCGTACACCTTTTGTTACATATGGCATTGCTGTGCGAAAAAGCCCTGTGAAAAAAAGAGCCTAAGCCATGACCTCTGTGCCCATGCGAACCAGTAAACACATGCTTGACACCTCTACCTCCACCACCGTACTGGGAATGATACACATCGTAAAAACTCATTTTGTACAAGGATTCTAAAAAAACACTTTCCTAAAATGTAACACCACTGTCAGTGTCCCAAACTCGAATGCTATCAATTCACCGAATTGGTCTCTTATCTCGTATATCGATTGTATGAAATCTATTATTGAGGAGGGATACGTATATGCAACAGGCGTATATCTCTTGACGATTGTACTACCAAAATGAACTTCTTTAGCATCCAAGTTAACTATTTGTAATAAAGGTGCAAACGTGTTCCCAACAATACATGGTTCACATATATTAGAGTAAATAAAAAGTTGATCAGGCACTGCTCTTGACATGCTTGCCGGCTGTTTACCGTGAATTAACATTCTGTAATCATCCTTTATTTCTGCACGATCTTTTTCGATATGAATTATTCCTTCTTGGAATCCTAAAATGCGTTGTACTGCGTTTGATAACCAGGGTAATTTTTCACCCTTATCTACTTCAAAATGTTTCATTATAAATGAAAACACTGTTCCTTTTTTTTCTAAGGTGGGTACACCAATAAATACAAATCCACCGCCTTTGTCATGAATTAACTTACGCTGACATTCTTTATCTTCAGAGATACATTCCATCCATTTGTTATTTATTGCTTCACATAAGCTATCTATCAAATCGCATGTGCCGTGTTGAAAATGACATTCTGTTTTATCTTCAGGTGCACTGAGTAAAGCGTCCTCTCGAATGACATGTAAAATAGTGCACGGTACGTGAATCTCGGAAATTCCAACCTCCCATTTTCTAGACAGCTCGATTTCTTTTGGTAATTAAGTAGAAAAATTCGTTGTAGTATTATTAGAAAATTATTTCATACTGCTGTTGCTTGGCAAAGTTATCATAAAATCGTTATGAACCATCTCTCAAGTCTCTTTCAAAAATCCACAAATTAAACTTTTCTGAATAACCCACCCAACTAACAAAATATTGTTTGTTTCTTCCCTTTCCTTTAATTAGAATTATTTTTTCAATTTTATGCTCCTGATCTAATACTCGCTCTTTAGCGACTGGGCTAAGCTCCTCAGGGTAAAAAAATCCCTCAATACTTTTACCATCCAAATCATGCAAGTAATATGTGTATAAATTCTGTTTTTTGGTAACACAGACAATTTTAAATATTTCTTCACTCCAAGATTTCACGGCGCCTTTTTCGAATACATTTTTCTCACGACTGATACGCACGTAGTCTCCAACTTTATACTTTGATTTAGTTTGACGATTCTGATGATGTTTTTACTTCTGTGTTTGTGAGTTTACTAAATTTTTTCTCGCAACGTGCTCGTTATGTATAGTTACTGCACTGGGTGCTAGCTTGATTGTGGAGTGGGGTGATTTATTGTACCCCTCAATTAAATCTTGTAGTACATCGATGTAGCGGTATGTATTTTTATATGTAAAATATCTGTACATACGTTCCTTAAGTGTTCGTTTGAAACGCTCTACTACAGCTGCTTTAACGTCAGGGTTACTCACGATCCGAAATTTAATTTCATTATGGTTAAACAACTGTTGGAACTCGCTCCCTAAAAATTCTTTTCCCCGATCTGTTTGGACTGTTTTTGGAAATCGATAGTGTTTATTATCGAGAATTTTTTTAAAAGCTGTTGTAACTTCATGGCAAGTTTTGTCACGTAATGATTGAGCCCATACAAATTTATTCAAAACATCTGTTACAACGAGAATGTACGACATACCATTGTTGTAGTTTTTGATAGGCGTCAATTGAATGAGATCAACCTTCCACAAGTCATCCAAAGCGTTGACATCGTACAAAAGGCGTGGAAACTTACGTCGAATAGTTTTGTGTAACGTGTAAACGTCTTGTCTCTTCAACCATTCCTTTATCCCGTCCCACTCTTTTTTAGCTTGACTAAACAGAGGGATCTCTCATTTTACGCTTTTCTCACTAGGTCAGTCTAAAACCTGAAAAGTGCGCTATGTGTGTTTTTATCTTCTTTCTCTTTTAAAGATCTTATCCTTACTAGTTTAAAGGATCGAATTGCTCTCTGAAATAAAATATGACGTCTCCTCGAAACACAAGACAACGTGACAGTGAAAAATTAGTGGGTCTAACAAAAAAATTTACGGATCTCGTTCTCTTACACACCATCTTTGTTCTACATTCAATTAATTGACGAAGATTCTGATTATCAAATTTTGAATTCGGAAATGCAAGAATATTATGGTGAAAAAAATCTGACATTATTTGTCAAAAGTCATCAACCTTAAAAAGAGAAACAGACTTACTTTTTTTACAAAAGTTAAGACAAATGGATTTGAAGGCATGTATAATTAATGTAATTTTGNTGGATATCCAAAAGCGTCTGTATTTTTTTTAAGTATATCACTATCCTTTAATAGTTTTAGAGCTTTTTGTTTTCGCTCTTTTTAATTTTCAATACTTTTCCACTGTTTCTTATATTTGACAGTGTCATTTGTATTTGTATAAACCTCGCCGTAAACAAGAGTTCTCGCTAGACATAAATTATCATTATTTTGAATACTTAATACTTTTTTCTTTTTTATATTTTTCATTATATCTACGGAGGCACTCAACCCTTGAGGCACTTGTACGTATGTTACCTCGACAATTATATTTTGTAAAACATCGAAAATTCTCTTACTCTGTTCGATCTTTTCAAACAGTTTTAGAGAATCTTCGGCCGTGAGTGTGTAAAGAGGTCTATAATATAAACCTACAGCACCGTTGGTAAATCCATCCGATTCTAAAGACTCCTACTAAATAATTATGTTGGGAATAACGGTTTTTAATCATATCTACAAATTCTCCCATCGCAGAAGCTAACCTACCATTTATTTCACCCAGCGTTACTAAATTTTTATTTGGAGGTAACATCTTAAACGTAATCAGATGCCTTGTTAATCTAAACGCCTTAACACATTTTTCTGCATCGCTTATGATATTAATAAATTCTCTACCTGTAGTCCACTATCCTCTGGAACAACTTTTTCTACGTGTACGTTCGTAACACCACTACTATTGTTTCGAGACGTAAAAGGGGTTGCATTTTTTCAAAATGAAAACTCCGACAAGTCTCGTGAAGACGAAAACACTGATCCCACGTCTTATTCTAGCTTAAATGTATTAACTACTACATATGCTTTAAATAAATCTTCTACAAAAAAGATCTCAGTTGGATTATACTATGATTTTGAAAAACAAGTGTTCGAACCTATGATTCTTTTATCGAGGAATGAAATCACGAAAGGGTTAAATCTTAGTTCAAAAATGTTGAGTGAAATGCAAAATCATTTTGCAGTTTTCTCAGATTATTTCAATAATACGACTACCGAAGTATTGGATCGAATACATTTTAGTGACATCGAGTTGTTGTTTACCACATCTTATGGAACACAATCTATTATATTCGATTTTTACTAGGACAACAATAAGCAAGATGGGTGTAAAAAAAAGAAACCCTACGGTACTACAGTAGTGATGCAGAAACCAATCTTTTGTGGACTCGCAGCTGCAAGCGTGTGTGTGTGGATGAAAGACTTCATCGTATTGAACGTGTTACAACATTAGTCAATAAATTTAAAAATTTAATCACGAAGAAAATAATTCTATTGCTAAAAAATACTGATACAGTAAAAAAAATTAATGATTTGGCGAAAGAAGGTGTTGTGAAGAAAAATTCTGGTCAAATTAAAAAAAACTGTAAAAGAAAAGGTTCAGTCTCCTACCAACAACGTATTTTTGCAACATCATTTTGAAATTGTTTTCTTGGAGTTAACAAATATGTTTGTAAAAATGTTTTTAAATGAAGTAAGGTCTAAGTTGTGGAATGAATATTTTTTATGTTTAAGAAGGTATAAATAAATGTTTAAAACCCATAACTTGGATATTTCTCATTTTTACTTTTTCACGTTTTGTATCTTTTTTTCTCAAGACAACTTACTCTGATACAAGCACACAGAACTGCAGACCATAAACATTAATTCTTATAGCTCCTCTGACTTCTTTCCCTCCAATCTTTATTTTTATCCCCTCATAATTTGAGCCATATTGCATCACATCACATTTATTTTTTCATCCCTCACCCCCCTTCATATATTAAAATTTTCCTCGTATCTAAGAAATTTTATAGCTCTTTGACTCCCATACCTCCCATAATTTCTTCTACCCACTTGACACAGCTTGTCTTATTTCTTATCCCTCTTTCTTCGGTTAGAAAACATATGGCCCTGCCACCCTCACAGCGTACTATCACTTAAGAAAATAAGTTCTTTCACGAAAACCATAAAACAATAAAATAGCTCTCTTACTCTTCTGAGATCCTGATTTTCTTACACTACAACTAGGTCTGTTGCTAGAGGATAATAACCTCTAGTTAGGAGCATATGACATTCGGTCTCCATTAACATCCTTCACAAACACACCTCTCATACAGACCTACTATCCTGATACTTTAGCGTTACTTTTCCTCCTGCATCGATAAACAAAAAAGATACCACATGTCTTGGACACTACCTTTCGCAGACATCAAAGATGCAAGGGAGATAGGGTCACTCCAGAAGTCCTATATTTTCACTTTTCCACCCCACCTCCAACGCCCCACCAGATTTTAAAAACCAGGCCACTCCTCGAAGCTCCCAAAATTCCCCAGCTCGGGACCCTGCTCCTCCCCCTCCTCCAACAGCACAACCAAACACTCACCCCGGGCCCGACTGCCAGCGCCAAACGGTGACGTTAGAGGTGTCTGGAAATCACTCACGCTTACTACTGGCATAAACCCCTTCGACAAAGCATGTCGTCAGCACGATCTTGCTTACGCTAGGGAGAAGAAGGGTGAACGTCTAAAAGCTGATCGGATGTTGGCTGAATTTAATTTTTCGTGTATGCTTGCCGAAGGAACACCGCCAGATGAGCGAATAATCGCTTCATTGACAACATGCTGGATGTGTAGTAAGATTACGTTTGAAATAGTAGTTTTCCTACGAGTTTGAAAAGTCTCTGTTTGCGAACCAAGAGGTTTGTGGCCCGAGCCGAAGGCGATGGACGTAACGAGGTTCGTAAAGGAGACTTTTCGAACGAGTTCTGGAAAACTGCTTTTTCGCCCGAGGACGTACCAGCCTCCCAAAACCACCCGAGGGCGGAAAAGTTCTTTTCACATCCAGAGAGCCATTGAATCTTAGTTAAGAAAAAAAAAAAGAAAAAGAATAATGCATAATACTTTGCACAAACTTTACTACGAAGTGGCGCGACCGACTGCATACGCGGGTGGTAAAAAACTCGTGAGTACTGTAAATAATAAATATTTGCGATCGATCGTTACTAGTTGGCTAGAGAGTCAAGATACTTATAATTTACATAGTTCTATGAGAAATCTCTTTCCCAGAAAAAGCTGAGACGTGCGTAACTTTGACAGCGTGTCGAAAGCTGATTTAATGGATTTAAGAGATTTGAACACTTACAATGATGGCTACGCCTATGTTCTCGTTGTCATCGATGTCGTCAGCAAATACGCTTGGGTAGGACCGAATAAGGATAAAAAATCGAAAAACGTCGCCAAAGCATTTCAACATATTTTATCAAGAAGTGACGATCGTACACCAATGTGTATGCAAACGGATAAAGGTAAAGAATTTGTAGGCCGTGAAATGTGATCCGTTTTACAAGAAAATAAAATTCAATACAGGGTAGCACGTAGTCCATAGATTGAGGGTGCAATAGCTGAGCGTTGTATAAGAACTATTGAAAAAATAATATGGCGATACTTTACACACACAAACAATTGTAGCTTCGTAGACGTTCTTCCAAAAATAATAAAGGCATACAACCGTACAAAGCATTCATCGACAAAGATAGTGCCAACCAACGTGACTTTGCACAATGTTGCCCAGGAACGTGAAAATATGACGCAACGTAATGGCAGACATTTGAAAAAATCCAAAGTACAAAGTTGAGAATTAAGTTCGCATCGGTAAGACAAGAAGCGTTTTTATCAAAGGTTACGAAAGTAGTTGGACTTAAGAGTTGTTTATAATTGTACGTATCTCTTGTACGCGATAACCTCCAGTATTTTTTTTTCTCAGAGATTTGGCTGACAAAGATATTGACGGTTTCTTTCACAAAGAAGAGTTGAGCAGAGTGCAACGAGAATTTAACGAGAGCTTCTTTGAGGTTGACAAGATAGTAAAAAGTCGAGATAAAGGACGTTCTATAGAATATTTCGTCAGCTGCAAGGGGTATCCTGAAAAATTTAATTCCTGGGTGGAGGGCAATTATTTAAAAGATATTAAATAAAGGACGAATTTAACGTTGTGTTGCCTAGCAACACTATCATGCACTGTCACCCTAATAATACTACTGCACACTACGTGATAAGATTATCAGCACATTAGTTCGCAAGGTCGAAAGAAAGTTGGTATGACAGAGATTCAATTATCATTGACGTTTCAACATGCGGTAGAAGAAAACGAAAAAGAAATTACCGTAAAATGCATATCACGGCTACAAAATAATGTACATAGAGAACGTCCTGTGTTTTATGTAGATTATTACATACGCCCTGGTCTATACGCAAATATCAAAGAAATGATACAAGAAATCAATAGTTTTTACACTACGCGAGATCACGTGGTTTTCATATTGGGAAGAGGTGGTTACGTAGTGGCTAAGTTAGGCTGTTCCGAAACGGCGCGCAGCTAATACACGTATCGCTAACTAATATCTAAAAAAGTATGTAAGATCTTAGGCTTCGAAATTATAACGTGTCTTCTTTTAGAAAATAACCAAATTCGATCCGTTTATCTAGCAAATCTTGCCAATGCTTTACTGTCAATGCTCATGATTAACAGCAACGTCTGTGAACCATACATTGCAGGAGACGTTCAATCGCGTTTGTTGCGGGCGGTGTCGTTGGACCTTTGAGGTGATACATAGAGCTGCGTCAAAAATAAAAATTTTTGACTACCCATGTATATACCATTATTGTTTAACTCATTTCACAACATTGAAATTGATGTAAGGGACCCAATTGGTAAACCCAGACCATTCGACTTTGGAACGCTGATGGTACCGCTTCACTTTAAACGAATCGATTAAAAATTATGGTCTTCTAAGAGAACTATTTTATCGCATAAAGCGGTGGTGGTGGTGCAAGTCTGACCACAATTCATAGAAACAGTGGAGAAGGTGTTGGATGCATTAACGTTGGGGCACCCTATCAACGAGGACAAGGAGATATCGAATCGCTCCTTGTCGAAGTATTTCGACGAGTTTTACCACTCATTAAACGAGGTACCAAAGCTGTTGGCAAAGAAGCTGTTCGTGCAGGTATGAATCGTATGTCTGACGTCACTACTAGAAATATACCTTTCTAAGAGAAATTTCGCATTCATGTGATGGAGTCTGGTAAGACGCTAAAGAGAAAAGCTGAGGAAAAATTAGACAAGCTTATAAAAAGTTCGGAATATAAAGTTGGCCAAATCAACAAGTCATTTCAGTTGCAATTGCTTCGTAGAACTGTGCAGCCAAGGCGTGGTTGGCGTAAGAGTAAAACGAAAAAATTAAGATAACGTGCAAGCAAGATAGAAAGAAGGAAAAGAAAAAAGAAAAAGGGACTGAGAACTGCAAAAGATGTTTTTGAAAGTTAAATTTTAAAAAATGGCTTTCCTACAGTCGCTCGTGCGAGTGCTTCAAGTCTGAGCTTCTTCTGTTTAATACTTTACCAACTCTAACAACTATCAAGGGATCGCACTGGATTCAATACAAGTCGATATCATTGTTCACAAATGATTTGCCGATCGAATTTGTCGTACTAGGTAAAGGTAACGAATACCTTGATGTCGCACATATGATGCTCCGTCTTCGTGTCAAGTTGGCCGTCAACGAAGATGAAGAATTAAATGCTGACATAGAATCTAATATCCCAGGTACAGGGTCAATTAATATGTTCATACATTCTTTGTTCAATTAGGTCAATGTGTTTTTCAATCAGAAACCTGTGTTACCCTCTAATAATGTGTACGCTTACAAAACGTAATTGGAAACTTTACTGAATCACAGAATTGCGAAAAAATCATTCCACTTAACGAAATTCTTATGGTGCGACGATACGGCGACAAAGTTGAAAGTCGGATGCCAACGCGAGTATCTTTAAGCGACGTACACTACTACCAGCAAAGAAATCGATTGATCTGATTGGTCATCTTCATCGCGATGTATGCAATCAGGAAAAATTACTCACCAATGGCGTCGAGGTGAGAGTGCAATAAGTAAAATCTCGCGATGGATTTTGTCTCATAGACACTTCGAATTTGGTTTCCATTCATACTGAAGAAGCAAATCTTTTAAAGAGACGCGTTAAAATAAGCCCATCTGTTTTGCTAGCCCATACCAAAGCTCTGTCAAAAAACATGGCCAAATATCCGCTTACGGGTGTCGAAGTAAAAGCCCTGACGATGTACAGCGATTTTTATGGCAAAATTTTAGATAATATCATTTTGGGCCAGTTACCTAAGTTAATATTTGTTGTTTTCGTTAAAAATCAAGCTTATAGTGGTGATCGTACTATGAATCCGTTTAATTTTCGTCATAATAATCATAATTTTCTTTGTTTGTACATTGACAGCGTTCAAGTTTTTTCCAAACTATTACAGCCAGACTGTAAAACGAATAATTTATACATAGATGCTTATCATACCTTGTTTTCGGATACTGCCGTTCACTTTTTCAATGATGGAAATCACATCGATCGCAAATCTTATCCAACGGATACTGTTTCTTTGCTTTTTAATTAGCACCAAAATCATCAGCCAATGAATGTTCTCATTGGAACCTGATTAAATACGGTAACGATAGATTCGATGTTCGGTTTGCCGACGCTCTCACTTCGACTATTAACTGTATAGTGTATGTGGAGTGCGAGAATATTCGCGAAATCGATGCGTCACGTTAAATCATGGTCAACTTTAGTGGCACCACTATCTACACATATTTATAGTCACTGCTTGGACACGTCAGTCGTCTCTCAGTTTAGTTTCTGTTGGTACGAAATCGACCTCGTAGCAGACATACAGTATTTCAAGATGAAAAAAGACGTAACGGTTCCAAAAGCAATTGCTATCGTTCCTTTGAACAATGACTTTTCCGTATATTGGATAGTAACACCTCCTTGTCGCTTGCTAAAATTGAGTAAGGAGGCGCAACGACAAAATATTTGGCTGTCCCAATACCATCATGGACTTGATTTCTTTGAGGGTGAAATACCTTTAAAAGCGATTTTCTAAATTTTGAATTATATTGAAAGAAACAGACGCAAAATTTACGTTAGAGGTTGTGAAAAGTGGTAGGATTTGCACTAAATTACAAATTATGAAGTAATAAATTTGGAATACCAGATCGACTATTCGCCTTCAAAAACCTTATCAGTGGAGGAGTATTGCATACACCAAGCATTAAAGCCAGTTTATCGAAAATATCAACGTGCTTTGAATAATGTTAACAAATCAAAGTATTGACTCTATGAACACAATTTTGTCAAGAAATCATCAAAAACAACAGAAATTAACCATGAACAGTCTGCAGATACTGCAACACCTCTCACAAATCCCTTCGCATACTGTGGGTGTATTCCCGGCAGATCAGGTTCCACGGGTGTGGACAAAACCAACAACGCTTGTCATAAACACTGACAAGTATACAAAGCCAGATACTCATTGGATTGCTATAAATGCTGATAAATAAAGAATGGATTTTATTTCGATATCTATGGTGTACAACCATATATACCGAATGATATTAATCGCTTACGAAAAAATTGTAAAAAACTGTGTTAGAATGTTAAACAGCTACAAAGCCTACCCTCAAATGTATGTGGTCAATTTTGTTTAATGTTTCTGTTTTACGTGAGTCATGGATTGCATTTCAGAACTTCTAGACAATTTTTTCGATGATTAAAAAAAAAAATGACGAAATCGCGAGACGTTTTATTTCGTTGAGATGTAACAAAAGAAATATTAACTATGTATCGGGTAGCGATGGATGTCAAATAAAATGCTTATAAAGTCGTTGTAGTAAAATGTCGTTAATATAAAATTTAACTCTAAGCTTTTTTTATGTATCGATGTAATTTTTGTGCTTATTTGAGTTGTATTAATTACAGGAATTTGATATCAATACACATATTTACACAACAAACTGATCTTTCTAAACACTGCTTGATATTTTGTATTTGAAATTTATACACGAAGTTAAAATTTTTAAAAAACATTTGTCTGTTGCTTATGATGTTTTGCTTTGAAAACATACTTACATTTTTTACATTCATTTTTTTCATTCGATACAGAAATTTATTAGACACACAATAAACGTTGAAGTCGTGTAAGCTTACGAATAGGAGAACTCCCTATCAACCAACCTGAAAGCTCTTTTGGGTATCTATTAGATATACCAAGTTCGATCGACTCAATTTCATTTTCTACTATGATGTTTATAATATCAGAAACATGTATGTTTAAAAATTTATTAAAATCATGATACCATCCACTCTCCACCTTTCACTTGTGAGATTTTTTTTTCTTATGTAAAATTGTTTCCAAATCCAATTTACATACAATACATACAGCTTTACGCATTTTACCAAAGATAATGGCATTAAATAATATATTACTCTTATATTTTAATCTTCGTAAAAATATTAGCAACGTGTAAAACTCATTTATTTTTCTTTTATTTTTTAGTTCATATAAACTGTGAAGCATGCTGTGCCGTGCCAATCCTTCCAAAGATTTTTTAAAATCAGGGTAGTATTCACAATCTGGAGTACAATTTGGTGTAAATTGACACGGACAAATATAAACTCCTTTGTTTATTTTCTTCAAGACATCGTATAAACATAGGAAAAATAAACAAAGGTTACGAATAAATACTTAAATCGTTTCTAAAAATTATTTAATTTTCATATAACCGAATGGGTAAGACCATTGTCCATCAATGAAAACACGTTTTTTAAGACAATTTCATACGTTTTATCTTCGATACGTGTTACGACGTTGTGTGTGTTGATTTTTCTTATCATAGAGTTTCGTATAATTATAACGTTATTTTTATTTTCTTTATTCTCATAATCACTATTATTTTGAAATTTTTTCTCAATCATAGAGGCAATCGTATCAAAATGAGGTTTTAACGTAATTTGGTAGTTGATACGAATACCTTTCACTTTACATATGTCATGCGTCTCACCGGTTGGGACACATACACGATAATCATAAAACTTTGGTCCTCTGGACACAAAAGTTTTTACAAAAAAACCCTCTCCATACTCCTCCAACTCGTCTGTTAGTTGACCTAATAACGATCCTGTGGGTGGATTGTATTCCTCGGGATCTTTAGTGTTAGTTAAAAAAATAATCGAATTAGTGTCGTAATATAACACTCTTTCGCCTAAATTTTCGAAATAGGAATACAATTTTAATCGTGCTTGAGCTGTGGTGTAGGCAGCTATAGCTACATTTTTACAGGGGGACGAAAGTGCCGCTTCGTCCTTGTACCTCCATGTGACGTACATAACATTATCGTTTGCCAGAAGACAATGTTCAACGTAAATTTCTCTATTAAATAACAGCTTTAATAACGATTTGTAATCATTTACTATGGTCGTTCTTGGAAGATTTCTGCGTTGACAAAATTTACCCCAAAAACTATTTAAACACAACTTGGCTTCAGATCGCAAGCCGTCATTTTTTGAAATATTATTTCAATCTAGTTTTATTTTTTCTGTGTTTTCGAAATGAATAATATAATTATTTTTTTCTGTTTCTTTTTTTACATTGGTAGGTCAACCGCTTGCCTCTTGTTTGATTTAAAAAAAAGTTTCCATATATTCGGTAAACAGACCACCACTCCGCGAAACAGGGTCATACTGAGCAGTTTTGCACTGTCAAATTACAAAAATTCGAATAAGTTTGTACCCTAATTTTAAAGCTTTTTTCATTTTATCAGAAACCCAAGTTCCTTTTAACATCCGCTTATTTACATCGTAAGAAAATTCATCCTCGCATACTTTCTCCATACACGTCCTGCATGGACCAAAAAGTAATCTCCAATGCATTTTTGTGGGAAGTACGGGATAGTGTTTATTATCGAGAATTTTTTTAAAAGCTGTTGTAACTTCATGGCAAGTTTTGTCACGTAATGATTGAGCCCATACAAATTTATTCAAAACATCTGTTACAACGAGAATGTACGACATACCATTGTTGTAGTTTTTGATAGGCGTCAATTGAATGAGATCAACCTTCCACAAGTCATCCAAAGCGTTGACATCGTACAAAAGGCGTGGAAACTTACGTCGAATAGTTTTGTGTAACGTGTAAACGTCTTGTCTCTTCAACCATTCCTTTATCCCGTCCCACTCTTTTTTAGCTTGACTAAACAGAGGGATCTCTCATTTTACGCTTTTCTCACTAGGTCAGTCTAAAACCTGAAAAGTGCGCTATGTGTGTTTTTATCTTCTTTCTCTTTTAAAGATCTTATCCTTACTAGTTTAAAGGATCGAATTGCTCTCTGAAATAAAATATGACGTCTCCTCGAAACACAAGACAACGTGACAGTGAAAAATTAGTGGGTCTAACAAAAAAATTTACGGATCTCGTTCTCTTACACACCATCTTTGTTCTACATTCAATTAATTGACGAAGATTCTGATTATCAAATTTTGAATTCGGAAATGCAAGAATATTATGGTGAAAAAAATCTGACATTATTTGTCAAAAGTCATCAACCTTAAAAAGAGAAACAGACTTACTTTTTTTACAAAAGTTAAGACAAATGGATTTGAAGGCATGTATAATTAATGTAATTTTGTGTACAATATTATTTTAATACTACAGAAAAATATTGTTTTTACAGCCTCACATGCACATACCAATAAATATCAATAATGAATAGAGACGTTGTACGGCAGAAGGTGGGCACAGATGTAAAATAATTGATGTAGGAAAATCTTTTGATATATCGCAATCTGTGATGGAATGTAATATAGTTATTTATGAGTTGGAACAACGTTTTTTAGGTTTACTGCCTCGAGCAATTTTATGTGGGTTAGGAAATATTTTACCAATACTGTGGTTAAATAGTTATCGTTGGACCAATCTTGCGTGTATGCTTTTTTGTCAAGCAGTTAAAAATAGAACTTTAAGGGCTTTTTTTATCAACAATGGGATAATTTATAATAGTTTTTACATTTTTCTTACCAGTGATACAATAAATGGATTAACTATTCATTTAAACACCATGCTATGTGCATTTGATATGGCAAGAGTTGATTCTACTAGATTTCATCACCCTATTTTGCCCAGTGACTCACCTGTTAGTTTTACACGTTGACTCCATGTTTCATCATCGTCACCTTCTTTTTCTACGAGAGAAAATATATAAAATAATGATCAAAATTATAAAAAATACTGTAAAAATAATTTATGCGAGAAAATAAAATTTTTTGTACTTATTTGAGTTT
>NW_019379775.1:48436-75950 GCF_000648655.2 Copidosoma floridanum | reverse complement strand
CTCGTTTTCGACGTAAGAATTTTTTTAATTTTTTTTTTTAGTCTGAAAATATTATTCGTATTGGGTTGATGGTTCGGGCATTGGATGGCAACATGATTGTAATAGGTTAGATGATGGTTATGTTAGTTGAAGTATCTTCATACTTTCGTACAAATGAAGGTTTAGTTATTTTTTTTTTAGTTTCTATCATTGTCGTCTGTCTTCTTTTCTCCCGATGTATTCTTATTTGCGTTACCTCTCAACGTTAGTCCACGTAAACGTTTGAGATTAGTGTTGTCCCCTGTTCTACAACAAAGATTATGGTGCCAGTCATATTTCACGAGGCTGACACTCTTATTACAAATGTTGTATTTCGTTTCCATTTTAATTTGGATACCACACAATATACTATGAAATTGTAAATCGCATTTGTATACATGATTTTTGCATGGCGTATGTATTGTTGTGCTTTGTTCTTGGTTGCGTGCCCGTTCATTGTTGGCATACCGAACTCCATGATTTTGAAGTGCGTTATGTGCCCTGATGTGTGCTGCTTCAGTGCAATACGTGGCAAATGCCATGTATAAATCCTTTCCATCATCTCTCGTGGCTTGGAGTTTTATATAACTAATATCATTGAGTGGGTCAATAGTCATCGGATATTTGGTCCACTCGTTGGTCGTAATTATGACCAGTACTTTCATCAACAGCCTTGGTGGTAGTTTTCCAGTCGTGCTGCTTAAAGTGTCTACAACTAGTGGAATATTCGTTGTAGTTGTGGTTGGTGTTGTGTTGGCGATGGTTTTAGGTTCCTTTTGTTGGGTTGTAATTCAATGTATAACTATCTTCCGCATAGCCTCAGCTTCATATTTCGTACCATATTTGATGTGAATGGGTACAATGTTTTTCTTGTCTTGAGGTTTGTTGGAAAAATCAATATCTTCTTTACCGTATGGATATTCAAAGAACTCTTTTAGATATTTCCTATTATAAGGTTTCTTTATTAGGACATGAATTTTCCTACTTGTAAGTTTTACTCATACAAAGTGAAGATTAAATATTTCCTTATCTTTATTGCATACTTTGATCGCGGTATTTTTATAGGTAGCTGTCGCTAAATTGACGTTTGTTCTTTTATTACTGATGATTGATTTGATCCTTTTATTTCAATGTTTGGCGCTGCATATAATGTTGCTGCTGCAATCGCTGGATCACATAGTTGGTTGTGTTCAGCATTGTACCTGATGTGTGGTGTGATGCATGGCTGTTCCTCTAAGGATAGCATCGGACCAAAGTTATTTAGGAATTTCTCCATTTGATGTTTATCGACCAGATGTCCAACTAACGTCCATTCTCTGATATATTATGAATTCTTATTAATTTCTTATTTATCAGGAATGTGGGTGCCGTTGATGTTGCCTGATTCCTCACATCATCCAATGTATGAGATAGTGAATCAAGCAACTCCTGTAGCGTTGGTGTTGGATTTAAACTGTTAGCTGCTAATTCTGCTTCCGGTAGTGAACGAAACATCACCTCATAACTCGAATAACCCATAGCACAGGGTATCCGTTCTACGGACTGCACTGTTCCAAAATTCTTGAGTATCTTTTTCAGCATGAGTTGACTATAATTTTCCTTTAATAGTATCTTAACTTGGGGTCTATCAGACAAATATGATGGGTGTTATGATTATTATTGATTGATACAGGTAAAAGTGGACCATAGTAAACTGAATACTTAAAATACAATAAGGAAGAAAAAATTTCCACTAATCACCTTTTTCTCTTAAAATTATTTTAACCTTGTAAGTAAAAATTTAAAAAAAAGATTACGAAGCCGTTTTAGAAAATATTAATCTGAAAATTTTTAAATTATTCAAGGAATGTTTACTCCTAAGGATATAACGAAATTCAGACCATAAAAAAGTGTTCCTTTGGGTTGAAATGCAAAAAAGGATCTAAATTAGAGGTACGGGCTCATGTCTCATTCAAAAATTTGCAGTTTTGATGACACCTGGAATCAAAACATGAAGATTTTAATTTGTCTACGGTATGGGATCTCAAATTTATCAACGCAAACAACATTTTCACGCATTTCAAATAGCCAAAAAAAAATTGTATCCAAGAGTTGGCTGCTGTTAAAGTTGTGGGACCGAAATCTTATAAATTTAAAATTCCAACGGGAAACATTCTCACAAACGAACGCAATTGAATATGGGTATTCCAATTAGGGTGTTTCGTATTCAGCAAGGGTTCAGGATGTTGCTGGAGTTTCCTTCGATTCTTCCTCTCTATTAGACCAGTTCTACAGACTTGCAAATTTGAAGATTGTGTCTCTCTAAAATAAAAACTTAAATAATGCAACGCTAAGGAATGTTATGTATCTTTTTGAAGCATTTGGTTATCGACTTGGAAGGTGGCTGATAGTGATACAGGCTTATTTGCGAGCCCGTAACGCTCCTTTTTTTGCTAAGAGCCCGTAACGATACAAAACGTATTGTTTCTTCACTGAGTCTTAGCTTGTCGGCTAAAATAGTATAGTACATAATATTAGGGACACAGTACACTGTGCAAGAGAAGAATAAAGTTAAATTTTCACTTTGAGTGGTATCGTCATGATTTTAACATGATTTTTCAAACCCGTAACGCTCCTTTTTTTTGAACGAATCACATCATATCTTTGTGCACTGTTTTAATATTAACTCAGATAGTGTAGTATTAGTAGTAGGGACTCAGCATTTCATACAAGTGCTAGAATACAGATAAACATTTACTGTGAGTGGTATAATCATGATCTTGAGATGATTTTTCCAACCCGTAATGCTACTTTTTTTAAAAAATACAATGAAAAAAGTCTTAAAAAATTTTTTTTGCAGATCCAGCAGGGCCTCAAAAATTTGAGCTTATTTGGGTCATGAACAATATAAAAAATTTTTTTAGAAAAATTAAAAACCCGTTTTAAGTGTTTGATAATTTAAAATTTTTTAAATATGTATCTCTAATTGATTGTAGTACATCTGCTCATTAGTTATTCTTATCAGTGACGCTTCAGCTGTATATNTTTTTTTTATGGAGCTGGGAGGAGAAAATCTTCCTAGACACCCCAGCTAATCCGGTAGTGGTGTCGGATTCACCCGGTGTGCCTACTGACTAAAAACTAACCTCTTCGCATGGGACAAGTCCGTGAGAACCACTCTCCTAAGACAAAAGGGCATAGGAGAAGAAAGAAGAAGGAAAATAACGGAGAATTTTGGAGGCCAGCTCGCTCTCAAGGGATGAGAGGAGGGGCACTTACGCATCTGGGCGAAGTGATACATGTATATGTATGATTGTATACTGTTGTAGGGTATTTCGTGCTGTTAATAATTGTAGTGATTTGTACGTTATGTGAGGAATGTAAATACGAAAATAAAATTATGTTTATGGAACGGTTGGATGATGGGCAAGGAATACATGGATAGATACAATCATTACTAATTATGCTATGTCGAAATATTTGCGGATTGACTATACAATAGAATAACTGATATTATTACATGCTAAGCCTATTATTATTAGAAAAACTTTTATGATAGAGTCATATGCAGCTGTAATAAAATACAATATGCTTTTTAATCTCAAAGTCTCAAAGTTTTTTTTTTTTTTAAGTTTGTGTACTTCGTCATCTTCTGCATGTAATGACATGTTTTTGATATGTCATTAACTCAACTTGTTGTTGAGATAACGAGTGAGTCAATTTCTTGGTCAATTTGTGTTTTACACTCCTTTGAATTGGTTTGGCGTATCTCGCGCGATACTTGGGTTTATCGTTCTGCAACGCTAGACTAGCGCTCTCAGGATTTATGTATTTCACATATCCTAGGAATAATCGTCGTCACCAATCTCTAACAGCATAGTAATATTCTAGGAAACCAAATTGAGAGAAATGGTTAAAGCAATCTCTTTCCCGTTTCGTTTCTTCTATATCCCATGGTAAAAGACACATAAGTCTTTTTGCATTAATGTTGGATATATCAGTGTCGGTCTTTGGTGATGTTTGTAAAGAAATCTTTTCTGCTTGAGAAATAGTAGATTGTACCTTAAAAGTAGAAAGTGTCTAAGCTTCCTCTCTTATTTTTAGTATTTCATCAGATTTTTTATTAAATAAATCACTTTTGTAAATGGCGTTTATAGTTCGATGTGTATAACTATGCAAATTCGGAAGAATGTGCAATCCCTTAATGTTTCCTTGATTCTCTAATTGTTAAGTAACTTTATGTATGGGATGATTTACGTTATCTCTAGTCTTTGTTGTTATTTTATAGTCGGGGTCTATTGCGCAACCTGGAAGAAAATACTATTAAATTACTATCGATTTATGAGTCCATTACAATTTTTTGGGGTGTATGGCGTGGGAATACTAAACTCCGTGTCTTTATTATAGGTCTAAATTTGGATGCTTTAGGTATTTTTTGATCCTCTTAAATTTTGACATAAGGCTCAGTTGGTTCATGTTCCTTTGGATCTTGTTTTATGGTTACTCGGGGATCTGTGTTCAGCGGATTGATGGTGCATTTTATAAATTTTTTCAAGACTACGTTTCTTAGTCTTTATGAAACAACTTCTTGCTTTGCTGATAAGTATTGCTATTATAATAATAATAATAGCTTTAATAACACTACGTATTAAAATGAAAAAAAAAGTTTGTTTCTCCTTCAACATTTGAGTTTATGTTTTCTCCATTTAGTTTATTATATTTTGTACGTTTAGTTCTTCATCTGTCCGTACTTGTTTATTAAAATTAAGTTTTCGAATCAATTTTAAAGCGTCATGAAATTCATTAGTATCTTTTTAAGTTCTTTGTAATACCGTTATGTTTAAGTTCACTTCTGCTTTATTGGTATATTGTATCTAAGTGATAATCTTATGTTTACTAGTTAAGGTTAATTTGTATATTTTTCCCGTACACCAATCATTTCTTCGTAAAAGACCTATACTTTTACTCTTTCTCGTCGATCCATTTTGTTAGAGTTGATAATGCTTAGTTGTGCGTCATAAGGTGTCGAGAATAACCATGAATTATGAGCTGATAATCAAATCCATTGTTTTTCTGTTTGAGGTGTAAATATAATTTCACAGTATTTAAATACTTATGTTCCAGGTCGTAAAAGCATACAAATTTTGCATTCGTTCATAGAATAGGATTCTTTTAACGGTTTTATAGCAGAGCATACACAACCACATACCGTTTCATTCATGGTTAAATGTAACGTCGTTTAGTCGCCAGCACGAATTATGGTGTGCTGCTACTACTAAGTAAGGGTATGATGGTTTTATATAGGCAGATCCATTTTGTCCAGATTGGAGTATCATGACTGGATGGAATCTGTAACGATTATTAGGGGTTCGATCTACGAGTGGCAAATGAAATATTACCATGGCTCTATTTTCTTGATGCAGAACATCTAATTTGCTTAGAGTGCTTATTTCACCAGCCTAAAGATTCTCTATTGGTACTACAAATTTCAGATTTCTTGCCAGGTTCTTTACATCTTGGGCTACGGTTCTAAAAATATTTGGAGAAAATAGCGTTGGATGTGATTGACTTCTTTTTAAAACATGCAAGATGTCAATCGATCTTTATGGGAACGAATAATGTGATCTAAGAAAGCCTTAGTCCTTCTAAGGTAAGTTGATAAATGTATCAGATATCTGTCAAGAGTAAAATCTTGTCCTAGAGTCAATATATCAACAACTTGTTTTAGAATATTCTCATGGTGTTTCTTAGTGTTATATGGTTCTTTGAATGCAGCTGCAAAAATATAGCTATTCTGTTCATACAATTGAATATATTCCTTTTTATCAGGATGAAAACTGTTGATGTTAGTGTTCATAACGTTAATATCGTCTTCTGTGACAAAGTTAAAAAGTTCTTTAGCAATGCTTCCAATAATTCGAAATGGTATCAGTCTTTTTGTTCGTATGCTGGGTGGTAAAATAATGTTATCTCCCGCATGGGTTCCCACAGTATTTATTATGTTAAATAGTGTCACTTTGAGATTTCAATCGCTTTATCTTTAAATTCAAAAGGTCCATTTGTATATAGTGAGTCCAATTAGGATAAACAAACTGTACAATATAATATCGAAAAGTTTCATTTAATCCTTGAGTAGGTGTGTGTGTTCCAATATATCACAATCTTCTGATCAGCTCTTTTAATTTTTGTAATATCGATTCGTTCGTAGTAAATTCCAGGGTTCGTTTCAAGTGTTTCTATGCTATAGTTGTTATGATTATTATAGTTTAAATCTGCGCAATCTTCAAGTACTTGTCATTTAGATGGCCTATATAATCGGCATCGTTGTGTTTTTGTTTTGTTTCTGGAAGACATGTAGAATATAACTCTAACAAGGAAATTATTATTAGCGAACTGGTTTTAATCTATCTGTGTGTTTCCTTATGATTTCACCATTGTTTTTATCAAGTAACACATTATTTCATTCTAAAACTGTTTTAACTAATAGAGGTTTATTATAGTAGCGATCAAATGTATGAGAACGCACTTCTTTCTTTACTTAAACGTAATCTCCTGGTTTAACACGTGCGGTTTTACTTTTTTATCATATCTTGTTTTGCTTGTATTTTTATTTTTATTTATTGCTTTCCTGCCGTAATTTGCATTTCTTGAAGTTGCTTCATAAGATCTTGTAAATATCAAATGGATAGGTTCGTAACCATTCATCTTTAGGTATCTTCAAGGGCAACCTTGCTACTCTCCCAAATACTAGTTCATAGGGCGTAAAATTTGTTGCCGCATGTACATTCGTGTTATACGTGAAATCTGCAAAGGACCCTTTACCAACCCAATGGGATTGTGGTTCCCAATGAAATGGTCTGAAATTTTAATATGTTATAGTTTATTCCTTTCTGAACAAAATTTACTCCATGCACAAGACCCGAAAATGGACAGTTTTAGAAAAAATAATTATTTAAGTCGCAGATTTTGGAAAAGGTGAGTTTGACAGGTGGTGCAGGAAAGTATTTATAGATAATCATTGCCAAATAACATTTATGCATGTAAATTTCTAGCATTACCTAACAAATATTTCCGATGAGATCTGCTCGTGGTTTAACATCAAAGTTTCGCACACAATGATCTTTGATAGCGTATTTTTTTTGCAAAAAACGCTGTCTGATAATGTTGTCAGCAGTGCCCAGCTAATATCTTTTATAAGCTTAACTCAAGTCTACAATCTAGTCAAAAAATAGTATACTGCCTATCACATTTGGAAAACAAGACTGAGGAGCTAATGGCACCATGACTAGCAGGTGTACTAAAGCTGATACTCAGAGTTATTGAATCATAATGCTTTACTCAATTGACATGCTTAAACAAGCATGACAGTTAAAAAAAATAATTGAATCATGAGCTACTAAAATGAATTATAATTAATTAATGGATTTCACAATTTAACGTTAAGTATCATCACATTGTTATTTATTAAATCAAAATAGTTATTTTACTATTGCATCTTAACAATGCCCTTGTAATTTAAAAATAACATGTTTTCATTATTCTTTTGAAAAAAAGTTGTAAGGATAAAAGTATTACGTGTCGCAAGAGATAATTATATTATTTGTCTTAAAAAAACTCGATCTCGTATCTGGGAATCAGCAATCATTGACACAGGGAAAGGTTCAAGATAACGCAGGATCAACAAATAGTAGGTTTTAGAGACTGGACGAGAAAATGGTGGTGGAGTCGAAATCCAAGCTCACTGTACCTGTAAGCAATAACGGAAATAAAATAGTTAGAGGAGTTTAAATGTAAAATGTATTCTTTGTCAGCAATTGATTAATCTTATGAATTACAGCATAGATTCCGCAAAATCATAATGTTGTTAGATAATCGACATGTAGTTGTGAAGTAGAGTCAGTTTATCTATTTGAATAAGAATAATTGTTATGACAACTTATATTAATGAACCTGATTGAGTATTTTTTCGGCTATCTATAGTTGAAATATTATAAAGCTAATTATTCATCGGTTTTTTACGATAAGCACTTTCTCATACTAGAGATTTTTTTATTACATATAGATATAGATCTACCACACAAGACAATCATGCTAATGAGCTACGCTACTACTGACTAAGCTAGAATTATCTTATATCACGCTTATCGATAGTCAAGAATGGTAGATGCACTCGACATAATTATTTCCGATCATTGCTCTGTACATCGAGTGAGCTATATTTATTGTCTGTACTGAACTGCACTGCCTGTCAAACTAACACGTACTAATAACTAACATGTAATAACACCAAATGGCGACAGGATGGTCAAACCCATTTTTTTCTTGACCTAATAGATGCATCTGTTGTTAACTTAAATGCTTTCTTCGTTCCTAACATCTTGAATGTAATCTTTAAGCTAAATGTTTTTTCCATCGAATATAGAAAATGATTAAATTGCATGCTGAAATGAGAAGTTGGCATTGAGAGACCCCATCAACGTTTCAGCTACTGTTATGTTGGCATCATCATTTTTATTGACCATTTTCTTAGTTGTATTATTTCATTTGTGTACATTTTTTTCTTTTTCTTTTTATTTATTTTTATCCTGTATTATATCTGGGTGTATGATAAAAAAATTATTATAATATTATTTTGTTTTGTTTATATGTTTCAAAAAAATATTCGATTAAGTCCTTGACATTTATCGCAGAAGTAATAAAGAAACAGTTGAATGTATATATACGTGTGTGCGCGCGGGTGTGTGTACGTGTGCGCGTGTGTGTCTTATATGAATGTTTGTTTGGCGCATGCATGTGCAATGAGTTTGCTTTAATTTTTTGTATGTATACGCCTGCCGACGGAACGATAAGTGTACTATGTGTATGACCAGAAACTAAAGTGAGAGAGTGTAATCAAGCGTGCTTGTACGATTTCATCAGCTTTAAGCAAGGGAATATACAGCACAGGGATTTCTAATATGGCATTAACTCATTTTAATTTATTGTGATGTTAGTTAATTATTAAGCGCTTAGAACATAAATGATCCAGTACGATCTTGTCTTTTCATATTTTAAATAAATGAAGATATTCATCAATAATCAAGTACCTTTAACGAGACAACCCAATACCCTTACATCTTGTTATATGTTAAGTAAATGAAAATGTTAATTAATAATCAAGCACCTTAAACAGAATAATCTAATGTCCTCTAGTCTTTTCCATTCTAATTTATTGTGTTGTTAATTAATAAACAAGTTTTTGTAACCAAATGACCTAGTACTTTCTAGTTTTCTCATTTGTAATAAACTAAATGTTAATAAACAAAGCCTTAGTTCATTAATAGAATAATCATGTGTGTTGAAATGTTTCTTTGTTTATTAATGCTACTTATTGAATTAGGAGTTTCGATTTAACACTGCGTTGCTATCATATGTTTGCGTTTATTTATAATAATATTACATTGCATGGATATATAGTGGTATAAATATTGTGATTTATTTACGTCTTCATGTTTTGAAGACTAACAGTAATGTTTATCAATAACCAAACTCCTTTTTTTCAAATAATTAATGCTGAGCATTGAACTATTTCTTTTGGTAATAGAGGAAAAAATTAGATAGGAAAGATACAAAAATTATTAAAAAATTTTTGTGCACTGCGTTACGTTGTTCAGACTACTTTTTTATTGTTAAAAAACAGTTCTAATCATTAAAGTAGATCAAGAAAAATCAGTGAAAATTTAGGGGCAGGGCGATAAGTATTATAAAATACTCGTTTAATGTATAAGTTAAGAGAATAATGATCAATATTAAAGTACGTAACAAAAATAAAGTCAAAGTAATAGCAGTATTTGATAATTTTTGTTTGTTAGTTACAAAATATCAGTCATAAGCTATCAATCAGTCAAGATGCACTATGTTAATCAGCTTTATTACTTATTCACAACGAAAAGACAAACGCATTACGTTGTTAAGACAAAAGTGCCGTATTACTATTATTCTTTGATTTTATATACTTCTTATATAATGGAATTATTTTTCATTATAAGTCAGAATGCACCAAAATTTGGCTTAGTACATATTTTGAGGCCTGAGAACGGTTTTTAATACCCACGTACATGTGTTTGCCTGTTATTATGTTTCATGCGAGGGAAGAGGAGGAGAAGATGGAGACATACAGCCAGTGATATAAGCAAAAAGAAAAGCGATAGTAAAAAGCTTGGCGGGCGTGATCGCTTAAATCGCGGGTGAACCGGTGTGCAGGTGTGGGTGTATGAGTGCAGGAGTGCGTGTCTAAATCTGTAACTTGCGAGTTAGCACCGGAAATAGTATCATTCTGTTGAAGTGTTCATATATTGTAGGTGAACTATGTAGTACGTGTAGTTATTTGCATAAGTGTGTATCGGAGGTGTGTTAGGTCAGAGTGTTTCGGTGTATCAGGTGTTGGAGGTATTTGGAGGTGATTTTAGTGCGTTTCATCAGAACAGCTTCTCGTGAACGTGAAAACATCGGCAGCAACGGGAAAATAAAACGTTACAATTCTTAAGGGCTGTTTTTTGTCAACTTTTTTACGTTCTAATGTACTTGTTGGCAAGGTAGTTCGACGTTTAATGCCCCTAAAAAGGACCAGTGAGCTAAACTCTTCTTAATTGCATTTTCCAGCAAACGTGACTGCCTAGATACTTCAGGATAACCTTATTTGTTGTAACGTCAGACTAATCAGGAGAAAAATTACAACGTCTGAAGCGTCGGAGCTAGTTGTAGAGCTCTTTTCTAAAGTCTTCTCTTTTTAATTTAATAAATTGAATAATAAGAGATAACTAATTAAAGGCAAAATAAATGTGACGGTTGCGAACATGCCTACTACTTTTTTGTAAGGATATGTATACATTAACTGTAAACAATTCGTTCTCTCAGTGCACGACCACTCTCCCATGGTTCATAGATTTTGTCGTCTACTTCAAAACCCACTAGTCATAAAAAATGGTATTACCTTGAGAACTATAGGTCATGAAGCGACGTTTTTTTATTAGAGATAGCTCGTGAAAATAATAACTTTCAACATTATTTTTGACTTTCAAAAAATTAGTGCCACAAAGTTATTGAACAATTGATTTTTCTGTATGCATGCAGAGATATCTTTATTATTGCCTTAATCTTATTTAATAATGTTAATTAATACATTTTTTTATGAATCGTACATTTTACTATACTACTGTACCTATTTTATAAAATCTTCAGATTCCATTAACTGTAACCTAACTAATAAATTTTTTTATAATGCTTGAAAATGTAGTTGACTAAGCATGTANTAACACAAACATAATCATGTGTTCAGGGTTATTTAAAAAAAAGGCATTTGGTTGTTGATAAATATTACTAACTCTTTAGAACATAAAGACGTTAATGAATTACGGTATTTATGTGAGAATTCAGCTACACAACATAAAAATATTATACATAAATAAAGAAGCATACCAGCAATGCTCATTTAAAGCAAAATTCCTTAATTGATAACTAGCATTATTATTTATAATAAATAAAGAAAGACTTCAACACACACGATTATTCTATTAATGGGCATGATTATCAATTATTATTTAATCTCTTACAAATGAGAAAACTAGATCGTACTAGGTCATTTGGTTACAAACACTTCTTTATTAACTAACAACACAATAAATTAAAATGGAAAAGACTAGAGGACATTAAATTATTCTGTTCAAGGTGCTTGAATTTTAATTAACGTTTTCATTTGCTTAAAATATAACAAGACGTAAGGGTATTGGATTGTCTTGTTAAAGGTACTTGATTATTATTGGATATCTTCATTTATTTAAAATATGAAAAGACAAGATCGTACTGGATCATTTATGTTCTAAGCACTTAATAATTAACTAACATCACAATAAATTAAAATGAGTTAACATTATAAATTAGTTATAACTAATACATACGCGCTTACTGGATTATTTGGTTAAAGGCACTAGTTTACTAATTAATATCATTTTTAAGAAGAAAAGGAAGAATTACGTCTTTTGTTACTATTTATTGGAGCTTAGTGAATATCATTTATTTTTATTCAAAGGTGTTATTAGAGTTGATTAGAATGCAGCTAGTATTGTAAGTTTTTTACGATCACAATAAACGTTTTTTCCTCGGAATCGTTAATTTATAAGCCCTAAATGAAAATTATTTGTTTATGCAGTTTTCCTAAGCATAAATTTGTTTAAGTAAGTATACTAAAACAGTAGCTCTAAAGAAAAAGAAAGAGAAGCCAGCGGATAGTGGGTGCTTGGGTACCCAAGTATCAATTTATACTTCAATGAAATCATATGGTAGACAATATAATCATAAATAGAAATATACCTTCGATGAAACGATATTGTGTACGGAGGTGATGTAATTATCGTTGAAATGGGTATACCTATGTTAATTGGTTGTGGTTTCAATAAATATTTGAAGATTTGATACATGAACAGTTATGAATAATATGTTACGGCACAATACAAAATAAACACTATGTAGGCTGGTCAGTACAAGAGTATGCGCTTTCATCGAATCTTTCGATAACTTTAAACAATTTTCTAATGCCTACGCTGATTACATCTTTAACGTCACGCTAACATCCGTCATATACACTCACACACTTATCCTTTATCCATATTAGTACTAAAAATATAATTCAATCTTAAAAATAAAAAAAGTCCATCTTTTAGTACCGCTTTCTTCAATAGGGTAGATAATGTCCTTTTATGACCTTCATCATGCATAGATTTTTTTGACAGACATTATTCAAACGTCAACCGTATATTTTACATAGCATAAAAAATATCAACAAAAAATTGCAGATCGTTTAACTGTACCTTTTTTATATGTTTACTGTAAAAAAAAATTGGAATTTAAGATGTAACCTTAGGAAAAAATCATGCAAAATTGCATTTATACGATCTGTAGAAATTTCCCTAGAATTTCCTGAAAATCTCCGTTGTATATAAATGATCTCTGAAATCTTCCAACTCTTATACCAAAACATCACTTTTAGACAAATCCATTAAGTTTTTAAGTAAATTCACTATTTATTTTATTTATTTATTTTTTTTTTAACAACACAAAAAAGATTGGGTCAAGTATGCGTAAAAGCATGCGTGTAAGTTCATTAATGTGAGAAAAATAATTGTCAGCATTGCTGCTCTTGCATACATTTGCGCTTCTCTCACTTCTCTGGACTTTTCCCTCGCAAACAATGTGATGAACGTCCTTTCGTCAAAAAATTACGAATAACTCAATCACGAATAGAAAAGTTATAAAAGAATAAAATCCAATAAAAATTAATTATTGTTTTTATACAGTTCAAACAAATTTTTTTTTTTAAGTTTTGATAAGAACTAAAAATTGTATAAGCAATTATTTATATATTGTGAAGGTAACTAATGAATGATGAGTTAATAAATATTTATTAGTTCGTAGGAAAACTACTCTGCTCAAGTATACCGCACGATAGCAAAAAGTAATCGAATTTCTTGAATTGCGACCGCTTATAGTAGAGTGGATAAGGGCCACGGTCTTCATCTATGTTGAAGCTTTTGATGTTTTTTTTGTTTTTACTAAGAATTGCTTAAGGAAATAAAATAATAAACTTACAAAATTCAAAATGTGTGCTGTGCTGTCGTAGTGTGACATTCCACTACCATTACACATTTTCTCAAGGTTACTAATCTAAAATCGTTGATTTACTCTCACACATAATGCGCCTGCAGAAGTATAATTCCGAAAAATCACAGATGCGATTTGAAGGTATGACGAGCAAAAACGAAAATTGAATAATCTGCTCGGCTTCGGCGTAATGTGAATATGGAAGTATACATGGAATACATAAGGCGTGAAGCCGGTTTGGTTTTGCCATACGTATATCACATGGAGAGGAAAAATGGAAGTAGGGACGCTGGGGTAGAGACTCTTTTGAGCTGTAATCTAGAAGCATCAGCCCACATATTGCGAGAGGAAGGGGTCCAAAATATCGATAGTACACTGCAATTTTGAAGTAAAACTATGAATGTTTATCGTCGTTGCATTGTGCTGTCGTTGTTAATGAAATAAATATCACTGCGATCAACATTAAAAGTTTTACTACAAAAATGAGATACACTGTCGATATTTTGGACCCAACCCCTTGCGAGTCTCTAGAATTCTGAGCTCTGCTTTAAGGGAAATGCCATTTCATCTGGCATTACTGATAGAGATCTAACTAGGCTTCCTAGGTAGGGTCATGCAGACGTGATGCGGAGCGTGAGGTTGGCGCCAGTTAGTGCCTTACAAGGCATTTTCCATACATCACTCTCTTTCTCTCTCTCTCTCTCTCTCTCTCTCTCTCTCATATGCTCGTTGGTTTTTTCTCTTATACATGTACGTATACGTATAAAAGTGAACGAATTGGAGTAGTGCATGTTCTTAATATAGTCTAACCTTTTTATAAACATAAAATTTATTAACGATTTGAGTAAAATAAGCGAGAAACTAAAGCAAGGACAAGAGGACTGGAGATTGTTTTTTAATAATTAGAAGATATGACTGGTGGGAAGATAGCTAGATTTAATAATATAAATGATAATACTTAATAACTGAAACTCTTAACATGTTGTCACTCATTCACCCATTACATTAATTAATTATTTCATTTAGTTAATGGATAGCTGTGTTTTCTTATTCTCGAAAAGTTCTGAAAATTCTATGAAAAAGTATTCTGAACACAGTACCCACTACTTGTAGGTACTTACATACAATAACTACATATGCAGACAGACTAGGATGCCTAGGTAGGGCCAAGATTTCCCCACGTGACATTACATAATCTAACGCAATGTATTTGCCACACTAGAACCAATGTAGACTAGCTAGGGTGCCAACGTAGCATCTAACTAGAGCCTAGTTTTAAGGAGGTTGGATACATACCATTGACAATAGTTAGGGGCTCTAATTTAGTTTTTGTTTTATTCTATGTATGGGTAATCTTAGCCATGTAGTTATTAAGATATTTCAAAATAAAAATAAATACCTAAAAATAACATACCGTAGTAATAGTTAAAAATCCACAAAAAACATATTTTGATAGTTCAAATACTGCGAATTCATATGATCCTCTGATTTCTATCAATATCTATACTTATTAGAAAGAAAATCACGATTTTTGAAATAAAAATAAAAACTTTGGTTAGGTTTATAAGATGGATGCACGTATGCCATAGCAATAAGCTGTATTAAGTTCTGTCGGTAATGATGTGAGCTTCCGACACCCTTGACGCCACTTCGCCACCCTTCTGAAAGATTGTATCCAATCTCCTTAATTTCCAATCTGAAAATAATGCTCAGATCTTGTGTGTGTAACCCTTGGCTTCGCTTCGGGTGCCAATACACACGAGATCTGAAACATTCTTCACTTAAACACTCTAGGTGTGTAGATAGTTATGACAGTCCCAAACCTGAACTGTATTATTTTTGATCACTAGTTATAATTTTTTTTTAAATTATTAATAGTTAAAAAGCGAATAATAAGATTTTCACTTGGGAAGATTTGTAAAATTGAAGATAATAGGCAACTAAACAGAACACGAATTTTTGACAACACTAAGGTATAGGCGTGTGGACTTATAGCTTGCATAGTCTTCATCACATGTCTTACTTAATGCATGTAAGAAACTAATACAGACATGCACTTCAATGACATTCATTACTGGAAGCGCTCTCGAAAAAAAAAAGAAAATAACTGAATTAAAAATTATACAATACCCATAACATCATATTCGAATAGAAAATTTTGAGTTAACACGCTGCTAACGTGCTTTGAATGTTGAATTGTTATTTTTTCTTGCAACATTTTATCGCATTGTTTTTTTTTTGTTTTTAATGTGGATATAAATTTATTCATGACATCGGAAGTGGATTCATTTTCAGTTTGCTGTAATGTTAATGAAATTGAATGCTTCAAAAACGTGTTCGTGTAGTCAGAAAATTTAAGTTTAGTTGTACCAACCACAAAGCGTTCATGGCACTTTTAAAAAGCTGCGCTCTGTCACTACTTAAGTGAATTCAAACGAATCCTTGTCAATAACCGTTTTGAGTAATTCAGAATCATAAACCTCCTTAATGTTTGTAGCATTTCTTTTATTTGAATACCTTTGACAGTCTTAAATGAGTTTCTAAATATCAGTTGCTTAACTAGAATTAAAAATCCAATTTTACGAAGGACTTCGAATTTTTTGAACTTGTTTTATACTTTGCATTGTAGCCTCCATACAGTAAAGTTTTTTTTTGTTCTTCTGATAATTTTTTTACAACTAATTCTTTAACGAGATTAAATAATGCATTTTGCATTTCACGAGTTCAATGAGACTGAGTTGTTAATGTATTTAACAGAAAATATACATTAGAAACTGCTAAATTATTTTCCAAAAAGATTATAAGATTATTGTTAGTGAAAGACTCATTATTATTACTATATAATAATTCCTCGTCAATCTCATCATCGTTTGATGTAAAAAATGGATCATCCCAGTCTGATTCTGACTCTTCCGTATCGGAAAAAAATAATACTGATTCGTTAGAGTCAATAGTGTTGTTGGAGTCAATAGGTGTGAATTTTCAAATGGTGAAATAATTACATGATAGTTTTGTAACGTAACAATGTGATTACTAGAATTAGTTCCATCCTCATCGTTCGTCGATATACGGCAGCTATTAGTGTCTAGTACGTTAAGAAAAATCTTATCTGTAATAAAGTAAAATAAAATGCAAATGTGAATTGTTAAAGAATGTTTCGTATGCTACGCACTTGTCTTTCAGATTAATTATTTAAGATAAATTATGTTTCTGTGATGAAGAGATAAGAGAGGCGTAAATCAAAAAATTCCAAAAAGTTCAGGAATGTTTTCCAAGACCCTTAGATTTCGACAGTATTTCTAAAAACTTAATTTGTTATTTTGTTTAGTTAGAAAATATCGTAACCTTACAAGTTAAGAATTTCTTCACTTTAGTCAACCAAAGTCTGTTGTTAACTCACAATAATCTAACTTTCTTATGTATTCAATTATTTAGTTATGTCAAAATAAAATATGAAATTTGAGATCACTATATGCGGTCGAAAAAATTAGAGAAGTAATTACTTTTAAAATATGTCGCACTGACTACTGAATTTTTGGGGAATTTTCATCATGTTTCTGTAAATATATCCAAAACTATTTTGAAAACATGCGGCTCTAAAAAGCTGTTATCTTTGAAATCATATAAGCTTTTATTTTAACACCTGTTTATCAGTATTTCAATGTTTTTCTTAGTATTTTTATCTGCAAAATCTGCAGGAAACTATATTGCCCACAAGAAGTGCAGGTGGCCCGAAATATTTCTATTAATATATGCAAAAACCATGACAGAAACAATTAAATGTTATTAAACAAGTATGTTGATAAAGGTCATATATACAAAAGCTTTTTGAATACTTAAGAGAATAGCTTTGCAGGGCCGCAGAATCATATACAACTCATTTTGAGAAAAATGTTTCAGAAATTTAGACTACTGCATATTATGATCTAAAACTTTATATTTACATTCTTCAGACATAAACAAATTATATAATATTGCAAAAGCTTGAGCTATAGAAAATTCGTAACAGTATGGTGTTGATTGAACTGAGAAAGTTCGTAACCTTTAAGGGTTTTGACAATTTTTAAGTAAACAAAGTATTGAGTTTTTGTAAATATCATCAGAAAATCCAAAGGTCTAGAAAAATATTCCTGAACATTTTGGAAGTTTTTAGCTTATGCCTCTTCAAGTACTAGTGAATCGATCGTAACTCGGCACTCCAAATCAACTAAGTGCCATATAAGTACGGCCCGTAGTGTCTATAACAATCTTAAGGAGGTTCAGTACAATCTTTCAGTTACAAGTGAGGCCAGAGGGCCTGGGAAGCTCACGGTATTATTGACAGAACGTCATGCATTTTGTTCTTGTGACATAAACGCATTAATCTTGTAAAACTGATCAAAATTTTTATTTTTATTTTAAAAACTTATAAGTTTCTGGAAATTCAAAGTGATCAGTGATCCGTTAGGGGCGAAATGTAAGAAAATAAATAAATACAAGAAAAGTGTATGTAAATTTTCTTGTGTTGATTTATTAATACACAACGTTTCGCTGACAATATGCGTCAGCCTCATCGGGCTACAAAATTAAAATTGAAAACACACAATGAGTGATTTGGAAGGCTCAAACACAAAATACAATAAATTTTGATGTAAATTGTTACCGCAGGTACGCGAGAATTCGTAAATTTGGTTGACTTACTCGTCACCTGTCGTGCTATCGACTGACAATAAATTACAACAACAGCGCTTATATAGGCGGAGCCGCAAAGGTAGACGGTAAAGGGCGATGAACTCGATCGGGACATGTAAACTTTCGTAGTAAAGGAAGGTATGCTCTATTAAAGGAAAGCACATCCTCCTTTCTATTCATGTTGTTTTTGTCGAGTTTTCTATAAAGCATTTCGGAAATAATTCTTTTTTTGTGATTGGATTCTTTGTCAAGGATTTTAAAGTTATCCCAATCGAATTCATGGTCAAAATTGATTTGGTGTGCACAAACAACGGAATCAGAGTTTTTAGTTTTCGTATGTTCACTAATGCGGACCTCCGCCGCTCGCTTTCTTTCACCCACATATGGCGCAGGACAATTTTTACAATAAAACTTATATACTACATTTGTCTGTTTATGTTTATTCGTTGTATCTTTTCCTAAGCGGACGATGTGCTGCAGTTTATTGTTAATAAGAGGGTAAGTGTGAATATTGTAGGGTTTTAGCATGGTTGAAATTTTTTAAAAATTATTGTCAATGTACGGTATGCCAATTTTGTAGAGAGGGTAGGTGTTTGTATTGCTTTTGTTATGATTACTATATTTGTGTTTTTTTAATCTGACCTTTATGTTTTTATTAATAAAGTTAACAGGGTAATTGTTTTTTATCAACAGGTTTTTCACCCTAGCAATATTCACACCGTGAAAACGTGTACTGGCAAGTAAGATCGCCCTATCAACTGAATTAAAAACAATATTTTTCTTATAGCTAACTGGATGACCAGAAAAATAATTTAAGATTCGTCCGGAAGAAGTAGGTTTTTCAAACCAGTCAAAATTAAAATAATTAGAATTTCTTATCATCGTCAAGTCTAAAAAGTTGAGTTTCTTGTCAATCTCCATTTCATATGTAAATTGTAGTTTGAGATGATATGAATTAAAAATGTTTAAAATTTGGTTGATATGGTCAACATTAATAAAAAGTAATACATCATCTACGTAACGAAAATAAAAAGATGGAATAATGTTATAGTTATTTTTTAAGATGGAGAGGCAATCATTTTCCAGGTCATCCATTACAAGGTCAGCAAACAAAGGTGAAATAGGAGAACCCATTGGCGTGCCGAAAATTTGTTGATAAAAAATGTTGTCAAAAGTAAAAAAAGTATTATTGAACAAAAATTCTGTACATTGTCGAATTTCATCAACCGGGATTCGACATTTGTTCATTATGGTCACAATACGTCGATCGATGCTCCGTAGTACTAACTCTAGAGGAATATTAGTAAATGGGGAGCTGACATCTAAAGACATTTGTCTATAATTAGTAGTGGGTTTTATATTTTTTAGTTTGTTTTTCAATTCAAATCTATTATTAATGTGTGATGTTGGAACGTTGACTGACTTCTTGAGTTCATCGTAAATTACTTTTGCTAGAAAATATTTAGGGCTATTGATAAGAGAGACGATAGGACGTAAAGGGGCATCGACCTTGTGAATTTTCGGCAAGCCATAACATTTAGCTAGAGTTCTGTCTGTGAGCGACAAAGCGTTGGGATGGTATGTTCTAGAAAGGAAGCCGTTAGAGTTGAGATTCTTTAAAATGTTAGAGGTTCTCTTTTGTAGAGAGTTTAATGGTTTTTTGAAATAATTTTATCCGTCGATTTATCAGACAGTAAATTATGCATTCTTTCCGTATAGTCACTTTTTTTGAGACAAACCGTAACGTTGCCTTTGTCAGCAGAGGTGAAAAATATATCAGGATTTTTGTTTAGAAAATTTTTTGTTGATTTTAAATTTTTTGCATATTGGCGGTCCTTTCTAGGAATAGCTTGGCTTTTGTTTACAAGCATTAACTAAATATTGAGATACTTTGTCACGGATATCGGTCTTCACTCGATCGTTCGTATGGAGGTGTGAGAGACCAACTTCTAGGTTTTTGATAATACATAAAAAATCGCGTTCACGAAAAGTTGATGAGAGATTGAAATTCGGTCCAAGAGATGCAATTTCGGCGACATCTTTAGAAATGGCTATATTCGTTAAATTATGTACTAAATCATTGTTACTGGTTGTGGTGTTAGTTTTCGGTAAGATTTTTTTAAATTTTTTATGTAACGTATGATTAGATCTTCTGTAGATGGTATGTTGTTTGATGTTGACAAATTTATAATGTCGTTCACGAATATTGTAGTCTAATTTTAATGACGCGATGTGATCTTTTAAACGGGAAATTGAGTTTCGCAAAAATATAATATGTGTGTTAATGTCGCTAATTTCGAAGTTCAGAAGTTTCTGACAGAAATATAAGGTACTTTTGTTGAAATCGGCATGTATCGGTTTGCAACGAAAATTGACACTTGAACACTTATTGTAGAGGTGTTTTATGTGGTTAGGAAATACCCTCGCGTACCTGCATTTGAGTAAAAATCTTCGTTGTGCCATACTGGTTGATAGTTGTATGTGCAGGTCCTTCCAGCGTTTTAAAGCATTGGAGGTATGAGCCCCAAATCTCCCTGCGATGTTTTGGTAGAAGTGTGAAATGGTGTCCGAGTCTTCCTCTGATCCAAGACTAATGTTAATGGTTTGTTAGGATATATCAGTGCCCTACGGTGAATTTGGAAATTCAAAGTGATCAGTCATCCGTTGGGGGCAAAATGTGAGAAAATAAATAAATACAAGTAAAGTGTATTTAAATTTTCTTGCGTTGATTTATTAATACACAACGTTTGACTGACAATATGCGTCAGCCTCATGAGGCTATAAAATTAAAATTAAAAACACACAATGAGTGATCTGGAAGGCTCAAACACAAAATACAATAAATTTTGATGTAAATTGTTACCACAGGTACGCGAGAATTCGTAAGTCTGGTTGACTTACTCGTCATCTGTCGTGCTATCGACTGACAATAAATTACAACAACAAGCCAGCGCTTATATAGGCGGAGCCGCAAAGGTAGACGGTAAAGGGCGATGATTAGGACAATGTACAGAATTTTTGTTCAATAATACTTTTTTTACTTTTAACAACATTTTTTATCAACAAATTTTCGGCACGCCAATGGGTTCTCCTATTTCACCTTTGTTTGCTGACCTTGTAATGGATGACCTGGAAAATGATTGTCTCTCTATCTTAAAAAATAACTATAACATTATTCCATCTTTTTATTTTCGTTACGTAGATGATGTATTATTTTTTATTAATGTTGACCATATCAACCAAATTTTAAACATTTTTAATTCATATCATCTCAAACTACAATTTACATATGAAATGGAGATTGACAAGAAACTCAACTTTTTAGACTTGACGATGATAAGAAATTCTAATTATTTTAATTTTGACTGGTTTGAAAAACCTACTTCTTCCGGACGAATCTTAAATTATTTTTCTGGTCATCCAGTTAGCTATAAGAAAAATATTGTTTTTAATTCAGTTGATAGGGCGATCTTACTTGCCAGTACACGTTTTCACGGTGTGAATATTGCTAGGGTGAAAAACCTGTTGATAAAAAACAATTACCCTGTTAACTTTATTAATAAAAACATAAAGGTCAGATTAAAAAAACACAAATATAGTAATCATAACAAAAGCAATACAAACACCTACCCTCTCTACAAAATTGGCATACCGTACATTGACAATAAGTTTTAAAAAATTTCAACCATGCTAAAACCCTACAATATTCACACTTACCCTCTTATTAACAATAAACTGCAGCATATCGTCCGCTTAGGAAAAGATACAACGAATAAACATAAACAGACAAATGTAGTATATAAGTTTTATTGTAAAAATTGTCCTGCGCCATATGTGGGTGAAACAAAGCGAGTGGCGGAGGTCTGCATTAGTGAACAAATGAAAACTAAAAACTCTGATTCCGTTGTTTGTGCACACCAAATCAATTTTGACCATGAATTCGATTGGAATTACTTTAAAATCCTTGACAAAGAATCCAATTACAAAAAAAGAATTATTTCCGAAATGCTTTATATAAAACTCGACAAACACAACATCAACAGAAAGGAGGATGTGCTTTCCTTTAACAGAGCATACCTTCCTTTACTACGAAAGTTTAAATGTCCCGATCGAGTTCATCGCCCTTTACCGTCTTCCTTTGCGGCTCCGCCCATATAAGCGCTGGCTTGTTGTTGTAATTTATTGTCAGTCGATAGCACGACAGGTGACGAGTAAGTCAACCAAACTTACGAATTCTCGCGTACCTGTGGTAACAATTTACATCAAAATTCGTTCTATTTTGTGTTTGAGCCTTCCAAATCACTCATTGTGTGTTTTCAATTTTAATTTTGTAGCCTGATGAGGCTGACGCATATTGTCAGCGAAACGTTGTGTATTAATAAATCAACGCAAGAAAATTTAAATACACTTTACTTGTATTTATTTATTTTCTCACATTTCGCCCCCAACGGATCACTGATCACTTTGAATTTCGAAACTCACCAGAGGGCACTGATATTTCCTAACAAACTCATAAGTTTCTCTTTAATGAATACAAATGCAGATGAAAATGTAAGGATCATATAAATCTGCAGTATTTTACGTATCAAAATGTATTTCTTTTCAATTTTCTTATCGTTACTAAGGTATGCTATTTTTAGGTCATAATAACTTTCTCATAGTAGCCCATGTTAAGTTGTACATTTCTTATGTGATAAAAACGTTCTCTTTATACTCATGTAGGTGCTTTCATACAACAAGAAGCATCAACCTTACGTCATACACTAATTGAACCATACGATCATTTGTCAAGTGTGCACTAAGTAGTCTGACTGGCACTAACAACGTAGACAAATTTTGAATTTGACCTTTGTTATTTATTAAAAAACTAAGTTGTGTCCAACACTCATTTTAACAAAATTTCTTTGTTGTAAAAGTACCAGCGATTTTAGCCCAAAAAAATTTTAAGTCGTTCATATTGGTATACAGAAATAACCTTCTTTAATATTGCCGTAAGATCTATTGTGAAGATTGTAATTTAGTCTTTTTATATTATCTTAACTACCAGATTAACAATTTAATGAAACAATAATGGAGCCTAGATTTTTTGTAGAAAACTACGATACATCTAAAATTCAGAAAAAAAACTTATATGGGTAATGAGGCTGGTGAAAGTTCTCAAATTATTTTAGAAACTTTACTTACTTATAGCAGTCAATATTATAATCTGTCTATTTCCATATATTCAGCAAACCTGGGACTAATTTTAAGAATACTAACACCTAAGCATAAGTAAAACAAACAATAATTGAATAATCAGAAGCTCATAGTAAATATCAAATATATAAAAAAATTTAAAGATGATGTTGACACAACATTAAGAAAGTAGCCTCTAAGAGCTGTGACTTCAAAAAATTCGATGATGTATTACTACTATGTAATCAATAAGTGCACTAAAAGTTGTGTGCCAAGACGTTTTCCGACTCAGTGGCGCCGAAGGCGCATAGCACAGATCTGTCTCAATACTTAATTCGACATACGATACACCAACACCACTCCAAACATATCAACATATCACACGGTAAAACCCAACACCACAACGTCTAGTCAACGACTTAAGGTAGTAGTTCAGTAAAACAACTAGACGATAAATTTTTCTAAAATTTTGCGTGTGGCTTAAGTTTGCTATAGTTCATTACGAGTCAAAATTTTGAGATGCCTAGCCGTTTAGTGTAGTTTCGGAGATATTAAAGATTTACTGTTGATCTTTTAACACGTGAGAGATAGGAAAGCGCCTGGTTTGGGGTATGATTAGAAACGAAATCATTCATAACTTCTAAACGAAATGATCAATCTTTTAAAAAAAACTGTATGTTATAATTGATATCATAAATAAACTAAATACCAAGTCTCAAGAAGCCTAGCCGTACAGTTTTTGTATTTCAGCTTTCCAAAGTTGAAACCTATCGTGTAGTTGCGTGAGAGGGACAATGGCAGCTGTACAGTAAAGACTGCATAACCTATGCATACTCTATGCATAGTGCAGTATGCCACACGATATACCAAACTAAAATACTACCTTAAAAGGAAAGCATACTGTAAGTAAGAGAAAATAAGGTCTTTGAGCCATCAGCTGGTTTCTGACGAACAAAATTAAATTCAGTTGTTTGCAAAATTATTCTACGAGTTCCACCCTTCACTTAAAAGTTCAGATGTATCAACCTTACAAAGTCCAATACGAGCAACGTTTTAAAGCTTTTAACCAGTATATTTAGGTAAAAGATTTTTTTCCGCTACCAATGTTTTTATAACTAAATGACGTTTGTAACTTTTTCGTTTTTTATCTCATTTAATTTATTTTGACTGAAGAAGGAGTTTTGTGAAATACAATTACATAAGATTTCCTAAAATTGTATTTCGTTTGCATTCATCTAAGCAGCAAACTAAGTTAATAAATTTAAACAATGTATCTTATACATAAAGAAACCAAATTCTATCCTCGTATAACAATTATGCCTGTGAGGTAGCTCTGACATATAGAGCTTGAAAATATGGTATACGAAGTTCCTATATTTTTTAATAATAAAATCCTAATAAATGATAAGCTTTTTATTAGACATTTTGATAATTCGTAAGATCCCAATTTTGTCGGTTTATCGGGTGTTTCTGAATAAAAAAGTATTTGCAATTTATAATTTTTTAATAAAAAAATACTTTATTGTTGATTTCCTTTGTTTTCTTTATTTCATCTGTTTTTACTGGAGAAGTCCAATTTATATTCATATAATTTTTCATAGATCTCCATTATCACCATGAGAACTACATATCTGTACGATATAATGCTTCCTGTGCCACCATCATACCGTATTCTCAGAACAGTAATGGAAATAGTGTCTCCAATATTTTTTTTTCAAGTGTACAGATTCACCATATCAAACTGAAACCATAAAAATGTGACTCAATACCGATAAATGTAAGGCAAAGAATGAACAAGAAACGTTTTACTACGTGAAAAGTTTAATGCCCGTTGCAAACTTTAGTGCGCATCTTGGTGGATATATATGACATCTATAGTGACGTTAGTTTACGCCTAGATCATTGCCCTGGTAGAAACGTTACTACATAAGCTGGCTAGAAACTCGTCAACATTTTATAAGCCCACTGACGCATGTACGTTGACGAGTTTCTAGACAGTTTATGTAGTAATTTTCTACCAGGGTAGTAGTGCTAAAATTTGAAGCTCCACCAAGATGCTCACATAAATTTGCAATGTGCATCAAATTTTTCACCATCACATCCAACGCTGGTATTGAAACATACATCCACTACATGATGCAAACGCTCCACTCGGAAAAAATTTACCTAGTCCTGATAAGTTGTCTTATTGAATACATGTGTCGCAAACGTTAGTAAATGCACTCAAACATTTTATTCTTCGTTAGTTTCTGTGAACGGGCAGTGTATATTTCAAGATAATAGCTGTGTCAATTATTTATACCACATCCTATCTTTGTGCATCTGCCATAATTTTGTGTAGGGTAAAATAGACCGGTAGGACATGACAGATTTTTTGGATCCATTTTTTACAGAACGCAAATCAGTGAGTTTGTTATTTACGACATGTATTACGTTAAAAAAAAAAATAATTTACAACTGGGTATAATCTATCCAATTGTTAATTTGAAAATGTTTTAAAAAACTGCTGTTCGGTCCAACGTTTGGAAACTAATTTGCATACTGATTCCGTGGGTAGAAGTTTTGTGCCTGTTCGTTTGAAATTGCTTAAAAATCAGCTATTTCTTATTAATTTTTTCAAGTATGCAAATTACAGTATCTATTTTGTTTAAAAAGCTGATAAAAAATATCCATGTTGCATACTGTTTACAGGTGCACTTGTTTTTTCGGCTCAATTTTCAAACTGTAAAGATTTTACGATAATTTGACCAATTTTTTTCAGTCTGCCTTTGAAGTATATTTACAATCGTAATAAAATATAATATTTCCATTCATTTGCATACTAATTGCAACAATGCAAGTTTTTCGCATACTCTATTTGAATTGCAACAAAAATACACCAATTTTGACCAACTTTTTTCAGTATGCAAATCTCAATATTGATCATGTTGACAATGTTAATGATAAACACCTAAATTGCATACTGTTTGCATATGTGCTAATTTTTTTAGTTGGATTTTAAAATCGTGAAAAAAAAATTTTGAACAAATTTTTTCAGTATGCAAATTGCAGTATCGATTATATCGGCAATGTTGATAATGAATATCTTCATTGCATACTGTTTGTAGTAATACAATTAGGGTTTTGCATGAAAAAATACACTGCTAACTCCTTAGCATAATTTTTTGCAAAGAAGTTATTTATTTGATGTATTTTGTAGAATAAATACATACGTTTAGTGGTTGTATATTTTCTTTAAATACATGGCTCTACTTATTTAAGTAACCTTTAATAATTACTTCTTTATAACTACACTTTTCAAGTAAAAATTCGTTATTTTATAGAAAGTTAACAAAAAATGATTAACTTATACTTCTTAATGAGTCAATTTTTCAAATGTTTAATTGTTGTTAGTAGTTTATTTTTTGACATGTATGGTGCACAACACTTAATGTTTACTTTTGAAATTTAGCGCGTGTTTCTCAAAAATCCAATAAAACCATACATAGCGCTGATTGGTAAGTTCTACGACTGATGCCCGAATACATCGATCCGTGTAAACACACCCATAACCGTTCCTTTTGGTCCGTTCTTTTTCTAGAATTTCGAGTAGTTGGCATAATGTCGTCTAATCAAGAAGTTTAGGAGTTACGATGCTTTTTATGTACCAAAACAGAAAATGTAAAAAAGTTTAGCGTTGAAGCTCTGGAAAAGTGTTTATTGTCACTGAGGATACGACAAGTATCGGGTTTGTCTTACAGCCAAGTTTCATTGCCAAACGATGTTGATTCATCGATAGGCTATCACACTCGTCTATGCTACAGCAATTTCAACTCAATGAATACCAAGTATAAAAATGATTATCTCGAAAAGTAAGTTTTTAAAAATAATGTTTAAATATTGTGTATAAAATTGCATGTAAAGATAACACACGCATAAGCACACAAAGTACAAAAAAGTGTTTTTTTTTGTATTATTACGTTTCCTTACTCGTGCTACACGTGCATAAAAATATGTGATAAATATATATGCAGCAAACTAAGTTAATAAATTTAAA
>NW_019379774.1:367380-420547 GCF_000648655.2 Copidosoma floridanum | reverse complement strand
ACTCACATAATAACGAAGTAACCCAGGCACCTACTGGACACTGTATCAATAAATAAACCAATAATGAATAACAAAAGCGCCTATCACCAGGTGACACAGGGTGCTTACTGGCCGCTGTATAAGTTCATGATCCATTAATTATTAGAAAACCGTGCCTATCACCAAATGACTCGGAGCGCTTACTGGCCACATTATAATTTAATAAAATAAAATTAAATAATAATACATAACAATACTAAAAATCAATAGGTTTTTAGTTTCTGATGATACCTCACTCACAGATTTGTATTAAAAAGTTTGATACAGTCACCAGTAAGCCCCTAAAGTTACCTGGTAATAGAAGCTTTTGTTATGAGTCAATGATTTATTACATTATTAAGTGACCTATATGTATCTTGAGTTATCTCGTGATAGGCGCTTGTATTATACAATTTATCTTATTGTACAACAAAATGGCCAGTAAGCGCCCCAGGCCACTTGGTGATCAGCACTTTTATTATTAAAAAATAGATCATCAATTCATACAGTGGCCAGTAAGTGGCCCTGGCTTAGCTGGTGATTACCGTTTTTCTTCTTAATCTATGGTTTATTAATTAACAAAGTGTTCAGTTAGCATCTCAAATTACTTGGTGATAAGCGTTTGAGTCATTATTGTATTTGATTTTAATAATTCATAGACAGGCCAGTAAGCGCCCTGGGTCACCTTGTGATAGACGCTTTTGTTATTAATTTATAAATTATCAAATTAGAAAGTGGCCAGTAAGCGCCTAGAGTAACCTGGTGATACGTGCTTGTATTATTATTCAATTTTATTTTAATATTTAAAAAAGTATCCAGTAAGCGCTCCAGGTCACCTGGTGATAAGCGCTTGTATAATTGTTTTATTTTATTAATTTATAACGTAGCCAGTAAGTGCCCTGGGTCACTAGGTTAAAGGCTTTTTTGATAATAATTAATGGATCATATAATTATCATAATAAATTTTAACATGACACGGATTAGTTACGGTAGAATGAACCATATACATAGATACACGGGTTACTGTACCAAGAACAATACACTTTATGTACTAGTAGATTAACATTACATTCAAGTGTTCCAATTCAAATGTAACATGATTCTACGGAAATAAAGGATGTTGCATAAATTTTGTCATATTTTTTTTTTTTCATTACAATGAGCAAGTGCTGTATACTTGAAAATTCATCAGTGAGCTGCTCTAAAATTGAAAAGGTGGAAGGCAATAATGCTAAAGAATATCATGTGTGCTCTCGAAGCGATCGGTTATCCACTTGAAAGGTAATCACTTTTGAGTTACAGTACAGTGACTATTTTATAAGAGCTAGTAATCTGATCCTACATAGATACACAACGTATTGGATCTTTGCTGAGTATTCGACTACCAACTCGGATAGTGTGGTATACAATAGTACAAAAACAGTACAAAAACAGTACATCGTACAAGTGCAATTGTCAAGTTAAATTTCAAGTATGAGCGATGATGTAATCTCCATTTTAATATAACTATAAAAACCTTTATCAGTTTATTTACTGCACACTTTACATTTAAATATATCTTCGTTGCGTTTCAGTTTATTGACTAGGATAATTACTCATAAGACTGTTAACAAAAAAAATTTTTGAAGGACGCTCCATATAGAACGTTGGTTTAGTCTGTCGGCTACTTTTAGCTTTATTACTTCGTCTTCCCATTAATTAAATAACCTTAGAACACTTACGTACTTTTAAAGTTATAAGAAAGTAAAAAATGAGGCTTTACTTAGGTAAAATGAACCCATTAAGTACTAGTAGTGTTCCGAATTATAATTTGACACATTTGGGGCACTTATGCACACTACTATAAATTTTTTTTGACGTTGGAAACCAAACCTTAACCCGCAATAAAACATGTAATCCATTGATATTGTCTGGATAATGCCATTTTTATTATTAAGTCCTTAAACGGCCATAGATGGAACTAATGATTTAATTCTTTAATTGTATCATACTCTATTTAACAAATAATATAGGCCCTCTGAACCATATCCTTCAATAGTAACGTACTTTTGAAAATATGAGAAAATTAAAAATAAGCCGTTATTTGTGTAAAGTCCAGAGAATATTATTATTATAGTATTATTTGTCTCTAAAATAATATTAAAAATACTGATGATAAGAAATACTGTTACTGATTTAACATAATTTTTTTGTAAAATTTTTTTTGTCATGGCAATTGAATATTCGTAATTATAATATTTCGTAGTCCTTCTTAAAGATCAATTGGACCCCTTCAGATGTTAGGTTAATATAATCTGTAAAAAACAAGTTAATTTAAATTATATATGGAAGTAACTTAAGTATGTCATCATAAAATTATAATAAATAGGGTAGTTGGTGAAAGCTTATGAACATATCAAGACTGTGAAAAACATACAAAGAAAGTACACACAGTGAAAATTCAGTACAATATCAGTTTTATGGTATTATGTCATGTAAAAAAAAAAATTGGACAAATTTTTCCGACCATTTTCCTATTTATTCTATTTTTGTGTGACTCCATAAGATTACTCATTAAATTGAAGTATTGTCAACATTTCATATGCAAAGAACGGTGTTGAACAATGGTCTCAAATTCTAAGATCATCAAGAATATTCTATAAAAATTCAGGAAGATCCTTTAGAAATCGCTATGTGTCATGAACTACTTTAAAATGATGCAATTATCTCTTGTTACTGAACAGCTACATAGCTGCTAATTATATATCAAAGCGTCAGATGAAAACAAGTCCAGTTCAAATTTTCCAGTGTTATCTTAAATGTGATAATCTGTAATGAATCTTATGATGCTAATGATACTAACTGAATTGAATAATGCTAATCATAAGAAATATAGAAACTCTATGTAACCAAAAACTTATGGAGCTAAAACTAGCTTCACGCCAAAGTAGCCTCACCAGGGACGAATCGGGCCTTGGGGGCCCCAGATTAAAAAATTTTTTTTGTTAGCTGTTTCCACCTATAAAACAATGAATATCGTTACACTTTCCGTACAGACGCCTTCTATGAGTCTGTAAAGCTGTGGAAGGCCACTGGGCCTCGAAAATTAAGAATTTTCCGCGGATACGCCTATAACCGTATACGCAGGAAATCCGAAAAAAAAACTACTTTTTTAGCTCTCGTGCCATGATAAAAAAAGGTGCAATACTTTGTTATTATATCTAGTTACAGTCTTTATGGAATTTTCAAACTGTACAAGGCCGCCTAGGCTAGAAAATTAAGATTTTTTCGCGGATACGCGTAACAGCGTATTGGGAGAAAATCACAAAAAATATTGTGAGTTTTTTTGGGCTCTTGTGCCACGATAAAAATGAATAGAATATATTTCCACTACATTTACTTATAATTGTTATTAGTTTTTCAAGCTTTGGAAGGCCGTGGATACGCGTAACAGCGAAAAACTCTCAATTTTCACCATCTGGCGGCCTCCCAAAGCTTAAAAAACCCATAGAGATAATAAGTAGATACAATAGAAATATATTTTATTCATTTTTACCGTGGCACAAGAGCCAAAAAAAAAAAAATTATGACTTTCTACCTGATTTTTCTTAAATACGCTATTACGCGTATCCGCAGAAAACTCTTAATTTTTACTGCCTGGTGGCCTTCAATGCAGAGTGTAATTTTGTATTAAATACGTTTCCACTAAATTTGTAGATGAGTAGGACTGCTACATATGGTGATAAAAATTTTATTGAGATTTTGGATCACGATCAAGATGTTGTTGTTATAAACCATGCAGTAATTCTACAGTACCATAGGTCTGTTAACAGTTGGTTTTTTTTTTTTTTTTTCATTGACAATGCAAAGTTGCTGTATTTTTTGGTATACAAGCCAATGATACTTGAAAATAGTTATTGGAAAAGTCAACGATAAAGTGTTACGTAAGGTTGGTTGAGAGACATGGTGTACTAAAATACCTTATGTTGTGGTCTTGGAGATTGGTGTTTTATCGCAACGCAAGGGGATACATGTTTTTAAACTAACGTTCATTCATCGTTATTACATACGTAATAATGTTTCAGTATGGACTAATAAGAATCTTTTTTCACTCGATTTTGTTTTCGTCATTGTCGTCTTCTTTTACTATGATCTCCATGATGACAAGTTTATTTTTAGTCACTTTAAATTCCACCCTTCTTCGTCTATTATACTGTGAGAACGTTGTAAGGGTTGTGCATCGAGTAAATGTTTGATGGGTTAACAACATCCTTTCAAAACGTCCCTAATTTTGTATGACTTTGTTTTTGCGAAGTTAATGTAATTTCACAAGTGTATTGTATTAATAACATGTGCTGAACAAATATATTATATAAAAACCAATGCTGTAATGCTCCATGCTCAGTTTACTCACCTGATTTGAGGTCTATGGAGGAATGCAGATGCCGAATTTTAATATTACTCTAAGCGTTAAATCTTAATATAGGTTTTTTTCCAGCACCCCTGGATGGACTTTTAAGTATATAAGCGTTCTTTTTTTATAAAAGTTGCCTCTATGAAGTACTGTACACTGTAAATCACTTTTTCTCAATATTCAAAGCTACCTTATTCTTATTATTTTCAAAAAAATCTGGTGATTCGTAGCCCTGCAAATCACTTATGCAAAGTGTCAATACGAAGAATGCTAACATATTATTATTATTTTGTAACGACAATTATTAAATATGCCGACATATGATCCTGGTTGGGCAACTGATCTCAAATTTGCTAATATTATAGTGAAACATCCTGATCCATCTAATACTGATGACTCTTACTGTCGATTTTGCGAAATTCCTCTGTACTCAGATACGTGCGGGTTTCTTCGGCATTTTAAATCACGAAGGCATGTAAACAATATTAAAAATTTAATCACACCTAAAACCAAAAAACCAGTAAATGAGGTAATTGTAATGAATGATTCCTTTGAGAAAGGCACTTCTGAAGAAAACAATCGAATTGATGGTCATACTGGCATACATCTTCGAAGTGATTGCACTGTATCACATCAAGCGATGAAAAAGTTTGAGCAAAGCAACGATGCTAGAATACAATTTGATGGTAGCAGTAAATTTACTAATGATACAAATAACTATTTAAAATTGTATCCTGTGCTGGAAATCACCCTCAATGAAGACCATACTCAAAGTATAGAAGTTGTCGAAGAATGTATCACAAACAGCACGTGCTTGCAACAACATGAACAAGAAGAATATCAAAGAGAATACGTACAATACGTAAGTAAAGTTAACAGCTGTAATGTGTTTTGCTATTGTTGTGGTGGTATTATTCAAGACAAAATATCCACAACTAGTAACTATTTTAAGTCAAAGGCACATCTAACAGCTAAAGGTATTCAGCCACAAAATTTTAATGCTGAAGCAGCGATTGCAAAAATCAAAATTGCTGCGATAAAGTGTTGACTTAAACATTCCATTTTTACCTGCTGAAAAAATTGTTTAAAATTTTCAGAATTAAGCTAACGATTCGAAGACTATGCAAGATTTACCGGACGAAAATATACACGAATTATCAGATATTGTTAAAACGGTTATAGCTCCTTTCCAACAAAAAACTTTAATTAATGTTTTAAAAAATATTAAGTTTGCTGTTCAAGTTGACGAATCAACAGACCGGACAATCGAGTCATATTTATGTATAACATTTTAATTTTCTGACGAAAATAAAAAAAAAATTGTTGACACATCTTGGGATATTGTTCCAGTTTATGATAATGAAAATAGTTAAACTGATGCGCAAACGTTATTCGATAAAATTGAAACAAGCTTTGTTGATGCTGGTATACCTCTGAAAAACATTATAGCATTTTGTTCTGACGGTGCCTATGTAATGATGGGCTGATGCAATTCGGTTGCAACAAGATTTCAAGAGGTATTAGAAAATATTGCCTTGGTTAAATGTAAGTGCCATGCTGAACATTTATGTGCTCGCAATGCCATGGAAAACTTCAATTCAGAAGTTGTAAACTTTTTATCGGTTATAAATAATTACATTAACAGTGAAACCAGATCTAAGAGATAGGAAATTCTGCAGGAAAAACTTGGTGTCGGGAAACTAATGATTCTCATGCCCATCGAAATGAGATGGTGGTCATCGCACCAGTGTCTTGAAAGACTGCTTGAGATGCGGCCAGTTTTGGATTTTTTTTTTTTGTAAATGAAGTAATGTATTATAAAACTGCCGTACCAGCCAATTCCGACAAATGTACGTTAAAAACTTTTAATATGTTAACTGACCCTTTGCTGAAAGTAAGTGTGCGTTTATGTTTGAAGTATTGCAAGATTTAACCGACATTAAAGTTGCTCCACTAGTTCCGATAGATACAGACATCATGATCAAACTTTATATCAAAATATTAAAATTTTACATGAATGAGTCCTACGTTGATGACTATATAGGTAAATTACGATTGTCTGAAATTAATCCTGAACTGGAAACGGAGTACAAAAATATTGACTTATTAACTTGTGGGGACATAACTTCTTAGTTTATTGACGCTAATATACACTGCAAAGAAAATAAATCACAATTAATGAAACAGTTTAGAGATTGTTAAATTGATTTGTGCATGCGAATGAAAAAAAGGTTGAACTTAGATGACCCGAATAATGTGCATGTAGTTTGTTTCAATCCTGAAAATGCACTGAGTACTAATTTTCATGAAAAGGTCTGTCCGAACTTAAATAACATCTTTAATACTAACCGCAATGTAATTAACTATAAGGATAAAAAATAAAAAAAAAATAAAAAATGATGAATGGGTGAATTTGGCTAAATATAATTTTTAGAAGACATGGCGACTTAGCTAAGTATGGTGGTAAATGCAGATAAATTTTAGTTCTTAATTAAAGATGAGAAAGATGACGAAGAAGAGTCATTGTTTATTAATTTAGCAGAATTTGCTTTCAGTGTTCTGTCCATACCTAACTCTAATGCGACTCCAGAAAGAATTTGGAGTAAATTTAATCTATTAAAAAATATCCTAAGAGGTCGACTATGCTTTCAAAGTATTCGAGCCTCAATGCTTGCTGCTTACTATGTGAAAGACCAAAGTGGGTCGTTTTCCAACCGTCAGAGGACATGACAAAGACAATGTGCGAATCTGTACGACTCCACGACAGAAATAGTACAAAGAAAGTTGCAAAAACGAAAGTTTTATACGGATTTTTAAAATTAACAGAATAAAATATCTTAAAAGCCAAAGAATATGATGCGATGTTTAAAAAAAGGGCAAAAAGAAAGTCCAAGTTAGAGAAACAAGACATTTCTGAATATCAAAGTATAATAACAAAGGTACCTTGAAGAAGTGACGTGGTTGCAGACACACACAACGGCAGTACCAAGCTATATGAAAATGTATGTGATGATTTTATGTGTGGTAAAACGTATCTCAGTAACTTAAGTGATGAAGCAATGCCTAATATAAATATAACGAAGTCCTCAGTAAAGTTTGAAAACAAAAAGTTCGGTGCAATAGATGGTATACCACAGGAAACGCCTACTATTAAACGGGTTCTGTCATTTTCTAATAAACAGTGTATGTCTACGGTTGTAGAACGCATACCGAATAACTATCAAAGTGATGCCATGAACATGTTCGATAAGCCACTTATTATAATGAAAGATTCTTTCAAATAAATATTGCTTTAGTCTAACACAAATATAAATCGGTATCCTCCTTGTTGGCAACAACTTTCGTTATACGTATCTGAAATACTCATCAACTAAGATGCACTGAATACCTTACTTCCGGAAGATGTTGTCGATGACAATATAATTAATGCATTTCTAAGAATTTGCGATTATGGAAAAAGTAATAAAGAACCACGCAATTGGGCTGAATGGACGTTGTACGAACCAAAAGATGTGCCATCCCAATGATCAGACAGAGGAGTAGGTGTTAACTGTGAAATTCATTTATGTGTGTGGGCATACATCGTTTGCAAAGGCACACCCATAGAATTCACAGAGAATGATACGAATAAAGCACGAAAATGGATTTTTGATTAAATAATTTCTGCATCAGAGAAAAATATTGGAAACGCCGTTGTTTGCAATGATTTTAATAAAAACATTGAATACTTAGAGAGTATACAAAGAATGGAAATGCTGTTATCTGAGAAACCACCACAACAATTTGAAAGCACTATCCAATATTTTTCCATTCTAATCCGACTCACTTGGACTCCATTAATGTTCCTAATGCGCTTTAATTCTTAGAGCAATTTTCGATAAATATATTGTATCTTGTCCTGATGCATATTCATACGAAAATGCTGAACGTCACATATTTATTACGTTGTGACATAATCACTGAAAGTAAAGCTTTCATGACAAATCGACGCACCGGCCTTACTACATTCGCGAAGGGTACTGCATACATTTCTGTAAAAAATAGAACATATAAAAACTGTTCGAAAACTGTGTGGTATTACAGTGCTACTACCTTTCTGCATGCTACTAACGAAACAGCAACATGGTTCCAACAAAACGACATATAGTTGTGGTATTATAAAACTCAATAATTCTTGGTATATATTACAAAAGAGAATGACCAAAATCATAAATGATGCTCAAGGAGTAATATTTTATACTATGAATATTTATAAAGCTGATACGAAGTAGAGCCATGCTTTCGAGCATATATTTCCTGCTGGTAATAGTCTCAAGTAAATATAATGTACTTCAATGGATAAAAGCACATATTTTCTTATTAAATGTACATTATATTTTTCAAGTTTTTATGCCTGGCATAAAATTAATGAAATCAATTGACGTACTAACTGTCTGTGATGAACATAATTAACCTACATTTCATAAATTTTCTTACGATATTTGGAGCATTTAGCAACAAATAGAAATTCAATAATTTCAAGACAGCTTCAAATGTTACAACATACAGCAATATGAAATAAAATATCGTCTTGTAATGTACAAAAATAGATAACTTGTTTTCAACACCTCTACCCTCAAGGGGTGTAACAATTCATTAACAAAATACCCATGTAAATATAAATGTTTCTATAATTAATCAATTAATTCAGTTAGAAGCCAGTTGTTTGCACCTTTATCGTTACGTCATGAGATGTTAGACATGTGAACGCAGATATATAATGTGTGAAGTATTACTACGTGGCCACACTGCTATACTCTATTATGTAAGTGCATACATCATTTATGTACTATAGAGTATGTTACGGATGTTTGCAAGGTCAAGAAATCTTTTACAGTCTTGCATAACACATCAAAACTATGAGATTGATCAATATTAAAAATAATGGTCGTACAATCCACAGTTAATACCATAAACATGTTATTAGCAAACTAAAAAAAGTAACATTATGCACCTAGACCAATAAATAAAATCTCAGATTGTCTATGTATCATCGGACGATCTGAGGCTTCTTTAGTACAGGTCGTGGTGCTTTTATTTTTTTTATTTTCCGTGCAGCTACAGATAGAAAGTAGTTGCTTCGAGTCGCTACGTAGAGAAAGTGGAACTGCTTTTTATTCGTTGGCACATAAAATACATGGATCAACATTTCTTATAACTTATTAAGGTAAATGTACCAAAGCTTGGCCACCAAAAAATTGGTCAGAAAGACTAACCACAATCACAATTTAACGATATGCAAAAATATCTGGAGCTATAAAAAATATTTTCATCGATGTTCACGCTTAAAAATTATGTACATTTCATTGTTAAAAGTTATCTTGATGATACTTAGATCAAAAAATTAAAAAAAGAGTATTTCTAGAAAGCGACTTTGATTGACTGGCCAAACTTTGGAACATCTGTTTACATAACCTCACTTTTGGTGCGTCCTAATAACTGGCCAATGCTAATTATGCACAATTCATAGGACTAGCCAATTATTGGGACTTGAAGTTTCAGCCACAGGGACAAGTTTTTTCTACAGTGGCTAAGAACTAGGACATTCGACCAAGTCAAATGATACATAAATGCTTTTTTCCTGTGTTTGCAAGAAATTATTTCTTTTGCGTGCAGCTTAGAATAGTGTCAGAACTATTAAATAATACCCAGAAAGACTTGAAATTTTACTATTTTTTAATATTTATGGAGTATTTTAGAAATTAGTCTACTAAGGTGGCCAAGCTTTTGTACATTCACTTTATAGTCTCATGTCAACAGAAAGACCGTACCACGTTAATGTGGAGGTTGTTGACCCATCATCTACCAGTAAACCTTACTTCAATCATCAGTAGTCCATCCAAGCCTATAAATTTTGTCCTAACTTTTCCCCCTAAATCCTGACTACCTACACTTCTTTCCAGCATATCCCCTTTTACCAACCTTTTAAAACGTCCCTGTCGAATCCCCAAACCCAGGGCCTCCATGACATGTATACTCGCGACTTCTTGAAGTGAAGAACTAACCGTTAGGACTTGACATAATAAAACCCAGTTGGATTAATCTTTTTAAAGTTAAACCTTACCGGGATTTGAACCTGTGCTCCATGAGCGTAGCCATGTCTCAGATTAGCAATTAACCAACTGAGCTGCGGCTGTTTGTTGCTGTGTAATACCAGTCTTTTTGGTTACCGATAACATGCGTAGAAAAAAAAATTGTATTCGTTGGTATGAATGTAAGGAGTCACAAAAAAACAGCCTTACGAGAGATCGAAAATCATTTGTTAAAGAGCACTATATCTGTCTGAAAAATCATAGTATTTCTTTCTGTTTCTTGAGATACAACAACGTCTACGAAACCTACTGTAATGTGTGATGTTAATGTGTAGGAAAATGTTATATTAATAGATGTCAAACTAATACAAAATAGTTTGAAGTTACTATTAAAGAAGGATATATTAAAAGTTTCTAAAATCCAGTACACTTTTTTAAGGAAGTTAACGTGGTACAATAAGCGTTAAAAGTTTGGTGCGCCGAGTTTTGGTCGATAAATTTTTATCAGAACTGTACTCGCACATGCGCAATTCTGGTCAACTTTTGCTTCGTTTTCGTCAAATTTTTGGCAAAGTGTGCTACTTTACGTTACAACACTTTGTAAACTATGAAAGTAGGCCTTCTGGAATTTTAAACAGTCCTCCTTTACACAGTTAAGTTCAACATTTCAGGTTTTTGCAAAAATCAGTATAAAATGAAACGTTTTATATGACAACACATATCTTTGACACCGACCTCACGACGACCTCTCAGTGAGAGATTATGTGTAACTAAAAACGTTTTTTTTCTCAAGAACCATGAAGATAGTTCCTCTGAAGTTTTAATATGCTATGTGTAGTGGTGATGAAGGGTCTCATAATTTTTAAGAAAATTCTATATAAAGTAAAATATCACAATAACCTCCTTAAAAAAATTTCCGTTACTGGAAGAACCGTTACTAAAAGGGAGTAAATGCAGTAGTTGTACTCAAATTTTACATGCACAACATAACATAATAATGCTGACCACAGAAAAAGAAAAATGTTTACGCAAAACAGAAGGGTTTATTGTTCCAACAACATTTGTATACAAGTATGTAATGTATATTATTGTTTGTTATGATTAACATTGTTTTAAAGTTGTGTCCTTATTAAAGGTATATTGGTAATTGATGCTTATCAATAAATAAGAAACTCACACCTTTATTTTACGAGTTATGTGAATCGTGCTTTACATTATGCAAATTAGTTTAACTCTTTTAAAGTACTTATTTTTCAATAAGCATGTCGTACCATCAAAAGAAAATACGGTTTCTTCTATTTCTTAGTCTTTTGAAACGTACACGCTGGTAGATACTATACGAATCTTTATTTACCTTGTACATACCAAATAGTACCTATGCAATAGTACGTTACGTTAGTAACAGTTTAAACTGTTTCTTAATATTTAAACAAACACAAGTTCTTCTTACCTTCCACCGAAAAAATCTCTCAACCTGTGACATATTGTCCGTTGTAATCAATCTCTCAAGGTAGTAGACAAAAAATTAATGTTTAAATAATATATATGTTATATTTCTTCACGTCTGTACAACATGTACTGATCCCTTGAAAATGCTTGTGTACTGTAGAACTGTTGAATGGTGAGCTTATTCTTAGATGAGAAGGTGAAAATGATTAGGTAAGAATCCACTATCATTAATTAATATCAACGTTTTTCGCTTAATGTACGTGTGTTATACAGTGGTTGCATTGTTTTACGCGTTGTAATAATAAGTGTATAAGTGTTTACTATGGTATTTGTTAAAAAAAGATAGTATCACGTAAATATCATTATTTAGTGTTATCTCTTAGTAATATTACAAATTGTATATACATTAACAAACCACTACTAGAAATCACTGAAGAAATAAAGTAAATGCTCGTAAATTCAAGTAATTTTATGAAAAACTTCGTATTAATTCTTTTAAAAGTTTAGAAAACTTAAAATTATGGTAAATTCAAAAAACCAACTGTTAAGTAATCGTCACATGCAAAACAGAACTCAGTGTAAGGAAATATGCGTCCTCAAAAAAACGTGAAAGATCTGCCGCGAACGTGTTCATCTTTGTGTTCCTCAGAATATTCTAACGAAGTTAAATGGATGAAGGAAACGTCTTGAATTAACACTCATATCGAGTAATTTGTCACACACCTTGAATAATGATAAATAAAATCATTACTTCTTTCGTAATGTTACTCATGACTTACAGATTTTACCTACCAAAAAAAAATTATTAACGGTGTTTAACAATCACTCCATAAGTTTATAATGCATTAAACTATAGGACTGTAAAACTTCAGACGATATTAATTACTTTTAAAATAACTTGCTTTTGCTTAAAACAGACATAAACTGTATTTAAATATTTGTCCCCCGAAACCGCAATAGTAGTCGTCAATGCTTAGATGCTAGTGAATCCTCTGCCAACCACATCGTCTATGTATTCGGACCGAGCCACAGTTTAAAACAGCGCCACGAAACTGACAATAGTCGGAGTCACTGGACCAGAGGTAATGTACGGAAGTAAGTGACAATGTCTCATTAATGATTTAGTTTTATAAATCTATGGAGTTGGATGACATTCAAGCAAGTAACAAAGGATTCTTCATTATGTTCGATAACCTTATTCATTTTTCTGAAAACAAACATCACAAAAATTATATAACCTCAAAACGTACAGAAAAAAACAATGAACTAGATAATGGAAAATTCTTTATAACTCGTATAAACGTCTTCCAACTCGATAGATTCGTGAGATTTAATTATTAAAGAGGGATTGACACATAGTTCTGTGCTTTTTTGGCATTAAAGTCATATTTCAACTTTTTTTTAAGAATAAATAATTTATCTCCGCTTTAATTATAATCTACAAATATGACAAATATGCACAAGACTCATTTTAGACAGCTGTCTTCTACATTCTCTGCAAAAGGCAATTGCACAGTGGGCTCTGTTCACATGGAGCATCAATAGCAATCTGCAATATATTTGAATGCACGGGTGCGAGAAAGATGACGGATCATTCTCCCTCTCTCTGTAACACTCGCGCTTTCAAATGAATTGTGGAAAAGTATTGACCCCTCATGTGAACAGGGCACACTGTTTAATGGCTGCAATTGCAATACTTTTTCCCCCTCTTCTCTAAATAGTATTGCTTCTATTGTATTAAACACTTCTATTGATGTTGCGTCTGAACGCAGCCTGAGGCTCGGTAAACATACACAATCACTTTTACACGTGAAAGTGCGTGTATTAGAAATGAATTAGAGTATTGTGTATTTTGAAAGAGCCTTCAAAAAAGTCATAGCTACCGTAAGTGCTTTGATTAGAACTCATCATTGAAAACTCTACATAATTACTGTGCACTTATAGAAAAAAAAAACGTTAAATTTTATCTGTATTAAAAATGTATTGTACTTATCATGGGGATGGTATAAAGTAGAAAAGTGTTCTGAAAATTCTACTATAAAACTGTTATTTGATAAAAATTTCTAATACCACATCAATGAAGTTTTTAACTTACATAGTTATTAGTAAGTACTGACAATTTCAACCTATACATGCAACAGTTAGACCTTGCCAATTGCAAAGTAAAAGATACCAACAGTAATAACTGAGAATTTATTAGTAGATTAGCAGAACAATTTAATAACTCTATTAACTTATACGATTTATGTAGTAATAAAATTAAAACAGTAATCCACTGGGTGTACAGAAACAATTACAAATGGTAATAGCTAAGTAGTAGTTTCACTACAGAGTGTGACAAGTGATAAACATGACTTTAACGTAATAATTGAAAGTGTGTGGGAATCATTTGAGTATCAAATGATATATTTGTAACCCGTCTTAAAAATAAGTATTATATTAATGCGAAACAAATTAAAAAAAAACCATACATATTTTCTTTATGGAACTGTTTGGGTTGCCGGTCGTTACTGCATGTTCGTTTTTTTTTATTTTTTATTTATTTATTTTTTTTTGTCTTCTTTTATTTTACTTTTTTTTTAAATATTTATCTTTACTTACTGCACAAAAAAAAACAGTGGAGATTTACAAACTAATTTTTTTTTTAAAGGCTATAATAAATGGACCGAACCTGATCCACTTTGGGCCAAAACCTTCGCTTGATGGTCAAACACTTGACCCAGATAAATAAACACATTTACTAATTTGATGTATAAATGGTCATTTGCTAATACCTTATCGACATTATAAATTTTAGGCAGTAACCATAGTGTCCCTGGCGATGGGCATGGTTATGGAAATGTCGATTGTGGCAACATTATCGGCAACGCTAATGCCCAAAATGGAAATGGTAAGAAATATTAAACGCTTCCTATGTATTTGTACACAAAAACCTCATTTCTTGTGTATATTTTTCATAATTTGTAAAAGCTACGGATGTTCTCAATATATGTGGGTCGTTCTACAAAATACAATGTATTTCAAGGGCCAGAATCGACAAACACTTTGAATGGGTTTGTGATTGTTGAAACATCTTTTCTGAATGGTTCGTGACCAAAATTAGCTACAATATTTTAGACATTGCTATATTTGTCGAAGAAAATTTTCGTACAACTGTCGTATATTAATTCTTTAAAATAGGAGCATTACGGGTTCTTGTAAAATCTGATTACAACGTGATAAAAGTGCTCTGTATGAGGATTGGACTTTAGTCTTACGTTTATATTGTTCTTACAATTAACATTCGTACAAGTCACTGCCTGAGTCGATAATTAAAAATTAAACAAGGATACAATGCATTTTGTATCGTTACGGGGTAGCATTACGGGCTTTTTGCAAAAAGAAGAAGCGTTGCGGGCTATCATACATTTGTCGAAACTTGAGAATGTGACCCTCTAAATGAATATTAAACTTAGCTCTGGCACTTATATCATACTAGCGGCCCCCGTCTTGGCTTCGCCCGAGACTTACTAAATGGAACACCGTAGTGTGTTGACATGTTTTGTGAAATGTTTTCAGTTAAAAATTTTACATGTACTCCTGACACTTATTAGAACAAAAATCTTCTTATTAAAAACACATTTGTTTGGAATCCATACAGTTTATTTGGTCAAATAATAAACTGTAAAAATTAAAAAAAAATGTAAGTATGCTAAAAAGTACAGTGCGTTCCTTATGCCATAAAATGGTTGTTGGCCATAAAGAGCCGTTGATTTGCAGTTTCTCCCGTATAATTTACGAAAAGGGCTATTTTTTAAAGCTGTTAAGATTTTAAACTCCCAAAAAATATATATTACAAAAACTTCTTTTTTTTCACCTCACAACTTTATTACCAGAGCAAAAAAGTCCTCAGTTTTTTGACGCCTGAAATTGTATTTATCAGATACATTTAAAGTTTTTCTTCCAATTCACTCTCTTGTGACTTTTGGCATGCTTAAGACTTGTGACCCCTAAAAGCTGTTTTCTGTCAACTTTGTTAAGTTCTAATATATTTGTTGGCAAGCCCTAGACTGATCAGGAAAAAAATTACAAAGTCTGAAGCTCTGGAGCTAGTTGTAGAGATCTTTCCCAACGTCTCCCGGTACAACATCGAAGACGTTGGTGTCTAAAGCACCTTTTTTTTGCACACTCAGTTGTTTTGAGCGATCTAAGATGGGGAGATTGGTTCTTGATGCTTGCCTGTTGGAGACTGTCCCGTTGGCTTAAGTTTTTGATTCCCTTTCTAGCTGTTAGGTTCGCCCAGCGCAGACCTTGGAGAGGATCGGTGATTCCTTATTAAATGCTTAGAGTCAAGAGGGTAATATAGGGTCGTTAGATAGCGGGATTTCCAGCTTTGCGAAGAACAACTCTGCTCGTGATGACTGCCAGTGAATGACTGACTAGGTTTATAAGTGGTCGTCTTTAGTTGATATAGTCTCTTAGTTGAAAAATCGCTTCTGGAAATGGTAGTGTATTTGTTCGCAAGGTAGTTTAAACTTAGGTGGTCCTTAAAAGAACCAATGAGATTGATGGTTAAGTATGGAACGTGAATATTATTAATAGCCCTAAAAAGGGCCAGTGGTAAAACTTCCAGCTATTCCTTATTATTATTCCTGATGATCAAGAGCTGGCTGCGGGTAGCTTGACTCTTACCCTCGAAGTCTCTGTGCATGGAGACTATGATGGAGAGAAATACGCCACTAACCAAAGAAAATCTGGTCTTAGGGTCGTTCTTCGAATAACCAACCGCTCATCGTTAGTCGGGAAAAAGTGGGTATGCCGTTGGGGATACGATCACTGAGAAGGGAGCCGTTCTGGCTGCTTGTGATCCTCAGGGCTGTCTTTCCTGGTTTACATTTGTAGCCAAAAATTCTCTGACGGTCCCAGGCAGGATGATGGTACAAACACATAACTCTAAAGTGGTGAAGCAGGTTGTGCTCTGGCTAGAAACGTCTCCTGATATTCCTCTGGAGACTTTATTGGGTAAAACAACATTTTGTTGGTTACACTCGTCAATTCTCGAGATTTAGGGTAATAGTAGACCTGGGTCACTTCAGAGAAGAGTGTCATCGGTAACCGGGTTTCCCAGCTGCACGACTATCATCTAAATTCTCGATACAGCTCGATGAACTGCCAGTAGACAACTGCAGAAGTTTTTTTTGCAAAACTTTTGTAGAACTTCTAAATCAAAATTAATAATATGAGAAATATATATAAAAAATCAAATAAGGTGATGTTTTGGTTGTATGAGATGAAATGAGAACTTAGTCGTGAGATTGTAATTATATATAGTTAAATACTTCATTTATAGTTAACATGTTAACCCTCAAAAGTTATTGTTTGAAAATTTTTTTCGTGTCGTGCATGAAACAAATAACCTAAAATTATACGAGCCTCATTTGGTAAATACGACAAACATTTTACAACTTCTTTATTTTGGACCACATAATTTTAATAACAATGAAAGCGTTGCGAGTACTTACAATATAATCGTATGTTATTGACTGTACGGTGCTGTCAAAAATAATCTGACTTTATCTGTATTAATACCATATACTTACTGTTAACAGTCTTATGAGTAATTATCCTAGTCAATAAACTGAAACGCAACGAAGATATATTTAAATGTAAAGTGTGCAGTAAATAAACTGATAAAGGTTTTTATAGTTATATTAAAATGGAGATTACATCATCGCTCATACTTGAAATTTAACTTGACAATTGCACTTGTACGATGTGTTTTTGTACTATTGTATACCACACTATCCGAGTTGGTAGTCGAATACTCAGCAAAGATCCAATACGTTGTGTATCTATGTAGGATCAGATTACTAGCTCTTATAAAATAGTCACTGTACTGTAACTCAAAAGTGATTACCTTTCAAGTGGATAACCGATCGCTTCGAGAGCACACATGATATTCTTTAGCATTATTGCCTTCCACCTTTTCAATTTTAGAGCAGCTCACTGATGAATTTTCAAGTATACAGCACTTGCTCATTGTAATGAAAAAAAAAAAATATGACAAAATTTATGCAACATCCTTTATTTCCGTAGAATCATGTTACATTTGAATTGGAACACTTGAATGTAATGTTAATCTACTAGTACATAAAGTGTATTGTTCTTGGTACAGTAACCCGTGTATCTATGTATATGGTTCATTCTACCGTAACTAATCCGTGTCATGTTAAAATTTATTATGATAATTATATGATCCATTAATTATTATCAAAAAAACCTTTAACCTAGTGACCCAGGGCACTTACTGGCTACGTTATAAATTAATAAAATAAAACAATTATACAAGCGCTTATCACCAGGTGACCTGGAGCGCTTACTGGATACTTTTTTAAATATTAAAATAAAATTGAATAATAATACAAGCACGTATCACCAGGTTACTCTAGGCGCTTACTGGCCACTTTCTAATTTGATAATTTATAAATTAATAACAAAAGCGTCTATCACAAGGTGACCCAGGGCGCTTACTGGCCTGTCTATGAATTATTAAAATCAAATACAATAATGACTCAAACGCTTATCACCAAGTAATTTGAGATGCTAACTGAACACTTTGTTAATTAATAAACCATAGATTAAGAAGAAAAACGGTAATCACCAGCTAAGCCAGGGCCACTTACTGGCCACTGTATGAATTGATGATCTATTTTTTAATAATAAAAGTGCTGATCACCAAGTGGCCTGGGGCGCTTACTGGCCATTTTGTTGTACAATAAGATAAATTGTATAATACAAGCGCCTATCACGAGATAACTCAAGATACATATAGGTCACTTAATAATGTAATAAATCATTGACTCATAACAAAAGCTTCTATTACCAGGTAACTTTAGGGGCTTACTGGTGACTGTATCAAACTTTTTAATACAAATCTGTGAGTGAGGTATCATCAGAAACTAAAAACCTATTGATTTTTAGTATTGTTATGTATTATTATTTAATTTTATTTTATTAAATTATAATGTGGCCAGTAAGCGCTCCGAGTCATTTGGTGATAGGCACGGTTTTCTAATAATTAATGGATCATGAACTTATACAGCGGCCAGTAAGCACCCTGTGTCACCTGGTGATAGGCGCTTTTGTTATTCATTATTGGTTTATTTATTGATACAGTGTCCAGTAGGTGCCTGGGTTACTTCGTTATTATGTGAGTTAAGGTAGTCTTTATCTGATCTCGGCGACTAGTGCTATAGCTTTTTTCCGACTGCGATGAACAAAGCTAGTCTTCCGTTGAACGCGGTGAGCTTTGCTACTTTTACTTGGAGCCCGTTGAGTTCAGCTTGTGTTCCTCCGAGCACGGCAAGTAGTGCTACAGCTTTAGTTGGACTGCGTTGAGCAAAGCTAGTCTTCTTCCGAACGCGGTGAGCTAAGCTTTTTATCCTCCGAACGTGAGATAAACTTTTCTTCCTCCAAGGTGCTGATGTAGATTTTTCATATAAAAACTTTTTAAAATACTGAATTTCCAATTTTTTGACTGCGTATCATTAAAATGTTGATTAAGAACGTGACTGTACTCAATGTAAGTGAGGATTCACGCTCTTCGTTTCAAACGACTATTATTAGTTTGTAAGCTGAAATAAGCTTTATTTTTTATTTTTACGTCTATATAATGTTAATTTATTTGTTAATAATAACTGTAACAGCAATGTGGAATTGATTATAAATAATAAGGATACAATTTGAGCATTGGTTTAAAAGTAGCTTACGCGATTTTTCCAATAACCTTACTGCAAATTAAATGTGCTCCGTTATAGCTGAATGAAACGTGAGCTTAACAACTTAATTATGAAACATGGAACAAATAAAAAATAATTTTTTTTTTTAGTTGACAAAAAAAATTTACTCCAACGGTTTAAAACAAGGATACACACTATTGTGATATAATTTCGAATAAACAGAGGATAATAATTTAGTACCGTCAGAAATGTCCCAAATTTCCTTAATTTACATTACAGGATATTTCAGAAATTTTTCCGATTTGTCCATCCGAATAAGCTAGTCCATCGCAATGCTACTTGCTCGCAAACGTGAAAATTTAAAAATAAAAACGCAGAACCCTACATAATGTTATGTACCTTTTTTAAATGTTCATTTATCGACTGGTGAAGTGATAGATTGAAACATATCTGTTGTATGTAATATAAGTGTAGTGATTTACCTGACGTTGCGTTTGGTGCGTTACGATCTCGATTTTTTGACACATTCGTATGAGAGCCCGTAACCCTTTTTTTTTGTAATTCCGTAACGCTAAAGAAAGTGACGTATTTTTCCAAATAGTTTAATTATCTAATAAAAAATAGTGAGTTACAATAAAGATATTTTGTATGTGATGTGAGTGCAAGGGCGGAGTATTATTTTTTTTTTTCAGAGAGTCATAGTCTCAATTTTCAGACGCTTTTCTGAGAATCTATAATGCTCCGTTTTGCAAGATCATGTAACGCTTTATATTATTGTTTAACATTGTATTATTGACATGGATGTTAACTTGTGCTAATGTAAATAATATGCACATGTCAAAAATATGAAGATAAAGTTAAATTTTTAATTGATAGTGCCTATATCTCCGTTATAATGTGATTTTCTGCGAGCCCATACTGTTTTTTTTTTTTTTTGTTCTTAAATAAAACAAGAAAGTCGTTGTAAATAGTGTTCTCGCGCAGGTGCACCAAAGCACAAAAAAATTTGTCTTTTTGGTAACAGACAAGGGAAAAATTTTGAACAATTATACATCTTTTTTACGTAATTATCCAGTCCAGCCTTTGGAATATGTCTGTTTTCGTTGAACCACATATGTATGTATACACTGAAATTTATACGCATTACTGACAATTCATAATTATGTGACATACTTGACATACTGTATCATTGCAGCCCGAGTACCGCATCGTGCTGGACGGTACGAGAGATGCTGAAGTCAAGCGGCAGTAAGACAAATGGCGTCAGACATTATAGAACAACACGTAGCATTTTTGGCATCGACGTTTGTGTCTGGTACTTATTATGCAAGTATTAATAAATGCATTGCTCTGACACCAAAAAAAAAAGTTTTTTCCCAACAACTTTTAACACATACTTTCTACACGTCCGTATTCAAAAAAAGAGCTGAAGATATCGTTAAGATACTATTTTTTTGTATGATACATTTTGATGTGGGTGAATGCTTCAAAAGTCCGAGGTAAAGGGAATTTCAAGAACACTCAAAACTGTAGAAATGATAATAAAGCAATTAATTTTTTTGGGTGCTGTTAAAGAAAAATCACACCGTACTCTGTCTTTTTAGGCATGACCAAAGTATGAGACTGCCTTATAATTTTGTCAGAACAAAAATTGTAATTACTTATAAATTGACTATTAGTAGTAGAAAAGAAATTTGTAACCTGATATGACGGTGATCTGAGTTAAGCACATGATTTACGATGTGGATAGAGTACGTGTGTACATCACCAAGTTTTTCAACTTACTCAAGTTGTTATGATCGAAATCGGCTGAAATTTTGTTCATAACTGGGAGTTAGATGTGTAATAAGCTAATGGTATACATTTAGATAGGTTTTATCAAAAGAAAAAATGTTTACAGTATCCGTAGTGCAGTACTCTCAGATAAAAAAACCAGTTTATTGGGAATAGATTTGGTCATGAACATTTTACACTGTGGCGTTCAAAGAGAAAGTTGTAGATCTCGTTGAAATACTACTTTTTTGTCTCTTACATTTTTCTCTAGATCGCGATGCAGACGCTCTGTATAACGCAATGTATGCGGAAACGGTAAAAAAAATGGTTTTACCTGTTAAAAAAAAAAAAAAAAAGATTCTGCAACAAAGTGTTGAATAGAAAAGTTGTGTAGCTCATCACAATAACATTTTTTGTACAGTAAATTTTTTCTTAAAAGCCGTTTTACTGATGTAATCCTCAAAAATCAATTTAAAGTAGCTCAAATCTGTTGTAGACCATCTAATTTTTAAACAGCACATTTTTATACAAAATGCTGAATACGAAAACTGTAGATCTTCTAAACTTATGTTTTGTTGTATCGATCGACTTTACCTATAGTGTTGTTATAATGACAGGTAATATCACAAACCATTTTAAAATGAATAAACGAAGAATACTAAAATTGAATCCTGTTATTCCAATAACACTTCTTGCTCTGGCATCTTGTAGAGTGGTCGTTCCTTACACGCAAGTAATAATAATTTGCATAAATTTAGCTGCTAGTCTTCTTTACTTGCATGTAGTAGTTATTGGCTGATAAATTATTTTGGCAGTATTTGAATGTACAGGGCCTTAATTATTTGATTGATATCATGTTATATGACTCACTAATATATAGACTAGTTTTTGAAAAAGGATCATCTCTTGAGAAGTGCATAGCTCTATTATGTACAGGTTTTGGTTTTTGTTATAACACTATGTGCGTATTTTTTTTTTTTTTTTGAAATGCAGCGATGAACAACTCTTCTTATGGTGTAATTGATTATATACCATAATTGTTTATATTTGGTAGATATTTTGTAACAGATATGAGCACCCTTACAAAGGTATTTGAGATCTATTTCAAAGTTTTCTGTGAATCACATGTACTCTGGAAAAAAAGAATGTAAATGTCCAATTGCTCATTCCTATTGAGTACAGTAGAATCGGAAAAATTTGATGTTATTGGTTTTATAAGTAACATTAATTACAGGTTTCTCAAATCAAAGAGCAAGAGGTGTTAGTTTACGGACAGGTCGTAGAGAAGGACGCAGAGGTAGTCGTGGGCAGAGTAGCGGTCAAGGTGGATGGCATGCAGATGATAAAAGAAGAGACGGAGAGAGTGAAGGAGGGCAAAGAGAATGCCAAAAAAGGCAAAGAGATGGCCAGGGAGAACAAAAATCTGGCCAAAAATGGCAAAGAGATGGCCAAGGAGGGCAAAGAGATGGCCAAGGAGGGCGAAGTGCTGGCCAATATTTTAACAAAGACAAACAAACTATAATTATTTATATTTTAGCAGTTACAATGGTTACTTATTTGTTTATANCTACACATGCAAACCTATTAATGCTTAGAAGCCATCACTACATAAAAATCAATGATATATCAGAGGTAGTTACTTATAATAGCTAATGATTCTTGTAAGCAGCATTTACATGGGAGCCATAAACATTAAGGATCAAGTTACTTATGGGAGCCGATTGGTTCTGGGAGCTAACCTCACATGCGAGCCTAATAATGCATAGAAGATAACATTACATTGAAAACCATAACCCCTACGTGTTAACTACACATGGGAGTAAATAATTCTTAGAAACAAATCACACATAGATCCGATAACTCTTAAGAGCCAATATAACATGGAATCCATAGATTCTTAGAAGCCAGGCACCATGAGATCCAATGATTTTCGGGAGATAACAACACATGCGAACCTCAAATGCTTTTAAAGTCAATATTACATAGAAGCCAATAACTTTTTAGAGCCAATTACACATAATAGCTAATGATTTTTAAGAGCAACGTTTACATGAAAGCTATAGATTCTTTAATGCCAATTACTACATATGGAATCACTGATTTTGAGAAGCGAATTACACATGCGAGCCTAATGATGCTTCGAACCCATTATAACGTGGTTGCCGATAATTCTTAGAAGCCAACTGCACATGTGGGGCTAATATGCTTAAAATCCAACATAACATGGGAGCCACAAATTTATAAAAGACAGTTAATTATAAAAGCTAATAATTCTTGAGTGCCAATTGCAAATGTAAGCCAATAAATTTCCAAAACCGACAGAATACGTGAGCCTTAGTTGCATAAAAGCCAGCATAACATAGAAGCCAATGATTTTTTGGAGCCAATTACACATAGGAGCTAATAATTTTCGGGAGCAAACATTACATAAAAGCTATAGATTTTCGGAAAACAGTTACACATAAGTTCATACAATTTTTAGAAGCCAACAACACATGCAAACCTCAACATAACGTGGAAGCCGATGATTCTTGGGATCCAACTACACATGCGAGCCTAAGATGCTTAAGTGACAACATAACATAGGAGCCGATGATTTTTTTGAGCCAATTGCACATGAGAACCAATAATTCTTGAAAGCTAACATGACATCAAAGCCACGGATCTCTGGGAGTGAGTTAAACATGGGAGCCAATAGTTTTTGGGAGCCAAATTGCGAGACACTTGCGTGCCTGATGATGCTGAGAAATCGATATTACGTTGGAGCAGAGGATTTTTTGGAGTCAATTACACATGCAAGCCTAAGTTGATTAGAAGCCTACATAACATGCAAGCCAATGATTCTTCAAAGTCAATTGCACATAGGAGCCAATGATTTTAAGAAGCCGACTCGATCAACGAGCTACAAATTTATGGGAGTCAGTTTACTACTGGAGCCAATGATTCTGAGGTGCCACTTGCACTAAGAATCCAATAAACTTTGGAAGCTAACAAGACATTCGGGCCTTAGTGGCTTAAAAGCCAGCAAATCGTAAAAGCCAATAATTCTTTAAGGCCAATTGCTCATAAGATCCAATGATTCTCGAAAGCCGACATGATATGGAAGCCAAGATTTTTAGGAGCCAGACAATAATGGAAGCCTATGATTTTTGGGTGACAAATGCACGTGAGGGCCAATGTTTATTGGGAGCTAACTACACATGCGAGCCAAAGTTGCTTTACAGCCAGCATTATACGTAAGCCAATGATCCTTCTATTCCAATTGCACATGAAAGACAATGATATTTCGGAGCCGAAATGACATGGGAGCCACATATTTTCGGAGCCAATTAAACACGGGAGCCAATAGATTTTGAGAGCCAACATTACATTCGAGCCATTGATTTTTCTAAGCCAGTCCTACATCAAAGCCTATGATCCTTGTGAGCCAACTACGCATGTGAGTCTGATGATACTTAGGAGCCATTCTTACATGAGAGCCAATAAATTTTGGAAGCTAATTTCACATAGGAGCATATAATTTCTAGGAGCTAACTGCAAATGGAAGCCAAAAAAAGTGGGAGCCAACATTACATGTAAGCCATAGATTCTTCGGTGTCATTTTCACATGAAAGTGAATGATGCTTGGGAGCAAACTTTACGTGCAAGCTTGCTAATGCTTAGAGACTAACGTTTCATGGGAGCAAATAATTATTGGAAGATAACAACACATGTGAGCCCAACCATGCTCAGAACTCAACATTAAGTGGGGTTCAAAGATTCTTGGGAGCCAATTGCACACTTAAGCCAACAATTCTTGGAAGCCAACATTACATGGGAGCCACAAATTTTTGAAAGCTGGTTAACTTTGGAGCCAATGATGCTTAGGAGCGAACATTACAAACAAATCAATGATTTGTAGGAGCCAATTACACATGAGATCCAATCGTCTTTAAGGAAACAACATTACATGGGAGCCATAGATTTTCGCCAGTTAGTTACTTTTGGTAGCGAATAGTTCTTAGGAGCCAACTGCACATGGAAGCTAAATGATCCTTAGAATCAGATTTTACATTAAAGTTAATAGATCCTTTGTGCTTACTATACATAGAGGGCAATGATGCTTAGGAGCAAGCATTACATGGGAGCCAATTACACATAGAAGCCAATAATTTCCAGAAGCTTACTATACATATTAACCTATTATGCTTGGATGCAATCATAACGTAAAAGCCACAGATACTTAGTAGCCATTTACATATAGAAGCCAATGGTGCTTGGGAGCAAAGGACACATGTGAGTTCAAGTTTGCGTAAAAGCCAACAGTACATGGGAGCCAATGATTTTCCGAACCAATTACACATGGGAGTCAATGATTCTTGGGAGCCGACATGGCATGGAAGCCACAGATACTTTTGAGCCAGTAAACTATGGAAGCCAATGATTCTGAAAAATTTAAAAATTTCAATACACATGCTAGCCAATAATGCTTGAAAGTTAACAAAATTGCGAGCCTTACATGCTTAAAAGCCATCATCACGTCAGAGCCAACAACTTTAGAAAGCTAACTACACATGCAAGCCTAATGTTGCTTAGAAGCCAACATTACTTAAAGCCAATAATTTTTCAAAGCCAATTACACATATGGACCAATAATTTCTAGAAGCTTACTATATATGGGAGCCAATAACGCTTGATAGCAAACAGAACATGTGAGTCACAGATTTTTGGAAGCCAGTTACACATAGAAGCTAATGATTTTCAACAGCCAACTACACATGCGAGCCTTATAATACTTGGTAGCCATTATCACATGGCAGCCATAGATTCTTGGAAACCAGTCACACTTAAAAGCGGATAATTCTTGTGAGCCAACTATGCATGCGAGCCTAATCATGCGTAAAAGCCAATATAACTTGCAAGTTAATGATTTTTGGGAGTTTAGTACAAATGGAATCTAATGATTTTAGGGACACAACTTTACATAGGAGCCATAGATGCTTGGGAGACAGTTACGCATGGAAATCAACGATTCTTAAGAGTCAAATACATATGCAAACCTAATAATGCTTAGAAACTAACATTGCATGGGAACTAATGATTCTCAAGAGCCAATGACACACGGAACCCTATGACTTTTTGAAGCCAACATTGCATGGAAGCCATAGATTTTCATAAGTTGTTCACACATGAAAGCCAATAATGCTTGGTAGCCAACATACCATGGGAATCAATGATTTTTGAGGGCTATTTTTACATGCAATCCTAGCGATGATTTTTAAAAGACATTATTACATAGCAGCCATAGATTTTTGGGATCCGTTCACTCATGGAAGCCAATAATTCTTAAGATTATACGACTTATGCGAGTCTTAAAATGCTTCTAAGCCAACAGTACATGAAAGCTATAGATTCTTGAGAGTTAGTTTAACACGGGAGCATATCAGTAGTGGGAGCCAACTACGCAATTAAGCCTAAAGATGCTTAGAACCTAACATTACGTGGAAGCAGGTGACTTTATAGAGCCATTTACACATGGGAGCCAATGATTTCTGGAAGCTAACTGAACATGTAATCCAATGATGCTTCGGAGCCAACATTACATGTTAGCCATGGACTTTTGAAAGCCATTTACGCATAGAAGATAACATTGCTTCGAAGCCAACATTACACGGAGCCATAAATACTTGGATGCCAGTTGCACATGATCAAAGAATATTTAGCAGCCACTTTTGCATGCAAACTTAATAATGCTCAGAAGCTAACATTACGTGGGAGTTAATAATAATTCTTGAAAGCTAGTTACACACGGTAACTAATAATTTTTGGGAGCCAGCTGCACATGTTAGCCTAATGATGCTTATAAGCCAACATAACATAAAGCCAATGGTTCTTAGGTGCCACTTACACATGAAAGCCAATGATGCTTGGTAGCCAACATAACACGAAAGTCATAGACTTTTGAGAGATATTTACTTATAGAAGCCATTGATTCTTAGGAGTCAACTACACATGCAAGCCTAATGATACACAACATTACATGGGAGTTAATGATTCTTCGAAGCTAATTACACAAGAAATCCAATTGTTCGTAGTAGCTAACTACATATGAGAGCCAATAATTCTCAGAAGTATACATTTTCTGGAAGCCATAGATTTTTTGGAGTTAGTTACATATAAGAGCCAATAAATCTGGTAAGCCATTCAAAAATGCAAGCCTAGTTATGCTTAGAGGCAAAGGTTACATGAGAGGCATCATTTTCTTAAACCAAATACACACAAGAGCCAATAATTCTTAGAAGCCAACAGTACACTTGAGCCAATGATTTTTGGGACTTTTTTACACATGGGAGCCAATGATCATCGGGAGCCAACTACACATTTAGGCCTCAAGATGCTTAGGACCCAACATTTCGTAGAATTAGGTGACTTCGTGAAGCTATTTACACATGGGAGCCAATAATTTTTAGAAGCTAACTACACATGCGAGCCAACGATGCTTAGGAGCCAACATTACATGGGAGCCATAGACTTTTGCGAGCCATTTACACATGGAAGCCAATGATATTTTGCAGCCAACTTAATATGCAAGCCTCGTGATGCTTAGAGGCTAATATGACATTGCAGGCATAAATTTTTTTAATCAAATGCACATAAGAGCCAATAATTCTTAGAAACCAACATTATATGGGAGTGCAAGATTTTTGGAATCTAGTTACAAATGGGAGCCAATTATTCTTGGGATTCAATTTTACGTGCGATATTATTTATGCTTGTAAGCCAACCTTCTATTGGAGCTAATGCTTTTTGGAAGCTTATCACACATGAAAGCCAATAATTTAGAGAAGCTAACTACTAATGGGAGTCAATAATACATGAGAGTATACACTCTATGGCAGCTAATGATTCTTAAGAGCTAATTACAGAGCCAACTTGACATGGGAGCTACAGAATCTTAGAAGCCAGTTAAACATGGAAGTCAATAATTCTTAGGAGCCAACTGCAAATGCGAGCAACTAAACATGCTTAGAACCCAACATTACCTGAAAGCAGATGATTTTTGTGAGCCAACTACATATACGAGCCATTTTTAGAAGCTAACTTTACATACCTGCTAATAATGTGTATGTGTAAACATTACATAAGATTCATTGATTCTTGAAACCCACTTACACACGGAAACCAATAGTGCTTGGGAGCCAACATAACATAAAAGTCAATAATTCTTGGGAGCCAATTACTGATGAGGCCAATAATTCCTAAAAGATAACTACGCATGGGAGCCAATTATGCTCGGTAACCAACATTACATCGGAGCTATACATTTTTAGGAGCACATGGAAGGCAATGATTCTAGAGAGTCAACTTTACATGCAAGCCTTGTAATGCTTAGAGGCTAATATAACATGGGAGCCAATAATGTTTGAGAGTCAATTACACATGAGAGCCAAAGTTTTTTACGAAGCCAACATTACATGGGAGCCATAGATTTTTGGGAGCTAGTTACACATGGGAGCATTTATTTTTTGGTAGCCAACTACTTATGCTAGCTTTATGATGCTTAGTGGCTAACATTGCATGAAAGCCAATGATTTTTCGGATCTAATCACACATAAGAGCCTATAATTCTTGAGAGCTTACGTGACATGAGAGCCATAGATTTTTTGGAGCCAGTTACTTATAGAAGCCAATGATTTCCAGAAGCAAAGTACACATACTAGCCAACAATGCTAAAGAGCCAACATTATTACAGTGATTAACTTATCTTGCTTTTTCAGAAAAAATCGATTACTTTTACGTTTTAATGCATTAAATTTTTTACTGTATTTGTTGTCAAATCTTGAGTTTACTTTATCTTGAAAAGTTTTTCTTGTAAAACAATTGTTAGAAACATTAAGTCCATTTATTAAATTCTGTACAACTTTAACTATCTTTTTGGCAATTGATTTTTCAGTGGTTGTCAGGTGAGCATAATGGAGTTTACACCATTTTATTTTCTTCATCGTTAAAGTGTATACATACGCGCAAAAAACTTACAATAAACAAGACAATTTCACTTTACTTAGAACAATATTATAATGGTAGATTAGTGATCGATTTTTTTCTTTGCACTATGCAGTTGCATTTTACCGTTGCTAGTTCTTATCTAATCGAATAGCGCAAAATTCTAATTTACACGGTTATACCTAGTATCGCGATGTCAGTTTAGGTTTGTAGTGGTTAAAAAAAAGGCAATCATTTTATTAAATATTAAAAAGTGTAACTTATATTTACAAAAAGTATGTTTCTGATTTATAAATAAATTTAAAGTAGAAATGTTTTCTTAATACTTTTTTGTAAACTGCTTCTTTCAAAGGTATTAACAATTACAGTTGATGAAAAATGCCTGATTTAAGGACTTCAAAAATTTATAACTTTTTTTAGAAGCTTTTTAAGAAAAAATTATCATTGACTTTTTTTTAAATATGCCAGATTACTAGAGAACAAATATTTGAAACCATAATTTCGATTTTTTTAAAACATTTTTATAATTGTTTAAGGAATTGCGTCTCAAAAAAATTGAACTACTCTCAACAAATTTTAAATAATTAATTCGCATTTTGCGTTAAAATACGCTTTAAAAAAAACTCTAAAAAAACTTTATTTATCTGGTGCAGACTGGTTGTATACGAGAAAAGACCTTGTCCTCGGACTATGTAGCTTACTTAAAAAATTATTTTTCATCTCATTTAAAGAGGGGCAAGTATGGNGAACTCGTTCGAAAAGTCTCCTTTACGAACCTCGTTACGTCCCTCGCCTTCGGCTCGGGCCGCAAACCTCTCGGTTCGCAAACAGAGACTTTTCAAACTCGTAGGAAAACTACCATTTTTTATATGATATTAACGTTCAACCTAAGTCATGCTTAATAAAGAAGTGTAGAGGAATGTCCACCGAGAGTTTGGTACCAGAGTTGGTTACCGTGCTGTCCTGGCAAGATGAAGGCCCAGGTTTGACGGTTGCCCGAGGTGGATATTTTTTTTTCCGCCCTCGGGTGGTTTTGGGAGGCTGGTACTTCCTCGGGCGAAAAAGCAGTTTTCCGGAACTCGTTCAAAAAGTCTCCTTTACGAACCTCGTTACGTTCCTCGCCTTCGGCTCGGGTCGCAAACCTCTCTTGTCGCAAACAAAGATTTTTCAAACTCGTAGGAAAACTACCATTACTGCTTTGCAATTTTTATTAATAAAGTTTCTTTTACTCATCAGCGATTGTACCTTTGAAAAATGCTCTTAAAATAGAAATCAATTGGGATGGAACAGGTGAATGTATAATAATTTTACTTGTTACGAATAACACTTATTTATCAAAAAATAACATTAATTTATATGACAAAACGCCCTGGTTCAACCCTATGCCGTGCCGAATTTTTTTTTCTACTTGTATATAATTTTGGTTAACAAAAGTTCTCTGCAAATCACCAATTTTAGCTTTAAAAAAATCTCTTTAAATATAGAGGACTTGGCATAGAAGAGGTTGACACATAATAATTTGACGTAGTATGAATAACACTTACTCATGGAATAATAACAATTATTTCAATGATATCAGTACTCGACTTAAGTCACGCATAATGAAGCAGTGAGGAGGGATATTCATTAAGGCTCTAGTGCCAAAGTTGGTTATTGCGCCTTGTTCGCAAGAAGAAGGCCCAGGTTTGAGTCTTGGCTGAGGTAGATATTTTTTTTCGCTGCCTTGTAATTTTAATAAACAAAGAGCTTTTCGAACATTAGTGACTTTTTTTTGATACTGTAAAAATATAAAGCAACATTTACACTACCTGGCACACAACGTAGCATTACTTGATTTTTTTTTAATTCTTTGTTAAATAAAAGCTACTTGTTTGGACGTCAGTATTAACACGAACTGTTACACAACTTAGCGGTGTTTTCCTTAAAACTTTTTTTTTTAATGAAAAATCTTTTTTCAGCACCTGCTTGGCCATCAATATTTGGATTCAACGGTATGGAATAGTAAGTTTTACGGATTAAAAACTATGGGGAATGCGGAAAAATTAACTTTTAAAATAATTTTACTTTCTTTTATTATTGCCAAAAAAATGGGATAAAATAGTGGCTTTCGAGGCGAGATCCAGGTGGCTGGATATAATTTGAGTTGAAACGATAGACTGGATTCTCAAGGTGGGTTCTCCTGGTCGTACTTACTAGTCTGACTACTGCTTTAGGTATATTACCAAGCTGGCCTGACCATTAAATACACTGACCGAGTTCTCCAGGTCATGTGCCAGGTCTGGCTACTGCTCTAGGTAAATATCCAAGCTGGCCTGACCATCGAACGAATTTTTTCGGATTGAACTGCTCGTGAAGGATGCCAGGGGCTAATATGGCCGAAAATCTTGCTCCTTATCATTAACACTATAGCCAGAGACGACGAGACGTACACAGCTTCTAAGAATTAGTCTGCATTATCTAGTGGTAGGGAAAAGGAAATATTTTTTGTATGTCTTTCGTCTCCCTTTAAATGAGCTATTTATGTTTCGGGATGATGCTTACTCGCTAAAGAATATCATATGTCAACGATCCTGGTCCCAGTATTAGCTTATCGAAGATATGTTGCATCACAGTTCACGTGATTTTTTGGCTTGGTGACCCTAAGTATTGTAAGTGTTAAGGAAAGATAGTGATAGAAAAGTGGCATGCTGTTATCAAGTCTCGTTGTATGAACGCTTGCCAATGTGAAAATTAAATATCTTGGCTCGAGCATCGGCTTGCTTACGAATGATTAAGGCAAGGGATAGAAAATAATTATTGAGTCTCATTGAACGATGTAGATAAATCTGTCAATGTATAAAAAGAAAGGAAGAGATAGACCAGTTCTTGGGTCTTTATCTTACGGGGTCTCTCCTTATACGTGTACCACGAAGCATTAGCTCCAGTGCTTGGTATACTTGTGAGTATGTGACGTTTAGATTGATACAAAAACACCGCCTTGTGAGGAGGAAAAGAAGAGGAGGAGAAAAAAATTTTCGTCGAGCTCAGCCTCGATGTAACAATATTTAGAAAAAAATAAATGTTAGTGTGAAATTAATGTTATATCCAAGCTCTTACACCAAGTATACTTAGGGAATTTTTATGCAAGTGGCAATCTCTGATTTTGGTCACTAAATAGGAATGTACTGACTTGGACATTCTTTATGTTGTAGTGAATTATATTATTAATAAAGTACTTATTTAGTAATTCCAAAGCTTAAGAAGACACTTATTTATCATATTAAGATCACAAATCGCTTAAAGATCAACTTAGCACAATCCCACATCTATATTTTCACATACATTATTTTAAACCAACTACTATACACTTTGTTGGATAAGAATAAAATGGTGATTATAAAAATAAGTGTCTATCACCAGATAACTGGGGCTCTTGTTGGCCACTTGATTGACTATTAACAAAACAATAAGTAACACAAGCACAAGAACATGTAAGCTGAGGTAGTTGCTGGCTACGTTATTAATGAGGTAAGAAATTTATGGTGAAAGCTTAGCTCAGAGAGCTTCAGGCCTACTCACTCCTGATTTATGGACATATGTGTGTATTAATCTGTCTCGTACAATATATTGATGCCTTAGACAAAAACAAGCCCAGTTCAGATTTTCCCATTCAAAGTGACATTGAAAAATCTGAGCTGAACTTGTTTTCGTCCAAAGCTTCGATATACTATTTGTTGATAACGTTGATCGTGGATTTCATCGACAGTGTCATTCTACACTCGATAACACACACTCATACAGATACACCAATACATTTATAAATCAAGATCAATGGGTCCTAGCACCACAGAGATTCTGTATACAACATGACGATATGGAATACTTATGTGTTTACCGAAACACACAATAGTTGCGAGTCGCGGTGAAATATGTAAGTCATTCGAGCCACCTTCTCAAAGCCACTGACGCCACTGATTCTCTGAGGGTATAAAAGGCCCACGAAAGACCATGTTAGTCCCTCTTTTGCCATTAGCAACGAGTCCAGTGCTTTCACTAGGGAGGTCTGCTCTTCAAAGCACTGTTGTAATTTCATGTATCGCAATAAATAGCGAATTGATACATATATATTTGTCTACTGCTTCTTTTATTATACTATTTACTTTAATTACTTCTCTGGCTACACGGGCGACAAAGAGGCTATCACAGTCTCCAAGTTTTCCCCATACACCAGTGAATCCTACCTTGTGTTCCTCGGGTAAGGAGCGGATCTCAGGAGCAGTACGAACCGGATCTATCCTCTAGGTAAAGGATTTAATGTACCTGCAGATTTTCAGGGCAATACAAACTGGAGAGATTCCGGGACATCATCGACTTACCGCACTTAACAGGAACAAAAGAGAATCAATAAGTTTTTGTTAAGTAGTATCGTAAGACCATGGGGCGTTGTGTATCACGGTTCAGGGGCATTACGAACCTGATTACGTCCCTGCACACTACCTCTGAGGTATGTCGTAATACAAGTTGGGGGCAATACGAATCCAACCTCGTACCTACGGGTCCTCATGGCTTCTCATCCCTCTTAAAGGTTGATCCATGAATACTAACACACATGAATACATGACGTCACGTGCAAGAACTAAAAAATAATATTGATTTAATTAACATTAAAAATATGTTTTTATAATCACGACCCCCACTAGTAACCTGACAGAAGTACAGCAGACCTGCTAACAACGTGCAATTATTGTTTAGATTCAGTTTTAAAAAAAGTATTTTATAACATTTATGAAATTGTGATAATTTTCAAACAATCTATTGATTATTTATGAAAGCTTAAATTAGAACTAGGTATAAGGTCTTTAAATATATATATGTGTGTATGTTTGCAAAAAAATAGTTAAGAGTAAAGATGAATACCTTAAGACATATTTAGCAATGCCAGAATTTTTAGGAAAATGTGAAGTAAAAACCCACCAACCTCTATGTAGAACTCTCATGCGTAAGCAAGTCTCAACAATGTTATTTGGCATTAACTTATAAGGCAGTAGTCTTAGAGATTTAGCTGTATTCTTGGGTAATGACTACAGCATATATAAGGCCTATGGTGGGCAAAGAATTGCTATTAGAAAATTACTTACCATTACACTTCTGCTGCAGTTAGCTCAGGTTGTACGCAAATTAATTGTGATGAGACGAACAATTTTAATTATGTTCCATATACGTTGTCTGTACTTGCCAATCTAGCCAATAAAAGCACAAGTGAACTGGAATCCTCGTTGAACGAACGTAAGTATTTTTTATAACCCTATTGTAGAACGTTAAGAAAGTTTTGCGTTTTTCTTTACTGTACGTGTGCAAGGAAATTAGAAACTTAACCAACACGGGAAAAGGCATTTTAAAGTTTATCTTGGTTAGCCTAGTATTCGTCTATGACTCCCATTTACACAGTTATCCAAATACTACAAAAAGATACTCGGCCAGAAAAGCCAAATCTGTACGACCCGTTAATAATAACAACTACTTTTATATTGTAAGTGTTTGATTGTTAGCTGTTAAACTCTTTAACATAAGCTTAACAGCCTGATTCAAAGTATGTTGGTTTATTTATTTTGCCATTTTCTCTATTTTTTCCTAAAATGTCTCATGTAGCTGAATATCTCTTGTCTCTTTATTTTATACCTGTACAAGCCTATAAAGTGCAGGAACTCTGCAATATTAAATTTTTTTTAAAAAATAAAAACGTGAGAAGGTGAGAGATTTAGCCACCACTATTATTGTAAAATTTTTTATAAAGCCAATAATTCTGTTACAAAAGCTTGACTATAAATTTAAAATTTATCGTTATTAATTTTTTGGCTCTTTGTCCTCATATTTGTCATCACCCTATGTAAAAGTATCATTTTTTTAAATTTGATGTCAGGATACTACAAATCTGGATTTGTAGTAATTTTCATGTTTTTTCTATTTTTTCTTTAAGTGCCTTTTTTTGTTACTCCTACATATTTTGTAAATGATTATTGCACATAACATACCGTGTTCGTAGTATCTCACTTTTTTGTTCCATCTCTTTTTAATTGTAAAATGTGAGTTAGCTTGCTTGTTATTCTGAGAATAGCACTTTCTTCTATTTTTCTGTAATTGTGTTGTGTTTTTTAAAATATGTTAAAGATTATGAAAATATGGACCATTTGATGTTTTTGTGGGCTAAAAAAAAATTTTACCGTCAATTTCTATATTTCTTTGCAGAGCTAATGACTTTTTCTTCTATTATTTTATTTAAACAATGTAGAGTCAAAAGAACTAATTTTAATGTAAAAAGAAGATGTTTATTAAAATTGCTGAAATATTTATGAAAAATATCGATAGTGTCCTTACACAAGCTATTGAGTTATCTACAAATGCAAAAAAATAGCGACTCTACACTCTATTTGTTTTGTAAACTTTTTTAGAAAAAGTCCACCAAACTGGTGTTTGCTGGTGAATTTTACTGTCATACGTGAAAAACGTATTTTTAAATAAGAACTACGTCATTTTAATAATTTCTGAAAGTGAATTTTCGACGCTTAAGAAACATGAGGTGCACGCTTCTTAAGACTTTTTAGAGTAATGTTGCACGGAATATTCGTAAACGATGATACAACATCTACTGGTACCAACAAATAATAATCAGGAGTTTCTATTTTTCTTAATCTTATTAATTACACTTGTACCACTGTCTTCATTGTATGTTCATTTTACTGCAGTATATTAAATTATTTCAAAGTTCTTTAGCAAAATAATAATTTGATTCTCTAGTTAAAAATGTAACTAGTATTAATGAAATATTATCGTTTTGTATTTTTTAAAGCCCGAAACTCTTTACTTATTGTATGCTTGCTTGTGTTATTAAGACGTTTTTGTATTTGTGATATAAGATCTTATTTTTGTTAAGATGCTGTGATTGATGTTATACATCCTGCTGTAACTAATATAAGGGTTCTTTAGTGGGTGAGTATGTGTTGGCATTGCTACAGAGCTGTGTTATTTTATTATAATATTCTTGTCTCTTTATCAAAACAAAGATGTTACCTTTGTCTGCATTTAAATTGATTATTTGTTGGTGTACTTTTAAAAAGTTTTTTGTTCGTTTCACGTTTTTGTTGGTAACTTTATCCTTTTTTTGTATTTACTTCTTGTTACGTATACGCAAATAGTTTTTCTTATATGGTTTGTCAAATTTTTAGCTGTTATGAATTCTCAAAAGTCTGCTGTGACTCGCATGCCATATTCTTCAAGCGTAAAGGCCTTATTTTACATAATTAATTGACATAACAAAATATTAATTTATAAATTAGTTTCTTCAGTTGGACAGCAAAATTGACCATCAAATATTTGGCACAACCACAAAGTCACCAATATTCAATTTTTTTTTTAATTAAATGCTCGACAATTGTTGAGATTTTTGTTGGAAGTGAGGAATAAACAAATACAATATATAGTCGCTCTTCTATTTTGCATAGTGGATGACTCATTAGCGTCTATAAGAAAGAATATTATCAGTTTTTTCTTTTAAATGTATACATTACTGACCATATTTGTGACTTTAAATTAATTGACATCAAATAATTTTGTAAATATCTGTAATGTTTCATGAGTGGACAACGTCGTAGAATGTAGGTGCTTGTATCAGCTGGATTTGCATGGGAGCAACTCTCACTGTGTTCAAGGGTTTACCTAACATTTCTACTAAAAGTTATTAGAGCTCTTTTGTTTGTTTTTATAAATTGTTCGGGTAGTTCTAATTTATTGTTCAATTTTTTAATAAAGCCTAAAAAGGTCAGTGCCTTAGTCAATAAAACGTTACTGGACAAAAATCGTGTTGTATTTATTATCTCAGAGAGTTAACCCAAAAAATAAAACAAAAATTATTCAATTATTAGGGCATTTATTATAAGTGTCTTGATAAAGTATCCCAATTTTACCTTTCTTCTGCAGAAGTACCCTAAAAAACCGAAAGTAAAATAGTTAACAAGAAATGACTACAAAAGAAATTAAGGAATAATAGAACTAGATTAGCATACTAGATTTCTATCCCATCAAAAACAATCAGATTATGTCTTGCACTTTGCCGACAAGTAATTTTAGCATACAAAAGAGCATAACTATATTCTTTTTTTACTTACTAATTAGTCATCATAATAATTATTTAGAAACAAACTTCGTATTACATAACATGACTATTTATAATATGAGTAGTTATGCTCTATAAAACCAACTTTAGTCCTTAATATTTATNAGCATAATGGAGTTTACACCATTTTATTTTCTTCATCGTTAAAGTGTATACATACGCGCAAAAAACTTACAATAAACAAGACAATTTCACTTTACTTAGAACAATATTATAATGGTAGATTAGTGATCGATTTTTTTCTTTGCACTATGCAGTTGCATTTTACCGTTGCTAGTTCTTATCTAATCGAATAGCGCAAAATTCTAATTTACACGGTTATACCTAGTATCGCGATGTCAGTTTAGGTTTGTAGTGGTTAAAAAAAAGGCAATCATTTTATTAAATATTAAAAAGTGTAACTTATATTTACAAAAAGTATGTTTCTGATTTATAAATAAATTTAAAGTAGAAATGTTTTCTTAATACTTTTTTGTAAACTGCTTCTTTCAAAGGTATTAACAATTACAGTTGATGAAAAATGCCTGATTTAAGGACTTCAAAAATTTATAACTTTTTTTAGAAGCTTTTTAAGAAAAAATTATCATTGACTTTTTTTTAAATATGCCAGATTACTAGAGAACAAATATTTGAAACCATAATTTCGATTTTTTTAAAACATTTTTATAATTGTTTAAGGAATTGCGTCTCAAAAAAATTGAACTACTCTCAACAAATTTTAAATAATTAATTCGCATTTTGCGTTAAAATACGCTTTAAAAAAAACTCTAAAAAAACTTTATTTATCTGGTGCAGACTGGTTGTATACGAGAAAAGACCTTGTCCTCGGACTATGTAGCTTACTTAAAAAATTATTTTTCATCTCATTTAAAGAGGGGCAAGTATGGGAAAAATTTCTTGATGGATCTACTGTCTACGTATGTTCAGGTGTATAAATCTGCTAGAGAGCCTGTGAGAGCTTGAGAAAAGCCTCTTTAATTTTCTACGTTTTCTCTCAATATTTGCCAAAATATACCATTTTCTAAAAATAAAATTAAATACCTTAATATTTATTCATTTTTATCATTTAATAAGCAAATTTATTTGTTATAATATAAATATAAATATAAAAAAAGTCAATGGCTAATTCGAACCAAAAAATTGTACAATCAATTTAAGAAACAAAAATCCTAGATAAATCCAAAAAATTTGAAAAAAGAAAAATTTACTTACTTAAAAGCTGCGTATGTTTAACACAAAATTTTTTTGGTCCATGATTTTCACTGATTAATATGCCCTTGAGTATCAAGAAGAAGTAAACATCACAAAAAATGGCAAATTCGGAACTTGAAAAACTAAAATTTGGCCAGCTTATTGGTAATTTGCCCCACTGTGCGGCGTTCGTAAAAAATACTCATTAGGGTCATACTTTTTGAAGCAACTACCATAAAGAAAAATAACTTGATGATTTTGTGAATTGTAGAGTAAGTATTTAAAAGTACGATTTGGCAAACTGATTGCATATAAATTTTTGCCACGTATATTTCTTTATTTTCTATTTTTTATTTTAAGTCTTATGGCTTCTTATATTGCTGAAGGCTTATTTCCGACGCTAAAAGTCATGTTTTACCATTTTTGCCATTTTTTTGACGCCTTAGTGAAAAATCTTTTTTATTCGATTTTATAACAATTAATTGGTATAGTTTAATTCACTACAACATACTTTCCATGCTAGTCTGAATTTCTATTGCTGAAAACCCAATTCGATCCCACTACATGCTAAAAAGAGCAGTGGCGAGGGGTATTTAACAAAGCTTTGGTGTCAAAAGAGGTTATCTTGTTATCCTGGTAATAAGAACGCATTAGTTTGACTCTTGGCTGAGGAGAACTCCTTTTTTTTACTGCTTTATTATTTTTATAAGCAAAGTTTCTTTCACACATCAGTGATTTCATGTCATTTAAAACAGAGCTGTTGGGAAGGGTACTTGCCAAGGCTTCAGGGCAGAAGTTGGTAAATACGACTTTCAAGCAAAAACGAGGCCCAGGTTGGACTTTTGGCTGAGGTTGATATCTTTTTTCTCTGCTTTGTGATTTTAACTGACAAAGTTCATTTCGTAGATCAGTGATTTTCACTTAAAAAAAGGTGCTAAAAATATAGAACTATTCGGATGAAAGAGGTTGATATACAATCATTTGACTTATTACAAATGACACTTTACCATTGAATAATAACATTTTCCGCCCTCGGGTGGTTTTGGGAGGCTGGTACTTCCTCGGGCGAAAAAGCAGTTTTCCGGAACTCGTTCAAAAAGTCTCCTTTACGAACCTCGTTACGTCCCTCGCCTTCGGCTCGGGCCGCAAACCTCTCGGTTCGCAAACAGAGACTTTTCAAACTCGTAGGAAAACTACCATTTTTTATATGATATTAACGTTCAACCTAAGTCATGCTTAATAAAGAAGTGTAGAGGAATGTCCACCGAGAGTTTGGTACCAGAGTTGGTTACCGTGCTGTCCTGGCAAGATGAAGGCCCAGGTTTGACGGTTGCCCGAGGTGGATATTTTTTTTTCCGCCCTCGGGTGGTTTTGGGAGGCTGGTACTTCCTCGGGCAAAAAAGCAGTTTTCCGGAACTCGTTCAAAAAGTCTCCTTTACGAACCTCGTTACGTTCCTCGCCTTCGGCTCGGGTCGCAAACCTCTCTTGTCGCAAACAAAGATTTTTCAAACTCGTAGGAAAACTACCATTACTGCTTTGCAATTTTTATTAATAAAGTTTCTTTTACTCATCAGCGATTGTACCTTTGAAAAATGCTCTTAAAATAGAAATCAATTGGGATGGAACAGGTGAATGTATAATAATTTTACTTGTTACGAATAACACTTATTTATCAAAAAATAACATTAATTTATATGACAAAACGCCCTGGTTCAACCCTATGCCGTGCCGAATTTTTTTTTCTACTTGTATATAATTTTGGTTAACAAAAGTTCTCTGCAAATCACCAATTTTAGCTTTAAAAAAATCTCTTTAAATATAGAGGACTTGGCATAGAAGAGGTTGACACATAATAATTTGACGTAGTATGAATAACACTTACTCATGGAATAATAACAATTATTTCAATGATATCAGTACTCGACTTAAGTCACGCATAATGAAGCAGTGAGGAGGGATATTCATTAAGGCTCTAGTGCCAAAGTTGGTTATTGCGCCTTGTTCGCAAGAAGAAGGCCCAGGTTTGAGTCTTGGCTGAGGTAGATATTTTTTTTCGCTGCCTTGTAATTTTAATAAACAAAGAGCTTTTCGAACATTAGTGACTTTTTTTTGATACTGTAAAAATATAAAGCAACATTTACACTACCTGGCACACAACGTAGCATTACTTGATTTTTTTTTAATTCTTTGTTAAATAAAAGCTACTTGTTTGGACGTCAGTATTAACACGAACTGTTACACAACTTAGCGGTGTTTTCCTTAAAACTTTTTTTTTTAATGAAAAATCTTTTTTCAGCACCTGCTTGGCCATCAATATTTGGATTCAACGGTATGGAATAGTAAGTTTTACGGATTAAAAACTATGGGGAATGCGGAAAAATTAACTTTTAAAATAATTTTACTTTCTTTTATTATTGCCAAAAAAATGGGATAAAATAGTGGCTTTCGAGGCGAGATCCAGGTGGCTGGATATAATTTGAGTTGAAACGATAGACTGGATTCTCAAGGTGGGTTCTCCTGGTCGTACTTACTAGTCTGACTACTGCTTTAGGTATATTACCAAGCTGGCCTGACCATTAAATACACTGACCGAGTTCTCCAGGTCATGTGCCAGGTCTGGCTACTGCTCTAGGTAAATATCCAAGCTGGCCTGACCATCGAACGAATTTTTTCGGATTGAACTGCTCGTGAAGGATGCCAGGGGCTAATATGGCCGAAAATCTTGCTCCTTATCATTAACACTATAGCCAGAGACGACGAGACGTACACAGCTTCTAAGAATTAGTCTGCATTATCTAGTGGTAGGGAAAAGGAAATATTTTTTGTATGTCTTTCGTCTCCCTTTAAATGAGCTATTTATGTTTCGGGATGATGCTTACTCGCTAAAGAATATCATATGTCAACGATCCTGGTCCCAGTATTAGCTTATCGAAGATATGTTGCATCACAGTTCACGTGATTTTTTGGCTTGGTGACCCTAAGTATTGTAAGTGTTAAGGAAAGATAGTGATAGAAAAGTGGCATGCTGTTATCAAGTCTCGTTGTATGAACGCTTGCCAATGTGAAAATTAAATATCTTGGCTCGAGCATCGGCTTGCTTACGAATGATTAAGGCAAGGGATAGAAAATAATTATTGAGTCTCATTGAACGATGTAGATAAATCTGTCAATGTATAAAAAGAAAGGAAGAGATAGACCAGTTCTTGGGTCTTTATCTTACGGGGTCTCTCCTTATACGTGTACCACGAAGCATTAGCTCCAGTGCTTGGTATACTTGTGAGTATGTGACGTTTAGATTGATACAAAAACACCGCCTTGTGAGGAGGAAAAGAAGAGGAGGAGAAAAAAATTTTCGTCGAGCTCAGCCTCGATGTAACAATATTTAGAAAAAAATAAATGTTAGTGTGAAATTAATGTTATATCCAAGCTCTTACACCAAGTATACTTAGGGAATTTTTATGCAAGTGGCAATCTCTGATTTTGGTCACTAAATAGGAATGTACTGACTTGGACATTCTTTATGTTGTAGTGAATTATATTATTAATAAAGTACTTATTTAGTAATTCCAAAGCTTAAGAAGACACTTATTTATCATATTAAGATCACAAATCGCTTAAAGATCAACTTAGCACAATCCCACATCTATATTTTCACATACATTATTTTAAACCAACTACTATACACTTTGTTGGATAAGAATAAAATGGTGATTATAAAAATAAGTGTCTATCACCAGATAACTGGGGCTCTTGTTGGCCACTTGATTGACTATTAACAAAACAATAAGTAACACAAGCACAAGAACATGTAAGCTGAGGTAGTTGCTGGCTACGTTATTAATGAGGTAAGAAATTTATGGTGAAAGCTTAGCTCAGAGAGCTTTAGGCCTACTCACTCCTGATTTATGGACATATGTGTGTATTAATCTGTCTCGTACAATATATTGATGCCTTAGACAAAAACAAGCCCAGTTCAGATTTTCCCATTCAAAGTGACATTGAAAAATCTGAGCTGAACTTGTTTTCGTCCAAAGCTTCGATATACTATTTGTTGATAACGTTGATCGTGGATTTCATCGACAGTGTCATTCTACACTCGATAACACACACTCATACAGATACACCAATACATTTATAAATCAAGATCAATGGGTCCTAGCACCACAGAGATTCTGTATACAACATGACGATATGGAATACTTATGTGTTTACCGAAACACACAATAGTTGCGAGTCGCGGTGAAATATGTAAGTCATTCGAGCCACCTTCTCAAAGCCACTGACGCCACTGATTCTCTGAGGGTATAAAAGGCCCACGAAAGACCATGTTAGTCCCTCTTTTGCCATTAGCAACGAGTCCAGTGCTTTCACTAGGGAGGTCTGCTCTTCAAAGCACTGTTGTAATTTCATGTATCGCAATAAATAGCGAATTGATACATATATATTTGTCTACTGCTTCTTTTATTATACTATTTACTTTAATTACTTCTCTGGCTACACGGGCGACAAAGAGGCTATCACAGTCTCCAAGTTTTCCCCATACACCAGTGAATCCTACCTTGTGTTCCTCGGGTAAGGAGCGGATCTCAGGAGCAGTACGAACCGGATCTATCCTCTAGGTAAAGGATTTAATGTACCTGCAGATTTTCAGGGCAATACAAACTGGAGAGATTCCGGGACATCATCGACTTACCGCACTTAACAGGAACAAAAGAGAATCAATAAGTTTTTGTTAAGTAGTATCGTAAGACCATGGGGCGTTGTGTATCACGGTTCAGGGGCATTACGAACCTGATTACGTCCCTGCACACTACCTCTGAGGTATGTCGTAATACAAGTTGGGGGCAATACGAATCCAACCTCGTACCTACGGGTCCTCATGGCTTCTCATCCCTCTTAAAGGTTGATCCATGAATACTAACACACATGAATACATGACGTCACGTGCAAGAACTAAAAAATAATATTGATTTAATTAACATTAAAAATATGTTTTTATAATCACGACCCCCACTAGTAACCTGACAGAAGTACAGCAGACCTGCTAACAACGTGCAATTATTGTTTAGATTCAGTTTTAAAAAAAGTATTTTATAACATTTATGAAATTGTGATAATTTTCAAACAATCTATTGATTATTTATAAAAGCTTAAATTAGAACTAGGTATAAGGTCTTTAAATATATATATGTGTGTATGTTTGCAAAAAAATAGTTAAGAGTAAAGATGAATACCTTAAGACATATTTAGCAATGCCAGAATTTTTAGGAAAATGTGAAGTAAAAACCCACCAACCTCTATGTAGAACTCTCATGCGTAAGCAAGTCTCAACAATGTTATTTGGCATTAACTTATAAGGCAGTAGTCTTAGAGATTTAGCTGTATTCTTGGGTAATGACTACAGCATATATAAGGCCTATGGTGGGCAAAGAATTGCTATTAGAAAATTACTTACCATTACACTTCTGCTGCAGTTAGCTCAGGTTGTACGCAAATTAATTGTGATGAGACGAACAATTTTAATTATGTTCCATATACGTTGTCTGTACTTGCCAATCTAGCCAATAAAAGCACAAGTGAACTGGAATCCTCGTTGAACGAACGTAAGTATTTTTTATAACCCTATTGTAGAACGTTAAGAAAGTTTTGCGTTTTTCTTTACTGTACGTGTGCAAGGAAATTAGAAACTTAACCAACACGGGAAAAGGCATTTTAAAGTTTATCTTGGTTAGCCTAGTATTCGTCTATGACTCCCATTTACACAGTTATCCAAATACTACAAAAAGATACTCGGCCAGAAAAGCCAAATCTGTACGACCCGTTAATAATAACAACTACTTTTATATTGTAAGTGTTTGATTGTTAGCTGTTAAACTCTTTAACATAAGCTTAACAGCCTGATTCAAAGTATGTTGGTTTATTTATTTTGCCATTTTCTCTATTTTTTCCTAAAATGTCTCATGTAGCTGAATATCTCTTGTCTCTTTATTTTATACCTGTACAAGCCTATAAAGTGCAGGAACTCTGCAATATTAAATTTTTTTTAAAAAATAAAAACGTGAGAAGGTGAGAGATTTAGCCACCACTATTATTGTAAAATTTTTTATAAAGCCAATAATTCTGTTACAAAAGCTTGACTATAAATTTAAAATTTATCGTTATTAATTTTTTGGCTCTTTGTCCTCATATTTGTCATCACCCTATGTAAAAGTATCATTTTTTTAAATTTGATGTCAGGATACTACAAATCTGGATTTGTAGTAATTTTCATGTTTTTTCTATTTTTTCTTTAAGTGCCTTTTTTTGTTACTCCTACATATTTTGTAAATGATTATTGCACATAACATACCGTGTTCGTAGTATCTCACTTTTTTGTTCCATCTCTTTTTAATTGTAAAATGTGAGTTAGCTTGCTTGTTATTCTGAGAATAGCACTTTCTTCTATTTTTCTGTAATTGTGTTGTGTTTTTTAAAATATGTTAAAGATTATGAAAATATGGACCATTTGATGTTTTTGTGGGCTAAAAAAAAATTTTACCGTCAATTTCTATATTTCTTTGCAGAGCTAATGACTTTTTCTTCTATTATTTTATTTAAACAATGTAGAGTCAAAAGAACTAATTTTAATGTAAAAAGAAGATGTTTATTAAAATTGCTGAAATATTTATGAAAAATATCGATAGTGTCCTTACACAAGCTATTGAGTTATCTACAAATGCAAAAAAATAGCGACTCTACACTCTATTTGTTTTGTAAACTTTTTTAGAAAAAGTCCACCAAACTGGTGTTTGCTGGTGAATTTTACTGTCATACGTGAAAAACGTATTTTTAAATAAGAACTACGTCATTTTAATAATTTCTGAAAGTGAATTTTCGACGCTTAAGAAACATGAGGTGCACGCTTCTTAAGACTTTTTAGAGTAATGTTGCACGGAATATTCGTAAACGATGATACAACATCTACTGGTACCAACAAATAATAATCAGGAGTTTCTATTTTTCTTAATCTTATTAATTACACTTGTACCACTGTCTTCATTGTATGTTCATTTTACTGCAGTATATTAAATTATTTCAAAGTTCTTTAGCAAAATAATAATTTGATTCTCTAGTTAAAAATGTAACTAGTATTAATGAAATATTATCGTTTTGTATTTTTTAAAGCCCGAAACTCTTTACTTATTGTATGCTTGCTTGTGTTATTAAGACGTTTTTGTATTTGTGATATAAGATCTTATTTTTGTTAAGATGCTGTGATTGATGTTATACATCCTGCTGTAACTAATATAAGGGTTCTTTAGTGGGTGAGTATGTGTTGGCATTGCTACAGAGCTGTGTTATTTTATTATAATATTCTTGTCTCTTTATCAAAACAAAGATGTTACCTTTGTCTGCATTTAAATTGATTATTTGTTGGTGTACTTTTAAAAAGTTTTTTGTTCGTTTCACGTTTTTGTTGGTAACTTTATCCTTTTTTTGTATTTACTTCTTGTTACGTATACGCAAATAGTTTTTCTTATATGGTTTGTCAAATTTTTAGCTGTTATGAATTCTCAAAAGTCTGCTGTGACTCGCATGCCATATTCTTCAAGCGTAAAGGCCTTATTTTACATAATTAATTGACATAACAAAATATTAATTTATAAATTAGTTTCTTCAGTTGGACAGCAAAATTGACCATCAAATATTTGGCACAACCACAAAGTCACCAATATTCAATTTTTTTTTTAATTAAATGCTCGACAATTGTTGAGATTTTTGTTGGAAGTGAGGAATAAACAAATACAATATATAGTCGCTCTTCTATTTTGCATAGTGGATGACTCATTAGCGTCTATAAGAAAGAATATTATCAGTTTTTTCTTTTAAATGTATACATTACTGACCATATTTGTGACTTTAAATTAATTGACATCAAATAATTTTGTAAATATCTGTAATGTTTCATGAGTGGACAACGTCGTAGAATGTAGGTGCTTGTATCAGCTGGATTTGCATGGGAGCAACTCTCACTGTGTTCAAGGGTTTACCTAACATTTCTACTAAAAGTTATTAGAGCTCTTTTGTTTGTTTTTATAAATTGTTCGGGTAGTTCTAATTTATTGTTCAATTTTTTAATAAAGCCTAAAAAGGTCAGTGCCTTAGTCAATAAAACGTTACTGGACAAAAATCGTGTTGTATTTATTATCTCAGAGAGTTAACCCAAAAAATAAAACAAAAATTATTCAATTATTAGGGCATTTATTATAAGTGTCTTGATAAAGTATCCCAATTTTACCTTTCTTCTGCAGAAGTACCCTAAAAAACCGAAAGTAAAATAGTTAACAAGAAATGACTACAAAAGAAATTAAGGAATAATAGAACTAGATTAGCATACTAGATTTCTATCCCATCAAAAACAATCAGATTATGTCTTGCACTTTGCCGACAAGTAATTTTAGCATACAAAAGAGCATAACTATATTCTTTTTTTACTTACTAATTAGTCATCATAATAATTATTTAGAAACAAACTTCGTATTACATAACATGACTATTTATAATATGAGTAGTTATGCTCTATAAAACCAACTTTAGTCCTTAATATTTATATAAATAGTTATGCTCGATAATACCAAGTTTATTTCTTAATATTACTTGTAATGACTAAGAAGCAAGTAAAAGAAGTATATAATTATATATAAATAAAGGAGTATATAATTATATATAAATAAAGGAGTATATAATTATGTATAAATTGTCCAGATGTGGTTGAAAAGCTTATTTGATACTACTTTTCTTTACAAAGGATCTTAAACATGCGGTTGGAAAAATACACTCCCATGTTTTGGATGCTTCTGGCACTGAATTTTTTTATGGCTTGCAACGGTGCCTTGGTTCAAGATAACATCTCTAGGGACTAAGAAAGAAAAGGTACAAAACAATGTTCAACCACTAAAATGACAGTTTTGTTTAATTAATAATATTGACAGTAGTAGTTCTCAACGTAGTAAGAATTCAATTAAAAAAGTTTAAAATAAGAATCGTAAGAAAAAAAAAGGATAAGCTTCCTGCTATATTAGAGAACAAGTTTGTTTTGATCTTATAGGAAATAAAATCTGTACGTTAACAAAAACAGTGTAAATTTTAAAATATTAAAAAAATGAAAGAGTCTTAAGACGATAATTGAAAATTTATGAAATGACCAAAATAAATATTAATATTGAGAAAAAAATTTGGACAACTCTTAAAAAATGTAAGAATTCGGAAGAGAGGCTTACGTAGTGTTGTAGTGATCATATTTTTTTTTATAATAAAGATCGTTGCAAATAATACTTCTATTTTTAACTAGAACAGTAAGTTTTGACGTTTTTTTAATGTAAGGATTCATAAGAGAGGCTTACTTAGTATTGTAGTAACCGTATATTTTTTTTTTTCATAACAATTTTTGCATTTAATATTTCTATTTTTTACTAGAACAGTAAGCTTTAAAGTTTTTTTTATTTCGTTTTTTTGCTTTATTTGTATTCTATTATCCCTACCTTTTTCATATTTTTGATTTTTTTTTTTCGTCGTTTTTGACATACTATTATTCTTTGTCGGTGCGTATCGAATCAGCGATAACATTTTTTTTTCTGTAGTTATTTTGTCTTTTTGCATGTAAAATTATTTTTCCGCCCTCGGGTGGTTTTGGGAGGCTGGTACTTTCTCGGGCGAAAAAGCAGTTTTCCGGAACTCGTTCGAAAAGTCTCCTGTACGAACCTCCTTACGTCCCTAGCCTTCGGCTTGGGCCGCATACCTCTCGGTTCGCAAACAGAGACTTTTCAAACTCGTAGGAAAACTACTTTTTTTTTATTTATAGTTTTAACACATTTATTTTATTTAGCTAATATTTTAATTCTTTCCATTAAAAAATTTACCTTTTGTTCACTGACTTAATGACAAATGAAGCAACAAACGCCATTAAAAAACTTTAAAACTTTCTGTTCTAGTAAAAAATAGAGGTTTTGAATGCAAGAATTGCTATTAAAAAAAAAAAAATAAATACGATTGCTACAATACTTTTAAGGAAAAAAACATAATTAAATAAAAAAATATTTGACAATGGAGTTACTAGCAATTAGTTTCTGTTAAAGTACGGGAGACTAAGATTTGGATAAAAGTAGATAGTGATTATGAACATATAAGAAATGTATGGAGGCCAAATATTATTACATTATTCTCAATTTGTTGCCAAAAAGATCAAACAAAAAAACTATTGAAACACATTGCATTGTAATAATAGTTTTTTAAGATTTAAGTGATAACTTATGATGGATGTGAAAAATAATGACATAAGAAGTAATGCTTTCAAGAATTTATTAAAACACAAAACATCCGACGTTTCAGTCCCTACAGTTGTAAGAATCATAAGGCCCTTATTAAATACACGTTTTCTATAAACACAAAAAAAATGCAAACCACAATGTATCAAATATTTCATAAACAAAAAATTATAATACATAATTTATCCTATAAGTAATCATTACACTTGTCACACAGGTGACTATGTGTAGCACGGAAGACGGTTCAGCGGCGAATATAACTCTTTGCTATTTAGCAAATCCTTATGTAGGCGTAACTAATACATATATACTATGTCTTCTTACGCGTCAGTTAACATTTATGTAAGAGTAAAAACAGTACCACAATTTACCTTTAAATCTAAAACCTTATTTATGAGATGACGCAGTGGCAATCTAACTGTCTTAAGCAATTTTATTAAGTAGATCTTTATAAAAAAATTTTTAATTATACGTATTTAGCATTCTATTGATGTCAGTGTTAGCATGGATGTAAAGCATTTTAGAGAATAGTCGTTTGACACACACCATCCGATGTCGTGAGAACAGGCATTGTTATACATATGATTGACAGAATTTGTAAGCACTATGATAGTAAATTCAGAACTAAGAACATTCTGTATATGTGACGTGTGTTGTCTTAAAACTGGTATGAAGAAGACTTTGTTACAAAATAATAAAAATAGATTTAAAGAATACTGTTATAGTAATGAGAATCAACGAACTAGTATTCAGGAACTTGAAAAACGGCTTATAATTATACCTTACCATCCAATTATTGCTTCTAAATGCCATTATTTCTTGTAATCCAAAAACTTTAGTGTTATCAGTAGCCTCAACAACAAGTTATCATTAATTATAAGATTGGGAAAAGATACCTTTGGCGTAGGTCAAAAATACCCACGTAGTATACTTTATTGAATGTCAAAAATGTAACAAAATCTATGTAGGCCAAAGTTTACGACAGCTGATGACCAGATCAAAAGAACATGAGAGACTGTATAAAAATAAATCTGAAAAATCTTTTTACTATATGCAAGAGAATATAACTATAGTTTCGACTTTAATATTAATATAAATAACAAAAATATCAAAACAATAGGTACTAAACAAAAGCAATTTCGAATAGAAATCATAAGAATGTTAAACATTTTTCTCTTTGACCATAACATAAATAGAAAAAATAATGTAGATAAATTGTCTTATATATCCAAATATACCATATCTCAGTTTAAAAACAGACAACCAAATAATTGTACGTTAAGTTGAGACTAACAAAATTGTTCTTATCTGTACTTATACACTTCTTGCAACTATCCATGCTTACACATTTTTTACATAGTTCCACTAACAGCTAGATAATAAAACTTGACCACTAATGTATACATGTACATGAAGACTGCGTATCTTTCAACCTCATTGCCTTTTTGTCCGTTGGTGTGAACAGTCTGCCAACAGTTTATAATTATAGAAAGTTTCCTCCTTGATTAATAACACGCTTTATGTATAAAATAAAGCTGTTGGTCTATAATGCGTGAGGTTTTTGCGTAAAAAAGTAAGGGTAGTACACGTATTGTATCTTCACACTTATTTTGTTTAACATTTTATGTACAATAAGCTAATATATATGCACGTCTCCAATTTTTATTAAAAAAAATCATGATATTTTATTGTTGATGTTCCAAATCCCTAACCAATGTTTAAGTCATCAAAAAACGAGCTAGTGAAAGTTCTAAGGGCGTTCCTTTTTCGAAAAAGTCGTTTAAATCTATTACTTACGTTATCTAATATTCTTACACCATCAAAATTAAATTAGTAGTTTGTAAAATAAGTTTAATTTGCTGGAACCGTTTACTTTCGATTCACCCACGCTCCGTGCATGAAGAAGGAAAACCCACTGAGTCACTCTGCTATGCTTCTACTAGGCTCAAAGGTCTCTTCTCGCAGTTGTATGTGCTAGTATCTACTTAGTGAGCTCTGAACGAAGACAGAGCTGTCATAACCAAACCAAATGAGTTTTAGTTTTTCTCGACACTATTCGCAGCTTAACGAGTAAACACCACCAGTATTGTAAGCTTTCATTGTTTTTATGTCTTTGTTATTTTGTTAGTCAGAATGATAAGTAATAAATACTTGATTTAATTATCGCTTATTTGCGATTTTAGATGTCTGGAGGTTTGTACCTTGTATTAAGTTATACAATCATCAAATTTCGTTTAATATATAATGTTGCATTTATCGCTATGATTTACTTGATCCTTTTTCAGTTTTATTAATGTAGAGAACTAGTTTATACATATCAAAACTATCTTAAAATTATTTTTGTACGCAATCGTGTTAACATCATGACTGAATTTTTTTAAGTACGGCAAAACGATCACATTATTGTTTATAGTTACTTGATTTAAGATTTATTTACTTTTTAGTTCGTTAACGCTTTTAATAATGTATTTATTAATTAAATAATATGGATAATTGTTGTCTTATCAAAATTTGTTCGTCATTTCTTAGGTTTCAGAGTAAAATTAATTGTAATAAGGTTCAATACTGTAATCTACTCAAGTGTTTGCTATAGTTATTTTTTAACATAAAGGGTGGTACGAATTGAAATTTAAATACCTTCCAGAATGAGAAGGCTTTCTGAACCAGTTAGTTATTATAAAGTTGTTATCTTGACTATAAAGTCTTACATCAAAATTATTATTTGTTAGTTATTTTCTTCATAAACCGTAGATTCTAAACTTTTGTCATAACGACTGAAATTCCTCACCATTTCGTTAATTTCAAATATTGGCACACAAGTTTGTATATACTTGACATATCGCACATGTAAAAAAACGTTGAAAATTAGTTTCTAAAGGCAAAAATTTTATAATAGTCTCATCCCCTAGTCACACAAAATAGGACTTACAGAACTACCCATTGTTAAACTAAAGGTTCATTTGAAAGTTTATCATTAAATTAAAAATAATTGGAATAAAGAACAAATCTTATGCCATTCTGAGATTGGCATAGTACGTCAGGTTTTGAGTTAAGCTTTTGCTTACTGCTCGGGATCTCTTATTATTAATGTCTCTCATGTCGTGGTTAGATGCATGGAAGTAGGCCGCAATGTGAGGTGGTAAGGTAAGTAAGGAAGGCTTAACCGCACGCCAGCCATTCTTCCAAGACAGTGCAAAAGTATACATTAGAAGATCAACTTGCTTGCTTTTTTTTACAAAGATTAGCAGCCCAAGTAGTTGGGAAAGGCTACTTATGAGTATGATCACGTAGCAAAAAGCTTAAAAGATTTTCTTGATTTTAACATTTACTTACTGTTTATTGGTTACCATTTACTCATAATAAGCCGAATTTACTTGTAATTATAAATTAAAGGACGTCTGAAAGCCAGAGGACCTTGACTGAAGCGATTGAGAATGATATTGGAAAAGATCTGCCAATTAAGAGCCACAGTATAGAAAACTTGAATAAAATAAGTCAAACAAAGGACCTTGACCAAAAGAGAGTCGAGGATGCTAAGATTAATTGGGATTGAGACTAAGACTGGCTAGTGAAGGATGCGTTAGGCTTCATATACGGTTTCGCACAGGTCAATTAAGGGACTCCGTTCTTACGTACACACAGAGTTAAGATGATGAGAAGAAGTCTCAAGTGCCAACCCGGGAAATTGATTATTAAATGGGAAAGCCTGTTTTCTAGGTGACGCCCTTGCAAGATTTGAGGGTGCCACTCAGGTTCAAGCACATAATAGTTAGCCCATTTTAGAAAATCCTCTTCCCTGCCCATGGGACAAGCAAAAGGGGAGACAATTTTATACTTTTCATCCCGTCTCCCCTTACTGCTGGTGTTTCTAAATGTTCTTGCTTAAATATTTCTTGTTTTTAATAAAAGTGCGTGCACAATAAATTAATAATGAATAAAGGAATGGTGGTGATTTAAGCAGTAACGATCATAATAATTACGGTATTAATCAAAATAATACAAATAGTGACAGTAATAATTTTGGTTGTCGTAGTAGCAGAGGTATCTACAATAGTAGAAGTAATAATTACAGTTATACTAATAATAATAAAAATAATAATTATAATAATAATAAAAAA
>NW_019379774.1:298099-352016 GCF_000648655.2 Copidosoma floridanum | reverse complement strand
TGTCTATTAGACGGATTTTTTATTATAAGAAAATATAATAAATAGAAGAATATAAATATAAATGTAAAACACATTTTATAAATTCTAGATGATAGAAGTGACCCGTTGCAATATACCGACTTTTTTTTTACAAATAACTTTTAGACAATATACCGTTTAAATACTTTATTTATTTTATCACAGTCAAACATTCTATCAAAATTGTTTGTCTTTTTAATTAAAATAATCTCAGACAACAATCTCTTATAATAATTCTGTTCTATATCTACGATGTTGATTTCGTTGTCAATAAAGTTAAAAGAGCGCCCTGTGTCTAAATGATGTTGATATAAGGCAGACTACTCACGTTTATGTTTTATGTCACTTTTGTGCTCATTTAACCTTATACTTGATTTTCTAAATGTCTGGCCAATATAATATGACTGTAATCTGAGCAATCAATCTTTTAGATAAAATTCGGATTATTCAATTTTTTCAATGTCTTTTTCATACATTCTATTAAACAGCAATTTATTATTACTCTTAAAAATAACATTGATAAAACTCTTTGAACAATATACCCTTATCTTATAATCTAACTTACGGCAATAAGGTATACCTAATGAGCAAATAGCATTATTAACAGGACTAATATTATTTTGACTATTATTAATGGACTTCCAAAAATATAATCTTTTCTTTATACAACTTTCAATAGGATCTAAAGGATACATATTTGCCAGCAAAACTGTATAAATGTATTTGAAATTGTTTAAAAAATATTTAAGGTGAAGAAAGGTTGTAATTTTGATCTACTAAATGTGAGACTATTGCTTTTTCCTGTGAAATAGGACAGTGTAAATGAAAATTTAAGTATGAACCAGAATGAGTGTCTTTTCTAAGCTAAATAGTAGAAAAAGACGAATCGTTATTGGCTACTATAGTCATATCCAGGAAGTTAATAGTATTATTCTTAGATTTTTCAGTAGTAAAATCAAAAAATTACTATAACTATTAAAAACATTCAAAACGATTTTAACCTTATCAACAGGCACACACAGTAAAAGGTCATTAACGTAACAGAAATAAACTGAAATATTTTAAGGACACAAATTCAGACATGTAGTTTCAAAGTCTATCATGAGTGTGTCTCCAAGGACAGGACTGATAGGACTTCCCATAGCAAAGCCCCTTCTTTGCGAATGAAAGTTGTTGTGAAATTGAGAATGATTGTTTTTCAATATTAATTCTATAACATTTAGGAAATCTGTTAGTAGCAAAAAAATTTTATTGTGTATGTGATGCCAAAATTTTTCAATGGTCATTTTAACAGCATCGAAACATATATTATTAAATAGAGCTGTAACATCTAAGCTGATAAAGGTGTAATTAGGGTGAACAATGAAATTTGGAAGAAAATCCTTTAACTGCGAACTATTTTTTAAATTATATTTAGAAGTAGGTATACTTTTTATTAAAAAATCTGAGAACATCTTTAATTTTTTATAAATTTGCAAACCAATAGCTGAAACAATTAGTCAAGATGGAAAATTAGGTTTATGTGATTTTATAAGGCCATAACATCTAGACTAACTTGTTTTACCGGAAACGATAATAAACAGGGGTTTTGACGTATTAAAAATATTTTGCTCATTTAAGTATCTTAATAGACTGTCAGCATCTTTTTCCATTTTTTTTATAGAATCTTTTTGAATTTTTTAGTACAACAAATCATCAGAGAGACATTCTTCAACCTTTTGTGTATACATATCTTTTGTAATAATGACACGGGCACACCCTTTATCTGCACTCAATACTAACAATTTTCTGTTTTCTTGAAAAAAAGGTCTTAAGAATTGCTAATATTTAATTTAAACAAACGATCAATTTCACTTTACTGTTTGTTATTATTATTGTTTTAGACATGACGAACCATGTTAAGAATTTTGTCTCTAATTTTATCACTGCAAAACCTTTGATTATTCGTTGCTTTGAACGCTTCTAAAGCATATTTACTATCGATCTCAGAACGAAAGTTAGATTGTTTTGCTAATTGAAGTGTGCTAATAACATCTGTAGGAATAACGGTATTAGTAATATTTTTTATCCAACTATTTTTCATAGTCTCAATATCAGAAATTTTTATATTATATTTGTCAAAAGTCAATAAAAAATCTTTTCGATGGTAACTATTTATTGTGAACTTATTGTTAAAATTTGTTAAAATTTATCTGAATATTGTTCGTGTCAACATATAACTAAGTCAATTTTTCATTCAAATCATAATCTAATTTTTTTGTTTTTATAATAATTTTATAAAAGAACTGATTTTCTAATAATTGGGACTGCTCATAATTAATATAATTTAATAATTTTTTCTTTAAGTAATCGAGTTCTTTAATAACAACATTTTTATGTATGTTTAAGTCATAAATTTCCAATTTCTAAATTTTAATCTTAAAGTCTTAAGTTACACGGCTTAGTGATGCTTATTGGCATTTACTATAAAAATATAAGTGGTCAATAGACTTTGTACTATCATGCAAATGACTAGGTATGATACTGTAAGTTTTACTTTAAGTTTAACAAAAACTTATATCTCTTTCTTGCACACTCAAAATCGCAGGATAAATTGTTAAATAAATGTAAAAGCTTTCTAACACTAAAACCGTATTTTCTACGTTCTAATTTCAAAACATACATAAAATAAATATTAATAAGATTCTTCAATAATGTGAATAAGTCGAGTCATTACAAGATTTTATAGTAGGAAGGCAATGCTTTCAACAATAACACTGATGTAATGACGTCACCTTATGTAACAAGGAACACAAGACGGTGGCACAACTTGCAGCCAGAGCGCCAACAGTAAATTATGATGTTTATGACTCCAACAACAGCGAGCAAGACGTAATTTATTAAATAATAAAACCAATGGCTATTGCTGTTGTATAGAATTTTCTATTATATTTCCTGACGACGTTTCTCTCCTCTTTGGGTAGGAGCCTTTTCCAGTCCTAATTTTATAAAATATACACGAAATAAATTAAGTTGAGGTAGTAATACATACACGTTATCACATCTAATAACATTTTAGAAACTAAAAACAATAATCAACAGTTTTTCGTTCCTGTTGATAAAGTTATATACGTTTTAAATGTTTTCTAAAATTATAGTCATTTTTTGAATTTTCCATTAAAACATCTGAGAAATATACTACACACTTCCTGGATATGACTATAGTAGCCAATAACGATTCGTCTATTTCCACTAATTGCTCTAGAAAAGACACTCATTCTGGTTCATACTAAAATTTTTATTTACATTGTCCCATTTCACAGTGAAAAGCAATAGTTTCACATTTAGTAGATAAAAATTATAAACTTTCTTCACCTAAATATTTATTGTTTAACTTGTTTTATTAATATTATTTTTAAGAGTAGTTATAAATTACCACTCAATAGAATGTATGGAAAAGACATATTGAAAAAGTTGATTATTCCAAATTTTGTCTATAAGATCGATCGCTTAGATTGCAGTTATTGTAATATTGGCTAGACATTAAGAAAATTAAGTATTAGATCAAATAAGCACAAAAGTGACATCTTACTAATATATAAAGCAAGGTCGCTAATACCGTTGTCATCTTCAACCGCAAAAACTACTGAACCGATTTTGCTGAAATGTTGCACACTGATTCATAATACTTCCTAGATGGTTTTAGTATAGTTCTTATCTTAAAAAATTAAATAACAATATTAATAAATGAGCTTAAAGTTTAGCAAAAAAATGCCAGCTTTTTACTTTAGTTCAGTAAAATCCACTAGGAGGCGTCGACATGAAATCGCAGCTACCTGCAACATAATCAAATAAGTGTGGTTATAAAAGGCTGGAGCGTCTCAATAGTGATGTAGTCGAGCTTCGGCCGTTTAACGAGCTGAACAGAGAATGCTAATGATAGTCTTGCAGCTAGGTATCCTGGTTACGGACGACCTCTTTCTCTAAGAAGGAAGGGACTAAGGTGTCCGTTTACACTGAATCTCGACGATTGCGATCAAAAAAAAAATCAATTCCAACCAATGCCGCCTCTGCCACAATACCAGGAGACATATCTAACCAGAGCACAATCTGTACCAACTCTTCAGAGTTGTGTGGCAATCCCACTATCTCACCTGGTGCAATTATAAAATTTGAGGCTACAAATATAAGCATGGGAAAACAGTTCTAAGAAGCACGGCAGCCACAACGGCTTCCTTCTTGGTCGTCGCGTCCTCAACGCGCTTACCCACATGTTCCCGTCTAACGATGAGCGGTTAATTATCCGGGGAACAACCCAAAAACGCGATATTCTTTAGTCAGCAGCGTACCTCCCTTCATCACAGTCTCCGTACATCAAGATTCCCAGAGTAAGAATCAAGCTACCTGTAACGTAAAAATACGTTAGGTACATGCGTGTCTGTATGTTTACAGCGTTGTTTTCGCCGATTCTCGCGACATTTGTGTATGTATTAGTTTATTGTACCTTTGGGAGGTACCACGTTGTATAACAGTTTGTCCCTATTTTGGTTGAGATGAGCTAGGAGGAGTAGATGATTTTATGATCGCGCCTTTCCGTAGTGAGCAGTATGTCACGTCGGGACCAATTCTTCACTCATTTCCCCTTACTTATACATTATCTCCTTTCGTCCCCTTTTTTTATAATATATATGTACCTTATCTTTTCCTTTTCTTATGTGACAGGATTCAAGGAGGGAATGTCAAAGGCATTCTGTTCCGTTTTCCTTCTCTCATTGCTGCTCTCTTGATCCGTACTATTATTTCAGCGTACCGAGGTCTCTGTGTGAGCAAGGGTGGTCTTACAACGTGGCCCCTTTGCCCTTGCGGCGGTACCCATATTGTGGAGGAGTTGGAACCTGTGATATTCGGTGCCCTTTAGGAGTACCGTTTCTCCTTGTTTTCCAGGACCACGAGGAAGCGGTGTCGCGCACGTCATTTGACGGCCGCATGCTGAAAAAATACTGTTGAAGTCTTGAGCCCGGGGTGACTTATACTATTGTTATCGGGTGTTCTTGCCACCGGGCCTTCATGGTGGTGGTAGTTGACGTGCAGTTCGACGCTGCTTCCTATTCTCTCGACAGCTGACCGATAATCCAGGTGCGCTATCAGTTGATTTACTTCTCGTCATAGTTGCCAGTTATATGCTTTTGTAAAGAAAAATTACCCTAGGTGGACAGTCCAGTGGACGGTCTGTTCGTCGCCAAGGACGTGACCGCCGATCCAGTGTTGTCTCATGACGACTGCGTGCGCCGTTTACCGGCGCTGTTATTATCCGGGAGTGACCACGGCGGGGGCAGGATAGTCCCTGACGGCGGGCGGAAAAATAAGGGAGGAAAAGGGAAGAGGAAGATCTGTCACATATACAGAAATACACAAATATATGCCTATGTTCTGCGTTTGTCTTCCAAGTGTACACTTATGTGTTAATTGTATTAACATGGTTTTAACGCTTGTTAGATAGAGCCACACGATCTTTTTACCTAGCTCTCATACATTGTTAATGTAAAGAGTAAAAAAGAAAATAAAAATAGAATATCACTTTCTAATACACTTTATTTATTCATTCCCTCTTATTTTTATGATATTATGATTGTTATTTTTATTTTTATATTGCATGTTTTTCTCTCCCCCTGAATTTCTAAGTCTGTGCTAATTTCGAACGTAATATATCCCCTTACGTTAAGGGTCTCCTCCCGTATGCCTGTATTTAATGAATCTTTGCGGCGCGTCCGAGGGCCCTGAAAGAAAAGAAGTTCCCAAGAGAAGTGGTATTATTTTCACATCTATTTCTACCCCCTATTCGTCATTTAATGCTATTACTCGTAAGTAACTATTGGGGTGGGGAGCAAGTTGCCTCTTGATCCCTTTCACTTTTCTTTTTCTCCTCTTTGTATAATCTCATCTTTTGGACACGGAGATTTCAATACACAAGCTTTTTTTATTTTGTTTACATGCGAGACCCGTGTTTCTTCATTTCTCTGTAACTTTAAATTATGTTTTCTGTAATTTATGCTGACTATTTCGTTAGGGCCCTCGTATAGGTCATCAAATTTTTCTTTAGATGGCGCTTTTAGTACATACACCATCTCTTCTTCCATAAAAAAATTCGTGTTCAGCGCCCTATCATAATAGTACTTTGATCTGTATTTGTTCTGTGTTTTGGTCATTGCTGCCAATAATCGGAATTGCGTAAGTGTCTCCGTTATTTGCAGCAGTAACTCTGTATATGTTTGTCCCACCTCTGGCCTCTTGAAACTTGACGGGAGTTTTGCCTGTAGACCAAATATAAGCTCGTAGGGTGTGTAGCCTGTACTCTCGTGTTCCGACGTATTGGAAGTGAGCATAACGGCAATAGTTTGTCCCATTTTTCGGTCTCGCTAATGTAGGCTTTTAAGTATTATGTTAGACCGTAGTGCATATGTTTAATTGCCCTATCGCTCTGAGGATGAAATGCCGTGCTCCCGAATTTTCTAAATTTGAATAATCGCATAAACTTGTCCATCGTTTTGTTAATAAAATGCGTTCCTTGGTCTGATAATAATTTTTCTGGCGCTCCAAAGTATGCTGAAAATTTATTCATTAAGGCTCTCACCGTTTCTGAAGCTGTTGCTCTTTGTACCGGTATTACTACAATAAACTTGGTTAGCCAATCATGTATTGACAAGATATGTGTATAGCCGTTTGTTAAAGGCTCACTAATTGGTCCGTAATAGTCAATCGAGATTTTTTCAAACAATCTACTAGGCGTATCTGTAACGATTAAAGCTTGCTTTGTTTTTACGCGCATTAGTTTCTTAGTCTGACATGACCTGCATCCAAGTATAAATTGCCTTACATCGGCCCTCTTGTTCTTCCAATAATAGTCCCTTGCTATTTTATCGTAGGTTTTATTCATTTCTTTATGACCCCCGATTGTTGATTCGTGATACTCCTTAATAACCTTATATCTTTGATTCACTGGTGGTTCAACTAAGGTGTTCATATAAAAGGTAGCTGTGACCTTGAGGTTCTTGAAAGTTTCCTCAAAATGTTCCACGGAGTAGACCCATTGGCTCATGTTGAGTATTGCCAAGTGACTTATCACGCCTATAGTCTTTATTTTATTTATTATTACTGGTGCCTTAAGTAACGTAATGCATTTTTTGATGTCTGATTTTAGCGCCGTATCTTCAAAATGCGATTTTATATACATTCGCATTACCGCGACCTTTCTCACATTTGCGCTCATGACGTCACCAACCATATTTTTTTCATTATTTAGTGCTATTGGATCTATGTATCCACGCTCATGTAGGGCGTCTATTGTGTTCGTATCAGGCACGCTTTCTGTTACTGTCGCGAATAGTAGGTTATTTCGATAATGTAATAGGTGATCCTTTGCTCGATGCATTCTTTGAAATGGCTGTATGTCTGTTTCTTTTTCCGGTAGCCTCGGTGGTTTTTCATTTGGTAACCGTGTCCTGCATACTCTGTACTTTTTTAGCTGTGCGAGGTTTGATAATACTTTTTTTTTTAAGGTCTGCTTCCTCTGGTTCACTTTCCGACTCAAGCCTGGCCTTGTTCAAATAAGCCTCCTCTTTAATCTTACTGCTTAGTAAGTCTGAGCTACACGAAGAGTCGGGGGTGGTGGTGGATCAGGTGGGGGCGTGTCCCCATCTTCATAAACGTCCTCATTCATGGAGTCATTTTTATTACGCTCCATTTCTTTAGCCCTTCCTCTTTTACTTTTCATAATCCGTTAACTTCACTGTTTAAATTAATATTGGCGCCCGATTTGTCACTAACCTAAGATTCTCATTCCACCAGGTTTGTTTCTCCTCGCTATGCTGGGTTGCGGCAACGAGTGGCCTAATGTGGTTGTTGAGGAGATGCAAGTGTACATATTCCTCATTGGCATTAATCGTGAAACTGTCGAAAATTTCACACTTTTTTTCCCTCTTAGTGCCATGTAGATGTATACAAATATTCTTCTTGAACTCTTGTGTAAACAAAAATCATCATAACCATATTCTGTATTGGACTGCAGGATTTTTTCTACCTCCTTCAGGTCAACACATATATTTTTCTACTTCGAACATTGTAGTACATCGCGAAGTTCTCGCGCCGTCAATTGCAAGTCACAGGAAAAAATAAGAGAGTCGAATAAGGAATTACCTGGTATTTCTACCAAACGTTTTTCAATAAGTTTTAAATTTTTATTTGACTCCATGCAGTTTTGTTCTAAATTCCGTTTGGCTACATCTCCGCCTCTTGTTTTACTGTCAAGCTTATTACCTTCATCGGTATAATGGTCCGTTACATCTCTTATTCTTTCATTCCCCGATGAGTTTTCATTTATTTGTGGTGATTCACGAAAGGTATCTTCCTTGCTAAAGATTTTCTCTCCATCCCCTGAGCCTGTTCTCTCCTTCGAAGGCTGTTGAGATATGTGTGTATCATTATCTGTACTTTCCGTCGGATCGCTCAGAAATCGACCAGTGATAGTATCGGATCCCCAAGCATCTATTCGGATTCCCGGCTTGCCTTTAAAGTCTCGGCGCTTAACATTTAGTCTAACTTTCACTTAGAAGTTATCTATTGAGTTATTAAGTAACGCTCCAATCTTTTCCTTTACTTTCGTCCCTTTTTCTGAACTTTCTTTCGTCTGTGTACCACGTCAGAATTTATTTATTTGCTTCCCGCTTACACTCTCAATAGACGGTTTGCTTTGTGCCCCTTCCTTCAGCGTCAGTCGGTCCCCTTTGACCGTATTCAGTATTTTTGTTGCTGATTGTTACTCTCTTAGAGCACTTTTTGTGCGAGACCTTAGGCCCTTCGGTCATTCTCCTTCTCTCCTTTATTCGCATTTCTGCTTGACATACCTGCGTCCGAACTCATCATCTTTATGGTATCTAGAGGGTCAAGCATTCTTTCTCTGTTTCCGATCAACTCTGTAACCAGGCCTGCCTGTGACTGCTGGTGTCCCCCGTGCTTAGCATCATTCGCATTTATGACTATAATCTTTGTACCTATAGTTTTTTCTTCCTCTTTACCTTTCTCATTTGCTAGGCTAGCTGCGGCTAGTTAAAAACCCAATGTTTTACCGGATCGGATTTTCCTCTTAAAGCCACTGTTGAGTCACAGTTTGCTATGATAATCTCCTTCGACACAGTTTCTATTTGCGGTGTTACTAAATAATTTGGTGAGTGCCTATGCAGCGTATCCAGTTGTTTTTTGCAATTTTTTCGTTGCATCTTCGGTTGTATTTCTTGTTCTAAATACGGTTTGCTTGTTATTCCCACCCCTTTTTTTTAATTTTCTACTTTGCACATGTAAGCTAATTTATCGTCAGTCAAACCCTGTGATAGGATTTGTTCTCCACCATTGTTTAAGGATCCTATTTGAATATTTTTCCCCTTATTCTTTTTTGCGATCTGTACTATCTGTTTACGCGGTCTGCCTCTTTTCGCTTGTTTCTTACATGGTTCTGCTCCTTTACTTTTTATATTCTCACTCGCCAACGGTCTCTCTGATTCTGAGTCTGCGTCACTGTGTTCATTGACCGTTAACTTATCTGAGTTATTCGTCTTGCGAGACTTTTTTTTCTACCTTTTTTTTCGACTCGTCTGAATCAGATATTTCTTTCTGCCATTTCTTATTTCCTTATTATGTTTTTCTCTCTTCTTGTTTACATTTTAAATATTTGTGCGGGTAGCGCATTTATGTCACCATGACCATCTCTCTCCTGATCTTCAGCAAGATCATATAACTCTCGTCGCGGTAGTTCAGGATTTTTGTCTCCATCGTCTATTATCAGATTTCGGGACAGTGCGTCTGGTGCCTTATTGGCTCTTCCTGGTCAATAAACAACGTCAAATTCATAGCCCCTTAATTCAGCTTTAAGCCTATTAAATCTTATATCTGGCTTTTTTGATAAGTTCAAATGATTAGGAGGCTCATGGTCCGTAACCACTGTAAACTTTCTGCTAAATAGATGGGTCGAAACTGCCCTTTCGCATATACTATTGCGAAAAATTCTTTATCGTACGTAGGGTATCAAATTTTGCTGCCCTTTAGGCATCTAGAGGCATACTCGCACGAATTGTCTTTTTCTATTTCTCCCTGACTTTATATTGCCCTAATGGCATAGTCAGATGCATCCGTTTTCACCACAAATGGTTTTTTCAGATCGGGTGTTTTAAGTACAGACTCGCTGCAAAGCGCATCTACGAGCGTTTTGAATGCTTGTTCATGCTGCTCTTCCCTTTTAAACTCTGTACCTTTTTTCAGAAGCTTTGACAGTGGTTAAGCAATTCTAGCGTATCCTTTAATAAATCTTCTGTAATATCCAACAAATCCGAAAAGTATTTAATTTTCTTTGCATTTTTAGGCCTTGGATATTTTCTTGCAGCCCCGATTTTCTTTGGATCCGTTTTAATTTCACCATTTCCTACAATATGGCCTAACAGTTTTGCTTTACGTTTTTGGAATTGGCACTTCTTTGGCTCAATTCTGAAATTTGCCCTTGACAATCGCTTTAACAATCTTATAAAGCGTTTGCGATGTTCTTTAAGATTCGACGTAAACACTATTTTATCGTCTAAATATACCTCTACCTTATGGCCCTGCAGCTCTGCCAGTGCAAGCGTTATTGCTCTTAGAAACGTGTTCAGAGAATCCGTGCCACCCATTGGCATTCTTTTGTACTGGTAGTGCCCATCCGATCCCGAAAATGCTGTTTTATGAGCATCGTCTTCATAGATTTCAATTTGAAAAAAACCCTGCTTTAAGTCTACCACTGTAATATAGCGTGCTGTCGCCAAATGTTCCAGTATATCACTCTTAAAGGAAAGTGGATGACAACTGCCCATTGTTATCTCATTGAGTAGCCTGAAATCCGTTACTACCAGCCAGCGCTTTTCGCCGTCTGGTCCTGCGTTTCTAGGTACGATCCACATGTTTGAGCTGTACGGTGACTCTGAAGGCTCTATAATTCCTTGTTTGAGTAATTTCTTAATTTTAACTTTTATTTGCTCTCTCACAGCTGGTGGATATCTATACTGCTTTGTTACTATCGGTTTATCCATAGTCATGTTTATTATGTTTTATAAGATTTTTGTTTTAAAAGATTTGTCGTTTTCAGTTGTTCTCCGTCAAGTCCAAAAACGTACGGGTCAAGCTATATAAGCCCTCGCACATGTTTTTTCTCTTTTCCGTTGGCCTTCGATATGTCGACTAACTTCATTATTTCGTCGACTCGTGCTTTCCTGCAACTTGGGACGTCTATTTTAATGTTTTCCTTAAGTATTTGAGTATTCTTGTTGTCACGGTCGTCCTTGTCACAACCCACGTTTCCCACGCTATTTTTCTTCAAACACGTGCATCTGGTGTCTTTTTTTATCTCATTGCCTAGTTTTCCATTATCTTTAGGATTTTCAGTTCCATGAAACATCCGTACAAAGGCTCTTTCTAATGCTTCTACGTCAGTCTCATTGACGTCTGATGAGTCAGCTTTTTTCAACGTCTCACACTCTTAAAGGTCCACCACTGGGACTGGTACGTTTATCATTTTATTTGATATATTTAGACATTCGGCATACACCTTACCATTATTGTTCATTGCGATAAAATTACCGAACAAAATACCCTCTGTGAGCTTTTGTAGTGGGACCCAGCCCACTTTAATTTTTCTGTGCGAATCTTTTATATACGCATATATAACTTGCCTCGTTTTCGGCACAATTTCAAAACTTTCTGATTCTCGTAGCGGAATTTCTCTTCCATTTAACTTAAGTGTGTTGTTTTCGGCATTTATCTTACCATTATACAACTTCAAAATATCACATCGTATGATTCCTTCTACCTCTATGGGAAAGTCATAAGGGACTACGTGTAAGGTACACATAAAGTTCTCTAGGGGTAATTTTATAGATCCCAAAGTTTGGTGAGCTCCGTGTGATACGCCTTTTATTTTTAATTTTTTTCAACCATTTACCGCTACTCCAATTCTCTTTAATCATTGAAATTTCCGCACCCGTATCGGCATAAAATGTCGCACCTTTGTTTATATAAGGGCTTTTTAGAATTACTGTGGGTGGTGTATATCCTACTTTCGATGAATTTCTTATCACTGAGCGAGATAGCTGCTGCTCATCTTTTTCTTCAGCCTTAGAATTTTCACGTGTCGTGGCAAAATTCTCCGATACCTTATGCTTGTCATTATCTATACCTTTCTCTAACACTCCTTACTTCCTCTCATAAATTCCTTTATTTATTGCTTTGTTATGCCCGACGATTGGAGATCGCGTTGAACATCCTGCGAGTTTAAAAGCCCAGTCTTCGAGCTGTTTACCCTTGCATTTTGTATATTAAGATCATCTCTCCTATAATGATTCATGTTATCCTGATTGGAATATTAGTTATTTTACCTGTCCCGATAATCGTCCTTTCTGTGGTCATATCTATTATAACTACGACCTACTTTTCTGTCATTGTAACTATTTCCATCATAATTTTTACTGTTATTATTATTTTTATAGTAATTATTACTATCGTAGTTATATTTTCTTCCCTGGTAGCGATTCCTTTAGTTGTAAGGCATTTTATCATGATTCCCTTGATGTCGATCAAACATTCTATCGTTTCCATATTGTTGGTGATAATCATTACACGCCACTTTCCTATCATACCATACTTCTTTTTCTTTTGTTTCTTTTTTTGGTTTTTCATCAATGTTAGGATTTTTTATTATTTCTTTTTTTGTATCTTTCCAAAATTTTTCACATTCACTAGAAAGATGGGCGTGCTCTCGACAATACGAACAGTACTTAACATCAGCCACACCGTCCCACTCGTCCGTATCTGACTTCCCCACGGGTGCGTTGCTACTGATAAGGCCCACCATGGCGTCATACCGTCTCTCGGCGTTATTTGCTCTAAATCTGTTTTTTTGCATTATTATTAAGCGGTGGAGTTTTAATTTATTATCTACAGTAATGGTGGCTTCAATATCCTCGTCTGATCTCTTTTTCGACGCGTCTTTCTTGGCCCGCATCAAGTATGGGTTCGCCTTATGTGCCATCATGATCCCATTGTAAAGTCGCTGGACTCGCCCACAATATTCCATAATTAATTAGTTATTTCGTTGCGTGACAACTTTAAGCTCCGCTGCAAGTGTCTCTATTCCTCCCATTTTATTTCATCTTCGTGATAGAGCTAACAAAAAACTCGTCAATAAAACTAAATAACGATAATCACGTGTAGAATTGATCATCCGCTATGCCCCGCAATTTATTTCCCAAGAGTCCTATAAAATATTTTTCATACTGGTCAGGTATTGTTCCCTTTATCATTCTAACCATTCGCTTAAATAAGGGAAACTGCACGGGGTCTCCATTGTACCGTTGTATACCATTAACTGCGTTGTTTAGGTAGCCTAATTTATTAAGATTCGAGCCTAAGGCTAACGGTACCCCTGTTTGTTGCCTATTACTAGGGAAAAATTGCATGGTTTCATGCTAAGGGTTATCACCTATGTTACTTTGTGTCCTTTGAAAAAATTCTGCCTGATTATTTATCGGCAGCTCGGTTGGTCGGTCACATGCAGGGAAAAGGTGGTCTTTTTTTATTATACACGTCATTATAATTTTCTTTGTATCCAAACCTGAGCCTATCTGTCCTATTGTTTGATGTATAGTAGTTGTAATTTATGTCATTTGAATGCAGAGGTGGATAATCGCAGAATGGTATAAAAGGCTGTTCACTGTTTGTATTTTCTTGTCCTCGCCATTTGGTATACTTTTCCTGCCTACTTGTTTTGCCTATCCCTTCCACGCCTCATTGATCACGTTTCCTTTCGTCCCCTATGTTCTCTTTAATCGCATTCTCTTTTAATTCTGATTTTTTTTGGTGCAATTTTCAACATCTATATTTCTGCTGTTTCATTCGTTGGCTCTGCTAATTTTGTATTAGGATTTTTCTTAAATGAAATTTTTGGTTTCATATTTTTAAAAATATTTAACATAAGAATTTTATTTTTCTTATCCATCTTCTCATAGAGTGCATACGATTTGGGGTCGTGTTCAAACATAACCGTTATTGTATCTGAATCTTCCTATGTCATGAAAAAAGTTTCGTTTAAACCATCCCTACCGTTATCAATCTCTTCCCCGTAGTCGGACATCATTATTTCTTTTCCCTTTTTGATCTTATATAAGAGTGATGTAAACTTAATAATATTAGTTGATTTCAGTCCATGCACGAAGAAATAATAGAGAAAGAAGGATTCCTATTTTATTTTCAAATCTGCATTTCTATTTTACTGGCTTCTTAAACGAGTGGAACTAGCCGCATTCGGATTAAGTATTATTTTTTGTACGTCGTTTCTTTAGCTAAACAACCCTGAGGGACAATAAGTTGATATATTTGGGTGGATAAAAAAAAATTATCACTTACTCTGACAGAAGGCACAAAACGATGAGCGCCAATATACTCCAAGTCATCCTCTTTACGATGGTTCCTTTTGAAACTGGATAATGACTCTTGTCCTTCCTTACTCGATAGTAGCTGCAGGTGACTGCCTCTAATTTTCTGCGCCTGTTGTTGCACTGCACTATGTGTGCTTTCCGATTGTCGCCTGAAAATTCCGAAATATTACGTGTAAAAAAAAAATTTCATTTCGCGGCAAAACCTACCCCACACTTAGCAACAAAACTGTTACGTGGGATTCTAAAGGTTTAGGGTGCTTTATAACAATGTGGCAGTTAAACTCAATCAATCACTTTATTGCTATATTCCTTGAGGAAAGGCGCTTTGCGGTCCCGAGTTACTTATTGCGACTATCCTCCTTCTAGTTCCGACGTTCAAAAGCCCTTTGAACCAGTTTATTTCTGTTACGTTGATGACCTTTTACTGTGTGTTCCTGTTAATAAAGTTGAATACGTTTTGAATGTTTTCAATAATTATAGTCATTTTTTGAATTTTACTATTAAAAAATCTGAGAATAATACTATAAACTTTCTGGATATGACCATAGTAGCCAATAACAATTTGTCCATTTTTACTTATTAGCTTAGCAAAGACACTCATTCTGGCTCATACTTAAATTTGTATTCACATTGTCCTATTTCACAAAAAAAAGCAATAGTTTTAAGTTTAGTAGATAAAAATAACAATCTTTCTTCACCTTAATATTTTTAAAGCAATTTCAAATATATTTATACAGTATTGCTAGCAAATAACTATCCTTTAGATTTTATCGGGTGTTGTATAAAGAAAAAATTTTATTTTTGAAAGTCCATTAATAATATTTAAAATAATATAAGTCCTGTTAATAATGCTATTGGCTCATAAGTTATACCTTATTGCCGTGAGTAAGATTATAAGTTAAGGGTATTTTGTTCAAAAAGTTTTGTTAATGTTATTTTTAAGAGTAGTAATAAATTGCCGTTCAATAGAATGTATGGAAAAGATATATTGAAAAAGTTAAATAATCCAAATTAAGTATAACAAGTATAAGATTTAATGAGCACAAAAGTAACATAAAACTAAAACTGAGGAATTCTTCCTTATATCAACATCATTTAGACACAGGGCACTCATATAATTTTAGTGACAACGAAATCAACATTATGGATATAAAACAGAATTATTATAAGAGATTATTGTCTGAGATGATTTTTATTTGAAAGACAAACAATTTTAATTAAATGTTAGACTGTGATAAATTAAATAAAGTTTTTAAACGGTATATACACTTGTTACTTCAGTAAATTAATATTTGTGTTTTTATATCCTTTATTGTGATTTGAATTTATCGCGCGTTTTCACTGTATAAATTGAAAATATATGGAACATATGTTGGTTTCGTCTATATATGTATGTAAAATTTGTATTTAATAATTTGAATATGTAAGGTCAGTCGACTATGTGCCCTCGTTGGGTACTGACGTTGTTTGAATCTTCGAACAAAATAATCTTTTTGTAAGTCTCTAATTTGTAACTGTTTTTAAAATTGTTTATTTTTGCTCTTAGTTTTTAAAATGTTATTAGATGTGATAACGTCGATGTATTGTTACCTCAAAATAATTTATTTCGTGTATATTTTATAAAATTAGGATTTGAAAAGGCTCCTACCCAAAGAGGAGAGAAACGTCGTCAGGGGATGTAATAAAAAATTATATACAACAGCAATAGCCATTGGTTTTATTAATTAATGAATTTAGTAATAAAATTAACTAATTAGTAAAAGATGTGTGTTTTAATATTATATCAGTCAAGACTACAGAAGTTGATAATTTGAGGAATTTAAAAATGACAATCTGAAGATAATAGGGAACAACAGTCGTTGCTTCTTAAGCTATAGTGTACATTTTTACTCAGTTGAGGTATAGCTTCTAAAGTGGAGCTTGAAGTTAAATCCGTAATAAATTAACTGAACAATAAAGATTTATTTTGATTTCCCGTCAGCTGGTATATTTTCTAAAGCTTTGAGGCTGGCTTTGCCAGATGATCCAACAAAACAACCTATGGGTAGGCTACACGGGCACTTTGGTTAGGTGTAAAATTTGTAGCGTGATGGAATCTCATTTTTTCATAAAAAAGTAACAGAAGCATAGAAAATAATATTTATTGCTGATTTTTTACAATTATAACAAATTGTTTTACTTTCAAATACCTAAGAGAATTAGCAGAGGCACCTCAAAAAAAAATAAAGTAGCAAGATAAGATTTCTTGTGTCTAGGAGAATCGTACTAAAAACGTTCTAGACAAAGAGACACCTACATAAATATAAGGTCAGTCTTGTGATTTTCTAACAAATTTCAAAAAACATGAATGCTTAAAATTTTCAAAAAATTCGTAACTTATTCTTTAACTAACATTAAAAGTTAAAATTAAAGTACAGCATAAGTGAGAGTCAAAGTTTAAATATAGGAGTAAATATTGGATTCCTAAAAATGTGTACAAATATATTTTAAAATTATCAATTTATAACGTAAATAAAAAATTTAACAGCAGCTTTAAATTATATTCTTTGTATTGGGCTTAAAAGTTATGATTGTTAGAACAAGGTTTCTTTGCTTATGTTAAGAAATTTAGGTGAATGTGGGCTGGACCGATAAAAATGTAACAAGACTTTTTTCAGACCCTGCTACGGTAATACAGTCGTACATAAAGCTATTTACCTTGCTGCACGCAGCTCTCTCTCTCTCTTTACGCGCGCGCAACAAAGAACTTAGCAGCTCTCTTTTTCTCAGCCTCCTTAGGTTATACTCAACCAGTAGCTACTTCTCCCTGCGCTGCGTACAGTGTAATTTTCTGCAGTAGAACTAGAAAAATGATCATTGCCCTACAGAATTTTCCCATGAATGTGGAAGAAATAGTTTTGTCCTAATCAAAAAATGATTTCATTCGTTTATTTTGAAGTTTTTTGTTAGTTGCCAACTGATGCTTTAGCTTTTTACTTTTGTTTCCATTTTAATTATTCATAGATACATTTAACGATTGTCAACCTTTTTGTCTTCAAGTTTTATACAAAATTAAAAGCTTTAAGAATTCATTATTATTTATTATAAAATACTTATGGTAACAAGGGGCGGAAAAAATTTCTTAAACCAAAAAACTTTAAATTAGAGTACAACAACAATTACCATGTTAACTCAAAGGAACAGTAAGAGAACATAAATAAACGTTTTACGATAAGAGGCTATTTTTAAATTAGAAAAAAATTACCAGTTTTTTGTTAATTTGTTTTTTAAATTAATACTCCAAAGTGTTTTAGCAAACTTAATAGTTGGCTTACAAGAAAAATTATTCTGCTGTGATGCCACAGTCAAAGTTCATGTTTTTATTTTTTTTCTTACCTTGCAAGATGTGTGCGAACACAAAACAAAATAAATACCTGTACTTAATTCGAGTACACACTTTAATTAATGATCTATTTAGTTGATTCAACTTAATTGAACTAATCTGTTACGTGGGAAAACCAAAAGGTAAGGAGGTGCTTTGCGAGAACAATCAAAACCTTGGAACCTTAAAGACTATTATTTAAGATACTCATTCATAAGGCAAAGACGCGTGTGTGTTCCCGATTAATTTCCCGATCTCTCCGAGTTTTATCTTCGTTCTTCCTGTCTGGCCGAGTCTTCTCTTCGTTCTGCCGATTTTGAAACTTGCTGGGCCTTATATTACCTTGTTCCCCTCCCGTCGGTACCCTCTTGATAAGGTAGCTTCGTGGTCACCAGGGGGCGTTAGTATGATATGCCTAGCATATCGTACGTAACACGTCCGAGGCCGCGACGTCGTCGCCCTCAACGACACTGGCTTTCTGATGTTTACGGTTCTGAGCCTGTGAATTCGTTGCGAGTGTGCGTGTGTGTGCTGTATTGTATTCTGTTGTTTGTGTTGCTTATGAAGTTGAATATCCGACACTCATTCTTTCATTCTTTGAGAGAACCGCTGTTTCCTTTACATTAATATTTTTGCTCTCACAATCATTCAGTCTCCTCTCATCGTGTGCTTAGTATATAACATTATTGTTTTTGTATGCGCTTTGCCCTACATCACAATTATATATGAAATTGCCACGAAGCAGGCTTCTGTTTACTACTACTTTTCGTTAAGTGTGGCTTTACAATGTGGTTCTTTTTTTTTTTTTTTATACTTACACTTGCGCTTATTTATCAAAAAAGAGAGAAAAAAAAGAAAAAATTCCGTACAACCTTATCATCAAAAGAAAAAAAAAATTTTATTGTCCTATGGACTGCGCCCCTCGGTATAGTCGAGCAGCTCCTGGCGCTTGTTCTCGTTCTCTTATTATCATGATTGTGATTTTTATTCTTATCATAATAATCATAATTATTATTATTACAATTACTGTAGATTATAATCACCGATAAATTTTTTTCATACATAATTAAACTTAATACATCTTTCTTGTTATTAAATATTTTAGAGAAAAGAAAATTTTTTCTTAGTCTTGTCCTACGGACTGCGCCCTCCGATATATTCGAGCGACTTCCGGTGCCTATCCCCGAGGCTCACAAATTCTAATTTTGTATCACGGTCACCGAAAATTCTAGTATCCGTCTAGAGGATTGCAGTCGCCTTTCTGCTCTGAGTTCTACTGTTGGTGTAGTTTGAATTACTTCCAGTTCTCGTGCTTCTTCTTGAACCTTTTGTATTCCTGTGAACATTCTATAACATATCAGTAGTAGGGCCCCCCCAATAAAGAAGGCACTTGTACATAAGAAAAAGAAGCCCCATGCCAAATTTATTAACCCTGCAATATATAAAGCTGTTAGCTATTAGTTACCAACCCTAATTTCTGTGGTAAGTACTTGTCCTTACACTACTTATACTTCATCTATAGGTATTTATTTGAATGTATTATTGTATTTACCTTACCCTTTCTCTTATGTTTCCCCTTTATTTGGTTAGCGTTGAGCTGCGAGTGTGGCTTTCTCCTTACTTATAAAGTATATTATAATGAACATATATCTTTTAATCCTTTTTCTTTACTTTTTTTGTATAATTATTGTAAATATGTTTTATTACGTTATCTTTTATTTCGCATCAGCTCTACGTACGCTTATAAGACACTTATTAAGTTTGTGAATAGTGGGATATAATATTATGCGCTCCATTTTGCCTGAGGGGTCATATAACATATTCAAGAACACTGTAGAGGCAAATAGTTTGACGATTGGTTGCCTTACAGCTTATGTGATTGCAAGCGTTTTTTATTTTTTTTTAGTTAAGCATGCAAGTTGTAGATTCGTATGCCTTCTCTCCAATATCGACGACCCTGTTTGAATGAGGGTGGCCTAATAACATTGTCCTTCGATGGCCAAGTTTTCAGAAACACTGTTGCGCACTGGGTGTGATCGATTATTCCTCTCGATCGTCGAGCGGTGATCTGGGTGCATTATTTTTAGTCTCCCTTACATGAACGATTAAGTATTGGTCCATGTAAATTTTGCAAAATTATGCTAACTTTAAGATGGACGGTTTGACGAACGGGCTATTCGTTAATTTAGACATGGCAGTCAATTCTTTATCCCGTTACGATTTTGTGTGACGTTTCAGGTGTTGTGGTTATCAGTATATTATGATGGTAGGAGTGGAATTGTTTCTAGTGGAGAACGATGGAAGGAATAAAGAAGAGGAGGTTTAATCTCTCATACTCAACTTGTGCTCATGGGCCTTTTCAAAAAATAGTTTTATTTTACCTGAAATTGTTTTATTTATTTTTTATCATTTCTCCATGCTCCTCTCTACCTAACAACGATTGCTAAAATTTTTATTATTTTTTATATTTTTATTTTTTTTACAATAATGAAGTCAATCGGGTTATCAAGAATAAAATTGTTTTAATTCACGAGTATATGTCAGCTTAGACACCTGTTTTTTCCTTCTTATTTATCTGTACCATCCATAATTCGTACATTTGGCCTGTGAGTAAATTCTACTCCTATTGAGTACGTCTACTCACTAGAGATCGCCACACGCGCCCCTTATTCGCTTTGCTTTTTTCATTTACGTTACATCAAATTACAATTGATTAATATAATTAATGCTTTGTTCATGCGTACCTCTCCATTATAGTTGTTGTTTTTTTTTTTTTGCAAAACTAAGTCTAACGTATATGAATATCTCGTTTGCAGCGCGTCCGGGGCCGCAAAAAAAGTTTTATCGTAAACCTAATTAATCCCACTCTTTTTGTCATATTTTCGCGCTGCATCCGGGAGCCGCGAAAATTCGATAAATCTAAATTTTTGTACGTATTTTTACAATAGTCTATCTCCACAAGGGGTCGGGTTAATTGTCAGGATATCTGTTGGTTGCGCAGTAATCAGTTATTTCATAGTTTCTTTTCGTATGATTCGTTGCTCACTCGTGGCTTGTCCGAGGGCCGCGAATTCATGAAAACTAACGCTTGTCACTATATATATATATATATANGTATTATACACGTATGTTTCTGTTTATCCTGTCTTCCTATACAATATACTATGTCGGTATACTAGCTTTATTTTTCTTATATCCTGTATTTCTTCTGTCATTATTATTATTAATATTACTATCATTATTATTAATATTATTAATATTGTTATAACTATCGTTGTTGTATTCTCTTCAATCAATAGCTTACCGTTGCTTTAAGGATCCGGCGGGGGTGGTAATCCAGGTGGGGGCCTTATGCGCTTTTCGTTGGGCTCCCACAAGTCAATCCTCATTCCTGGCCTTCCCTCTACATCTTGCATTTTCATGCCAATTATTACTAGAGCCCGTAATTCATGGGATCTTCCGTCTAATAATTCATGTATGTTCAGCTCTCCTTGTTTATTTGACTCGATTAGATTCCTTACATGTTCTTTTTCTTGATGGTTGCAACCGGCTGTATCTATGAGTTGCATTATCTTATCTACCCCTTCTTGTTTCTCTAACTCTTCTTTGTCTTTTGTAAAAATTTTAATTTTTTTCTTGTCATCTCTTTTTTCTTTATTAAATAATCTTATCATTGCTTCCCCCAAGCTTTTGACGTCGTCCCCTTCGACGTTTTCTGCGCACATCCAATAAATTTTCTCATATTCTAGCAGCTCGACTTCCGAAACAGGCACATATTTGATTTCATTACTTGTATTAATGCACTCTGTGGCTATTTTACCATTAACACTTTTGGCTATAAAGTTCCCGAACAGTATTCCTTCCTCTATTTCTTGGAGGAGTATCCAACCATTTTCTAATTCATTTCTGTTTTTTATTTGCGCATAAATTATTTGTCTCGATTCCGCAGGTATTTTTAGGCACTCCGGCTTTAACAGTAGTATCTCTACATCATCAAATTTAATCATATTCTCGGCAGCGCTTATCTGGCCCCGGTATCTTTTTAAAGTATCCCACGCTATGATTCCTTTTGCGTGAATTGGGAAGTCCTAGGGGACAACATGTAATGTGCACTTCAATCCGTGCAACTGAGCCTGTACTGTGCCCAATGTTTTGCGTGCTCCGTAAGTCACGCCGATAATAGCTACTCAATACCTACTGTCTATCAGCATGTCTGTGATAAAAAAAATTTTCCTTTATAATCAAAATCTCTGCGCCTATATCAGCGTAAAAAGTCGCCTTTCTATTCTTTAACTGTGGTCCCTGTAACCGGACCGATGGTGGCCTCTTCCCTGTTCTCGCAAGTTTTATAGTTTTCTTGGGAAGCTGCTCTAGTTCTTCGTCAAGCTCTGAAAGCTTGGGTTCATCATTATCTATATGTGTGTCCGGCGCCTTTGTCCGATTACTTTTTTTGCGGGCTCTCCTGCCTTTTCTTGTGCGTTTACCGCTCCGTTGTATCGGAGTGTCATCTTGCTCTGCCGCATTACTTTCAATTTTTACTTGCACTGTGTAAGTACTTGGACTGTCGCTGTGCGTCTTCTTTTCTACTATCTCTTTCTTCGCCTTTTGCAGCCTCTCTCTCACATATTCTTCCTCACCGGACACACTTTTCTCCGTCTCTTTCTTTAATTCATGCTTGGCGTTTGGGGAGCACACCGAACATCTTGCGATTTTAAAGCTGCCGGTACGTCCCTCCTATTGTCAGGGCCGTATACGTTGTTTTCTCGATGCTGTGGGCCCCCTATCCTGTGGTGGCTCTTGGGTCCCTATTATAGCCGTCCCTACTGTCTTGATTTTTATAGTTGTTCCCATGACGGTTGAATGATTTCCTGTTGTTGTTGTTATTATACTAGCCACTGTAGCCGCGGTAAGTGTAATAATTACTCCCTGTAGAGTTGTAGTTATTATTTCTGTTATTGTAATCCTTGCTGTCACAGTAGTTGTTATTTCTATTATTGTAATTGTTATTTCTGTTATTGTAGTCATAATTCCTATAATTGTAGTTATTATTTCTTTTATATTATTCCGCTGGGCCAATATTGAAGCCCTTGTTGTAATTATTGTGATTATTGTTATTAAAGTTATCATTTTTACTTTTGTAATCATAGGCATTTCTGTTGGTATGGGTATTATTCACGGGTTGGTTATTTCCCTCGTTTCGCCATCTTTCCTCTTCCTCTATGTCTTGCATACGTAAACACCAGTCTCTCTAATAGTGTCCTGGTCTCTGACAATAATTGCAATTTCTTTTTTACTCTCTTCCGTTGTCTCGTAAAGGACAAAAAGGTTGATGGTCGTAAAATGTATCTATGAATAATTAAAATGAAAACTAAAGTAAAAAGCTAAAGCTTCAGTTGGCAACTAACAAAAAACTTCGAAATGAATAAAAAAAATCATTTTTTAATTAGGACATAACTATTTTCCCTACATTCATAAAAAAATTCTGTAGGGCAATAATCATTTTTCTAGTTCTACTACAGAACATAAAATTATACTGTTCGCAGCACAGGGAGAAGTAGCTACTGGTTGACTATAACCTAAGGAGGCTGAGAAAAAGAGAGCCGCTAAGTTCTTTGTTGCGCGCGCGTAAAGGGAGAGAGAGAGCTGCGTACAGCAACGTAAATAGCTTTATGTACGACTGTATTACCATAGCAGGGTCTGAAAGAAGTCTTGTTACATTTTTATCGGTCCAGCCCACATTTGCCTAAAATTTTTGACATAAGCAAAAGAAGCTTGTTCCAACAATTATAACTTCTAAGCCCAATACAATTAATATTATGTCAAGCTGCTGTTAAATTTTTTATTAACGTTATAAAATTGATAATCTTAAAATATATTTGTACGCATTTTAAGGAATTTAATATTTACTTCTATATTCAAACTTTGACTTTTACTTATGCTGTACTTTAATTATAACTTTTAATGTTAGTTAGAGAATAAGTTACAAATTTTTTAAAAATTTTAACAATACATGTTTTTTGAAATTTGTTAGGAAACCACAAGACTGATCGTATATTTGTGTAGGTGTCTTTTTGTCTAGAACTTTTTTAGTACAATCATTAGTCATTCTTCTAGACACAAGAAATCTTATCTAGCTATTTGTTCAAAATTAAACTCAGTAAGACAGTGGACTGTATAATTTATATCGCATGCCGGATTTGGGAGAGCGTGAAAAGGATGTAAAAAAAGAACACAATAATAAATGCACGACACACTTTTAAACGCTTTAGCCGTTTATTTGAAAACAACAATCTCTCTGTTTAATTTTACTTTAACATGTCATAATGCTTGCTCACTTGCAAGATAAAGAAAGGGAAGAACTAATTTATGAGTCAGACGGAGAAATTACTTGCCAATCGAAAATGTGAATCGTTTTTCGTTACAGAAATCTTACATTAAAACGATACACGTGAAAATTATAGACACGAACGCAAAGCGACTTACCGAAATGGGCGTATAAGGCTGACTGACGACAACCGCAGCAGCAGCAAGCTGCTGGACAAAGGTAAGTCTAAACAGAGTCTATTGGTGTATTTATAGACGCGTGCACGCTTATGATTGGCCCTTATAGGTAAGAGAATATTATAAAGCGTGAGAAATCAAATCTCATAAGCTAAATTTTCTGTTTTCATTAGTATAATGTTACTAATGTTGCACATATTCCTAAGGTTGATAGACAGAAGTGTAACGAATGTATATCAATAACAAGTATTAGAAGGACAAAAGGGTGGGTCGCATTCCACTTACAAAAATTCTAAATAATGAAAGTTTTTTTCTTAAATATCATGACATTTAGCCAGTAACAATCAGTAATACTGATGTTTTACATAGTCTCAAGATTGATGGACAGGAGGATAGAATAATATACAACTAGATACCGTGTGAATAAAGCAGTGGAACGCTTTTCACCTACAAATGCAAATAATTAAAAAAAAAAAAAAAAAAAAAGAACATAATAAACAAATTACTGATAATTTTATATATATTTTCGCAAGGTTTGTAACTTTTGGATATGAGATTTTATAATCATAATAGTAAATAAAAAGAAAATAAATTGATCTCAAGAAGACTAATTATTATTGTGTCCTGACTCAAGTTCAGATACGGTACGCAATAATATTAGTTTGTGTATTAGCCTTACAAAACTAAATGAAACGGTTCTAATCTTGGCGACTCTGACGAGAGCCTTGACATCCTTATAGACTTTAACAACCATGCCTTAAGGCCAATTACCAGGTGGAGAAGACTCGTTTTTTATGAGCACGAGATCACCAGGCTTAATCAAGCGTTGAGGATTCAACCACTTGAAACGACTTTGTAAAGTGGAAAGGTATTCAAGTGACCACCTTTTTCAGAAGACTTGGAGAGATTGTGTCACTAGCTTCTAGCGTTTAAGTGGCGATACCTTTTTAGAAGGAATATTGGGCTCTGGCACAAGAAATAAAGACCTCATGATCAAGAAATAAGCAGGAGTAAGAGGATCAAGCTCAGAGGAATCATCATTAAGGCGAACAAGAGCCAAGAGTAAAGGCATGCCTCTATTGTACACAATAAAGTAGAAAATTCAACTACTGTCAAAATCTGATCGCCAACTACACGCTTCAAATGATCTTTAGCGGATCTGACTGCTGATTCCCACAAACCCCCAAAATGTGGAGCAGAAGCAGGAATGAAGTGCCACTGTGTACCAGATTTACCTAATTTATAGGCAAAATTAGGGTCATGACTACGTTCTATCAACATTCTTTTCAACTGAGTATCAGCACCGATGAAATTCGTGCCATGATCACTGAATAAATCAGTGCAGTGGCCACGTCTAGAAATAAATCTGTGAAAGGCAGCTATAAAGGCCTTCTTTGTATAATCCTTCACAACTTCAAGATGTACTGCACGAGTTGACATGCTGATGAAAACTGCAATGTAACCTTTGAAAGTTCCTTTACCCTTGTTTTTGACAAGCGTATTGGAAAGGGGCCAGCATTATCGATCCCTGATTTTTAAAAAGGAGGACTCTGAGTAACACAAGAACAAGGCAAGTCTCCCATTTATTGAGTTTGTGATTTAGACTTATATCTTTTACAAGTGATGTAACGAATAAGCTCAGCTCTTACAGTCCATCTACCACTCACAATCCAGTACGTTTGATGAAGTGTAATAATCGTCAACTGCACTCCACCATGTAAAGTTAATCTGTGATAATAGTCGATGAGCATAAATGTCAACTGATCTCTATCTGTTAGTATCAAGGGCTGTTTGGCATCATCATCAAGTAAGGCTCGACTCAATCTACCCCGAACTCTTATCAATCCGCAGTTTATAAACGGCGTTAGATTAAGCAAACGGCTAAATCGAAGTAGTGATAAGCTATCTTCCAAACTACGATCTTGATTTTGAGTTAGTACCTTGAACTCAGCGGAAAAGTGACATTGTTGATGCTGATAAACTAGACACAGGCTAGCACAACCAATTTCTGATGTTAAAAGGTGAATCGAGTCAACTTCAATAAAAGAATACAAGTCAACAAACTGCAAACTAGCCTGTAAAGGGGGCTTAAGATTTCCAGCGATAGGTAAATATGAATTCTTTTGTTTAACTTTATGTAAACAACGGTATGTAAAACAAAGGCAATATGCTGTTACTCTTAGCAACCGTTTTCACTTGGAACAACGAGTTAATGGAGTCATATAAAAAAACTCAGAATTATTTACAAGACTATTTACAGAAGGCATTGAACTATTTACATTTATAGAAGTTGGGGCAATCATTTCTACTCCAAACTCTGGATAGTTAGGGTGTAAATCATGAAGAATCTTAGGGCCCTGAAACCATTAAATTTCATTCATCAATTGGCCCGGAAAAATACCTCTAGAAGCTACATCAACTGGATTTTGCTTTGACGTGATATAATGCCTCTTAGCATATGGAGTCAAAGAATGAATTTCAAAACACCTATTAGCTGTGAAAACTGGCCATTTAGAAGGAAGTCCATTGAGCCAATATAGTACATTCCTAGAATCGGACCACATGTGAACTGGTACTTCTTTCAATGAATTAACATCAACGAAATGACTAACTACTGTGGATAACAATTCTGCAGCACATAGCTCTAGTCTTGGAATACTTAGCGTTCTAATTGGAGCTACTTTCATTTTTGCTAATTGAAGGTGGACAAAAATCTCACCCTCGCGTATAACGCGTAAATAAACAGCCGCTGCATAGGCGTTTTCAGAAGCGTCAGCAAAACCATGAAGTTCGAGAGATTCACAATCTAGTGAAAAATGATTCCATCTAGGTATTCGAACTTTGTTCAACAAAGATGTTTCGCAAAACTGCTGAACTAACTTATTAAGCTGAGTTTCCTCAAAATTAACAATAACTAGTGATTTTAGTGACAAGTTGGATCCTGAACCAAAGGGCATCTGACCCAATTACAACCAACCACTTTGCGGAGCAGAGGCAATTGGATAGTCAGGGGCTAATTTACAAACTTCCTGACCGATAATAATTGCATGGACAGATGCATCTAACAAAATATCAATTTGATTTAAATTGTAAAATTTTGGATCTGCTAGAATTACATCCTTCCCATAATCTAAATTTAACAAACAACTACCTAGAGGTGGTGCGTGGGAAAAATTTTTTGGCACGACTAACGCATCAACAAGGTGCTGAAAATCAGACTAAAAATGAGGCCTAAATTTGAAAGCAACTGATTTACTAGCGTCCATGGAAATCAGTCCACCCACTCCTGACAGAGTCATACTAACTGATCTCGGATTTAAATGCAGCATATCACAGAGAGATATAGTGATATGATAACTCTGTGAGCACTGATCAATGAGAGCTTGTACCAATATGCGAGATCCATCAGTGGCATACACAAAAACACGAGCAGTAGCTAGAAGCACTTTGGGTGAGACAATTTTATTACTTGACTACTACATGACTGGACATTCACACTAGACTCTGAAAAAATCTGATTTGTTTGGTTTTGTACAGTAAAAGAGTTCGTCAAGTTATTTACAGATTTTTTTTGCTTATTTTTAGCAGAGACAGATGTAGAGCTGGACTCATCCCCTCTGTGCATAATGGTGTGATGCTTTTGGTTGCAGTGTGAACACTCGTTATTAACAGAGCACTCCTGACTAAGGTGAGGACCATAACAAATAACACAGAGACAATGGGACTTCAGAAATTTCCATTTATCGCTCCAATCCTGTGATTTCAATAAATCACAAGAGACAAGATGATGTTTTTGATTACAGAATTGGCAAACTATGGAATCTGAAGCAACTGTCTGATGTGCAGTACCACCAGATATAGGCTCACAACCAGAAGATCTCATGTTTTTAAAAGGAGTAGTTGCGCGAATATTAACAATCTTATATACAGGTTTACAAGGAAACGATTCCATTGTAATGATTTGTGCCAAATGAAGTCTCGTAGTTGACCTAAAGTAGGAGGATCACTGCTACTACCTAACATTTTTTGCCAATTCTTGTTCGTTTGAAAATCAAATCTACTAACCACAAGAGCGAAAAATATGTCAGCATCTCCTACTGCTCTCTCTAAAGATATCAAGGAATTAACAGAACTTACCATCTCCTTAGATGTGCGCTTTATTTCAGAGCAAGAACTGCCTCTCATAGCTTGACAACTGAGAATAGTAGTTGTATACTTATTAATGAGACGACGTTTATTATTATAATACCGGGTTATGGTATTCCAGGCCTGTATATAACTTTCTTCAGACAAGAGTATATTTTTAATGAGGTCTGAAGCTTCACCCTTTAGATGCGCCCTAAGATGTTGATATTTAATAATAGCTGGTAATTTTTGCTTCCTATGGACTATAGCCCTATAAACATCGCGAAAATTCTCCCAACTAGCAAAATCACCATTAAAGGATCGCAAGTTTATTGAAGGTAAAGAAGAGAAACTCTGAAACGAACTTACATTGGCATTGGTAGGAGGTATGTTGGATTCGAATGATCATTAAGTGAATTGAAAAAATCGTTAGAATCACCCTAAACTGAATAAAAAGTATCCTCTCCCACTTCATAGCACTCATTTTTAAAATAATCATAAGTTGTAGGTAAAGGTTTTATATTTATAATATCATCATGAGTAGATTTAAACTGTTCAAAAGTATCTCTAAGTTGTTGAAGCCTAGAGTCAGCCTGACCCATGGTCATTTTTACCTGGCCAAGTTTCTTAAAGTTTGTAAAGAAACCTTTAATTTTGTTAAACAGTTTAACTTGTACCTCATAAATGTTATCCATTTTGATAAGGTAAATTTCAATTCAAGTAATAAATATTCGATAAATAAATACAAACCGCGCACCGTAGCCAAACTTAATTCAGACAAAAGCTAATTAATTCAACAGTAACGCTAATCGACGGTAGTGTTCTTGATTTTTACAAGTGCTTACATAAAGTTAAGTTCGCAAAAATATATTCAAGTCAATCAGTAAACAAAAAAACGAAATACTATAAGGAACTGATATTACAAACCACAAAATATACAATTTTACAAACCGGATAAACAGGACCAAGTATTCGTAGTTATATTGAGTTCGAAAGACCTGCAGGACTTGACAGCAGCAGTGCTGACTCAGTAGCCTGTATAAGTTGGCAGCAGTACACGCTGTAGATGAAAGGACCCGTGGAACCAGCAGCAGCAGTGGTGTTGTCTCAATAGCCTGCAAAGGCAGGCAGCAGTACACGCTGACGACGACGAAAGTACGAGCAGCAGTGAGTCCCCTATATAAACAATGGACTTGCTCGCACCCGACAACAAACGAATAAAGAAAAAAGAGAAAGAGATATGGCTATATGTGTGTGTGTGTGTGCGTACGGATCGGACCGGCGCGTTGACCGCGTCAGCCTCGTCGCCCGAGAAGAATACGAAAAGAAGCCAAGATGGCCGATAAAAAGACCACGTGTCTTAGACAAAAGGAAAATGTCCTACACCTATATTTCACCTCCCCACATGCGGCTCGAAGGACCATGTTCGAAATTGAACTCAGTACGATAGTGGACTGTATAATGTATATCGCACGCCGGATTGGGGAGAGCGTGAAAAGGATGTAAAAAAAGGACCCAATGATAAATGCACGACACACTTCTAAACACTTTAGCTGTTTGTTAGAAAAAAAGAATCTCTCCGTTTAATTTTACTTTAACATGTCATAATGCTTGCTTACTTGCAAGATAAAAAAAAGGAAGAACTAATTTATGAGTCAGACGGAGAAATTACGTATCAGTCGAAAATGTTAATCGTTTTTCGTTATGGAAATCTTATATAAAATCGATACACGTGAAAATTATTAACACGAGCGCAAAGCGACTTACCGAAAAGGGCGTATGAGGCTGACTGACGACAACCGCAGCAGCAGCAAGCTGCTGGACAAAGGTCAGTCTAAACAGAGTCTATTTGTGTATGATTAGACGCGTGCACGCTTATGGTTGGCCCTTATAGGTAAGAAAATATTCTAAAGCCCGAGATTTCAAATCTCATAAACTAAATTTTTTATTTACATCAGTGCAATTTTACTGATGTTGCACACTACTTTAGTTCTTTTTGGGGTGCCTCTGCTAATTCTCTTAGGTATTTGAAAGTAAAACAATTTGTTATAATTGTAAAAAATCAGCAATAAATATTATTTTCTATGCTTCTGTTACTTTTTTATGAAAAAATGAGATTCCATCACGCTACAAATTTTACACCTAACCAAAGTGCCCGTGTAGCCTACCCATAGGTTGTTTTGTTGGATCATCTGGCAAAGCCAGCCTCAAAGCTTTAGAAAATATACCAGCTGACGGGAAATCAAAATAAATCTTTATTGTTCAGTTAATTTATTACGGATTTAACTTCAAGCTCCACTTTAGAAGCTATACCTCAACTGAGTAAAAATGTACACCATAGCTTGAGAAGCAACGTTTGTTGTTCCCTATCTTTGGATTGTCATTTATTTATACCTCACATTATTAACTTTTGTAGTATTGACTAATATAATATTAAAACACACATTTTTTACCAATTAGTAATTTTTAATACTGTTAAAAATGAAGACTTAAGTGGTAATGCTTTCAGGTATTTCTGGGAACACAAAACATTCAACGTTTCAGCTTTCAAAGTTATAAGTATCACAAGGTCCTTATCAGTTACGAATTTTCTGTAATGCCAACGAGAAGCACAAGTCACAATGTAACAAATATTTCATAAAAAAAAAAAGTTTAAAATTTGTGCCATAAGTAACACTTACAACCGTCACACAGGTACCGTAGCACGATGGTACAGCTGACGAATATTACACTTTGACATCTCGAAATAGGTGTCTCTCATACATGTATACTATGTGTATGTACGTGTCGGTTAACATTCAAATAAGAGTTATAACAATACCACAATTAGCTATTAGATTCAAAACTTGTAATGTAAGATCATATAGTGAAAATCTAATTACTTTGAACAATTTTGTTGATTTCATCTTTATAACAAATTTTTAAATAATTCGTATCTAGTATTCTGTCAATGTTGTTAGAGTTGGCATGGATTTGTCACATTTTAGAAAAAAGTCGTTTGGATCTATTACTTTGTTTATTCATGTTTTGAGCTATCACTTAAATCTTTACTTGAAATAACTGAAATTTGGATGCTGGTTAAAAAAGTTACGTCCATACGCAACAACAAAATTATTGTTCAGTGATTATATATCGATTGTAAAATTCAAGAAACATTAGTAAATTGAGATTTTTCAAGGGCTACCTGTCCCGTACTTTTCAAAGAAGAAAAAACTGCTCAATCTTCGCGATCTCAAGCTCAATAGAATATCATTCAAAAGGTAACGTTAAATAATTATTTCTTCAAACATTTTACTGTTCTATGTGAACTTAAAGAAAGCAGATTATAGGATCAGTTTCTCGTTAAATGGAGAAATTACAATGTATTCCTAAAACATATTGAGTATGGACTAAGATTTATAATTAATTGAAAATTTAAAAGCAAATCCGCAATCAACCAAAAATTTTAAGATCAAGCATTTGACCTTTAAAGCTATTCTTGATAATGAAATACAATTAAAACAAATAAAGCTCACGAGCTGAAATCTATGAACCCCACAAATGGCACTTAAATAAAACAGTTTAGATCAAACTCTGAACAAGTCATGTAAAATTACTATCATCGCACAAAAAAATTCAAAAAAAAAAATATATATTTTTTGTATATGATCTATGTAGCATCATAATATTGAAGAAGAAAAACTTTTTGCGTCACGCAAAGGAATGCCAAAACATTGAGAAAAGTTTTAAGTTGATCAAATGCGGGAAATGTTTCAAAATAAATAATCACTTATAAGGACATTTAAAAGCCATGAAAAGAACGTTCATGAAAATATTTGTCAAAATTGTGGGAAAGGTTATGTAAAAGCAGAGCACCTTGAAAGACTTTTTAAAGTATGTAATCAAAGTAAACATCGTAAGTACTATAATTGTAACGTAATTTTTGATTATGCAATTATGATTCAGCAAAAAAGTAGAATTACTCAAAAACTGCAAGGAAATGAGAGAAAAACTACCTTATTTGGTGGGGAGCGGGGAAAGTGGGGGGGGAGAACAAAGCCTCGCTCTAACTCTTACGACTATATAATATAGGAGTATATATGTATATACAGTCAATTGTTTCTTTATGACTAAAGTCCTCTGTCATAAATGTTAAGGTTTGAATATAATATTTTTTGGAAACAAATCAACAAAACAAAATAACAGTATAATAATTTTATAACTTTTTTTTTACACACACACACATATATTATAAGATAAGAAAAAATTAAAAAGAAAAAGCAAAAACTGACATAAAGAAAACTATAGGACGAGCAATGAAAACGATGACACCAATATGACCGTAGCTAGAGTGCTGATGGAGTCTTCTAACGCCAACTTCTCATTTTTGCATGTGATCAAATTCATTCTTATACATCATGGAAAAAATATCTCACTGAAGGATTATATACGAGATATTAAAAACGAGGAAAGCTTGGTCAGAGATAATCAAAAAGATTTATATAAAAGGGTGGTGCTACAAAGTTTGCGAGGAGCCATACGCATAAGCGTAAATGGCCAAGAATTCGAAGATCTCAAGGCACTTATAACACATTAAAAAAAAAGATATGCAATAGAAAAAACCGTTGTTTATTATCAAACTCAGCTGCAGAAAGTGCACCAACGACAAGTTCAATCGGTTGGTGAATATTATGATTATGTAAATCTACTGTAGAACGGTGCCGAAAACGTCTTGATGAAGATAAAGGTAATACCTACACTGCGCATATAATGACCCCTATAAAAGACATGGCGTTAGTCATGTTTATAAAAAGACTAGCGCCTATGATGAGCCTGCAGGTAGATGCGAAACAACCTGCTTCCCTAGCCGATGCCTTCGATTATGCGTTGAGATTAGAGAGCCAAATAAGAGCGGGTACAGTCCCGAACACACGATACCAAGGACTACCTCGTAGTGATTTTAGAAATAATTTCAATAACCGATATTAACAGTAGAAAAGGTACTCTGATCCGTCGTTCTCATCACATCAGATAGGACAAGTTAATGAACAACAGATCGACAATCAGAACCATCATCACGCCATTCTCATCACCAGACAGTAGACATTCGTGTTACGTTACGTGAACTTCGGGTGGTGGCCACTAACGTTTATGGTGTATATAGAATGTTTTCCAGTGTTTTGCAGTAAATATAGTGGTGATGACGCTTATTAATACCGTAGAATAGTGGTTTGGCGTTACCGAAGATAAAGTAAAGGAAGAGAAGAGGAGCGATCTAATTAAATTATTTTTTATTGCTGATTTCCTAGTAGACTTTCTTGGCTTGAGATACAACATTCAAAGTTGTTTTGGAAATTTAATATTGTGTTATTAATGTGTTATCATGGAATTTATGAGTAAGACATTTTATTATACATATGTGTATATATATATATAATAGCGGCCACCCTGTGTCGGCTTCGCCCGAGACTCTCTAAATGTATCACCGTAGTGTGTTGACATGTAATGTAAAACGTTTTTAGTTTAAAACTTCTTATCTATTCATGACAGTTCTCAAAACAAAAATCTTTTTATCAAGAACATATTTATTTATAATCAATACAGCTTATTTGATCAACTAAAAAGGTGTGAAAAGTGAAAAAAATATAATAATGCTGACAAGTACCGTGTACTCCTTATGCCATAAAATAATCGTTCTCCCTCAAAAGCCGTTGATTTGCAGTTCCTCCCGTATAATCTTTAAGCAGGGCTTTTTAAGAAGCTGTACAGACTTAACGTTCACAAAAAATATATTATTGAAAAAAATTTTTTTCGCGTACCTCACAACTTTATTACCTCAGCAAAAAAGTCCTGGAGCTCAATCTTTACATTTACTATCGCCACAAAAATACAAATATATATTAAACCAATGAAAAAATCCGAAAGATTCGAGAGGTTACTAAAAGGGTTATATTAAATAGATGATTTCTCAATCAATAAATTCTTTATTTGTCAATTTTGATGCTGCGTCAATTTTGATAAATGTTCAGCGCCATTTTCTTTATGCCTAGAATTGTATCCATCACATGGATTTGAAGTTTTACTTCCAATTCAACTTCTTGCAATTTTTTGATATAGTTAAGACTTTTTTGAGACCTAAAGGCTATTATCTTAGACTTTATTAGGTTGTCATGCATTTGTTGGCAAGGTAGTTCGACGTCTAATGACCCTGAAAAGGATCGGCGAGCTTCTTAAGTAATCTCTTTCTTGACCAAAGTTTCCAGCAAATATGACTGCCTCTATACACCAGGGTGATCTTCTCTGGCCTGTTGTTGTAGCACCACGCTGATTAGGAGGGCAACTTCAATGTTTGAAGCTTTGGAGCTAGTTGTAGAGCTTTTATCCAACGTCTCCTGGTATAACGTTAAAGATGTTGGTGTCTAAAGGCATCTTCTTTTTTTGTAGACTCAGTTGTTTTAGCGATCTGAGGTGGAGAGACTGGTTCGTGATGCTTGCCCATTAAAGACTGTCCCGTTTGCTCAAGTGTATTCTTTCTTTATGGCGGTTAAGTTCTCTCATCGCACACCTCGGAGAGGATCTATGATTCCTGATTGAGTGCTTAGAGTCAAAAAGGGATGCCCTCCCATATAACTACTCTTCACTATCTTTGATTGCGAGTAGCTTTAATTTCTCTCGATCTACCTAGCGGATCCTACTAAATTACAGCGCAAAGCTAGCTTATTTTAGAAAATAATTAGGATTATTTATTGCTATTGTTATTAACTTTTTTAAGAAAAAAAACTATGTTAAAAACCATCTTGAAATTATCAAAAGTCCGTATGCAAAGATTCAGCTAAAGGTTGAGTAGTAATCGTATTGTTGTTGATGGATGTCAAACTGCATACACCTAGTAGTACAGTTTCGTAAGTTTAATTTTTTATTAAATAGTTGGTTTTAATTGTTCTTTCAATACAACTTATGATAATATTTTGTTTTATAAAAGAGTGTACTAGAGTATACTCTAGATAGGATTTCAAAAAAATTGACACACAGGTACTAATTTTAAAATAAAGGTGGTTTTTTCTCACTTAGCATTGTATGATCTATATCTATAAATTAAAGCAAAAGAGGTTACCCTTTCTGGCTTAACACTGGAGGCGTCTCGTAATAAAGAAGTTTTATGTAAAAATTACTGTTAACTTTACTCCGAAGAAAGTGTAAGAAAATATATTTGCTCCTATCGCATGTTTATTACTACTTAATTTCTTATGTTTTGTAATTTTTTTGCGATCTGATAAACTCAAATTATATGTAAGATCGTCAGTAATTGTAAGTTTGTCGTGTGATCAGTATAAAGATTAAAGTTTATGCTTATATGATGTAGTATACTAACAAAATTGAATTTAAATATACTTCGCATCTTGAACAGTGGCCTTGATTTATTAAAATTATGTAGAGAAACAACTTATTTTTCTTTTAATTAACATAAATATTCAAAATTATATGTGTTTGTCAGAATTTACAAATCATCCTTTAAATGTTAGTAAGTATAACCAAGCTTAAAACAATTAAATTACAAAGATTGATCACGGTTATCTTTCACAGGTACGTGGTGACATGTAGATTTTCAGTGAGCTTCAATAAAAAGCAAGTTTTGTTGTTTTGTAAGTAGAATTAAACAAATTAAATTAGGCCTAAGTTTATTTATGAAAACCATAACGACTACAGTTTAGTCAAAAAATAAACCTACTTTGTTTAACAGACAAATTTTTTTATTCTGATTTACAAAAATCAAGTTTTTTTTTTAAACTTTACTTTGTTAAGATTGACGATAAAAATTTCTCACTACAAGTACAAGCTCTTTGCGATTTATGAAAAAAATAGTTTGTTGGGGCTGCACTTCTCACATTTTAATGACTCTTGGGATCAAATATCCACGAGTGCTTTTTATTTAACAAGTACAAAATAAATTATAAGGTCATGTGACATAAAGTTATTTTGCATTCTTGGTAAGAAATGTTGTTTATAATTTGGGCACAAATGACTTACGTCACGCATTTTCGGCGTGCAAATCGTACTGTGAACTCAAATTACTAGATGTGCTAGTTTAGTTACAAAGCAAACAAAAACGTAACTTTAAAGAAAAAAATTTGAAATAGTCAGTAATTAAATATTATTGATTGGTTTCTTGTGATATTGGGACGTTTATAGTGCTGTAACACTCGCACACCACAATTTGTATCCACCTATATCTGAAAGAGTGGAATGCTTATGTTTGCTTGTGGGGGCGCTATAATAAAAGCGTGCAAAGCTATTTTTACAAAAGACAAAGAAGAGCTCCTATAAAGTATACAAAGTTTTTCTGTATCTCCTTAAAGGGAATTACGTACACTACTGTCCCACCCTGTCTAACCGCTCTCTTAAGGTACTTATGTATAATGGCTGTCATTTAAGCAAATCTTTAAAAACCCAGCTCTAGTTTTTTATAATGCTTTAGCATTATAAAAACGTTTTAAGCTAGTTCACCTAAATTTCTTAAAAATTTTTAATTATCCAGAACCAAAGTGAGTGTAAGTAATTCTATGTAGTAAAAAATGTCACGGCAAACAGTTTTTTTGCCTGCCACTTGAGCAAGTCCTGAAAAAATCCAGCTATAACTTTTGTATGTTAAAAAAATATTTAAAGTAACTTTAACTGAATTTAAAAAAAATCTTACATCATCTGGAACAGAGATAAAAGTTAATAAACCACCATGCATGTAAGAGTGCTACGGCAAATGGTTTTTTGCTTTCATTTAAGAAAATTCTAAGAAATTACACTATAATTTTAACATATTCTTCAGATGTTTGTAGTGTGTTGACCCACATTTTTTAAGAGTTTAAAATAAAAAATAATTTGAAAGCAAGGTTTATGTTAATAACACAATAAAGGTTAAAATGATACGGAAACGTCTTTTTGGCTGCTATTTAAGTGACTCCTAAAATATCCTGATATAATTCTTGTATGTTATGAAAATATTTGTAGTAAGGTTACCAAAGTTTTTAAAGAGTTTTAAATCATCCACAACTAAGATAAATGTTAATAACACAGTATCGGTGAAAGTAATACGGCAAACAGTTTTTTAGCTGACATTTAAGCAGATTCTAAAAAATCCAGCTTTGATTTCAGTATTTTGCAAACATTGTTTATGTAACATAACCTGAATTTTTAAAGCATTTCGAACCATCCAGAACCATGGTAAAAGTAAATAAACCACTTTGTCGGTAAAAGTGATATATCAAACGATTTTTCAGCTGTTTTTTGGGCAAATCTTAAATTAAAAAAAAAAAAAAAAAAGTTTTCAAAGAACATTGGACCCCCCTCCTCACGCACGCTGAGCAAACCCCTTACCCACTCTGATATGCGCAGGCCCAACTTAAAGAGACTGACTAATTTATTTTGTCTTACAGTTTGTAACGTATTTTTAATGTAAATTTTTATTTTTGGTAAATTCATTCATTTCCTTTCATGTTATGTTAAAAAAACAAGTTATTTAATAAAACACACTTTTTTGGTACATGCTGTTCTTAAAAATTCAGAACATTAATTTATTTATCTGTTATTTGTTACTTTTAAAATAAATAAATGATTGTTCATACAATTTTTTAACATTTTCTCACAATTATCATGAAAAAAAAAAAAAAAATATTTCCGTACAGTATAAGTACTATAATTAATTTTTATAGCATCTTCTTCTATATCAATTTTTTCTTTATAACTGTCAACAAATTAGAAAGGTGGAAGGAGCGCAAATATATGCTGCAGAGCTGAAAGTTATTTTTCTTATACACACATGCTTTTATGCATACTTGGCCCTTTTTATGTGTTATTGAAAATTTTAATAATTGTATCCACAATATCATTTTATGCGAGGTTTACTTATATTCATAGTTATATTAGTTGCCGTACAATTTTATAAAAGTATAACTTCTTACTTGGGTATCCAAGCACCCACTGTTAACTGGTTTTAAAGTTATTTATACTACTTGCTTCTCATTCTATAGCATGTAGCTCAACACTTAGTCTATAAAGGCTGAGACTTTGGGTAAAAAAATCAGAATGCCTTATAAGATAAATGCTATCATTAAAAATTTTTTATTTGTTTTTATTTTTGATTTTAATCGGTAACATGCACTGAAATTTAATTGTTGCATCCATTGAGTAATACTTTACCATAGGTTTTAATTTGGGTGCAATAGTTTAAGATTTACAGAAATGAGATGACATCTTACTGTCTCATAGCTTAGGTATTAACTTAACCCGCAACCGGCTTAAAAAGTGCCGTAAGTTTGATCACACATCTTATTTAATCTACTAAATTAAAATAAAAATGCTTAACTATATGTAGATCTATAAACATAACCATAGTGTTTCAATAATAAGACACACTGATACTAATTCTTAAAAATATATTTTACCTAGACAATTCAAGACACGGGGCATTTCCTAGCACTAGATAGCCTGTACAAAAATTAATGAAGCGGCTAATGTTGAAACCAAAACCTATGCCATTTATCGGAATCAAAAGAAATGAAGCCAATTGAGCACCATTGCAAAATGTAAAAAAGCATCATGCAGCAGTATGGTAAACTGGTACACAGAAAATGACTTTGACCCTCACAAACCAACAGCAGCTGTACTCCTTGTTAACCATTGCTAGGGGCATGGTTCAAATTTTTGAAACCTTGTGACGTCAGCTTTTTTGTGACCCATAACTATAAACACATGCAGAACTATTGCTATCAAGTGCTGGTGATCATATCACGACACAGTATGAAAAACACGATCAGATTTCTTGCAACCGATTACAATCAATAGTTTCGTGGAAAACGCAATCTGCATAATTTTTCTTGTGCAATCAAATAATGTTAATTATCCTACTAATATAAAAAGCAAAGTTGAAGCCACCTGCTACCAAAGATAGTGAAGAGTGGTTATAACATACCCCATCGAGTAGACAATCATCGCAGTCGATCATCGGCACTACACCAAAAACAGAGAAGTCTGTCGTGCAGCTGGGCATCCTGGCTACCGATGACACTTTTTTTTCATGGGCAAGTAAAATAAATCGGTTCTTACCCCGGATCTCCAAAATAAACAAGTGCCACGGGAAAACAGGCGTTCGGAACGTCAACGTCTTGGGTGAAATACCAGAAAACGGTTCTAGCCAGAGCACAACCTGCTCCAACAATTCAGAGTTATGTGGCCGAACTATAATCTGGCCTGGTGCCGTCAGAGAATTTTCTACTTTATATGCGAGCCAGGAAAGACAGCCTGGAGAGTAGGAGCAGCCACAACGGCCTCCTTAGTGGTCGTTCCAACGGCATGGCATTTCTACAGAGAAGGTGCTTTCCAGGCCCACTTTCCTGACTACTTATGAATGGTGGGTTATCAGACGAGATATTCTTCGATCAGCGGCCTACTTCCCTATCTGTCCGGTCTCCGTACACAGAGACTCAAGGATAAGCACCAAGCTACCTGCAGCTGGCTTTTCATCATCAAGAATAATAATAAGGAATAGCTGGAAGTTTCACCACCGGCTCTTTTTAGGACCATTTTAAGTATTAACGTTCCCTACTTAACCATTAATCTCATCGATTCTGTTAGGGGCCACCTAAGTTTAAATGACCTTGCCAACTATTACATTTTAACAGCGATTTCTGGAGACGATTCGTCAACTCAAACACCGTTATGTAAATCCGGCCACTATTAAACCAAGTCAGTTATTCACTGGCAGACGTCACAAGCAGAGTTGTTCGTCGCAAGGCTGGGAACCCTGGTTACCGACGGCCCTATATAACCCTTTCAACTTTAAGCATTCAACCAGGAATCACCGATCCTCTCCAAGGTCTGCGCTGGGAGAACCTAACAGCTATGAAGAAAAAATAATAAACGTGAGCCAACGGGACAGTAACCAACGGGCCAGCATTATAAACCAACCTTTCCACCTTAGATTACCAAAAACAAGTGCTTCAGACACCATCTTCGACGTTATAACAAGAGACGTTGAAAAAGAGCCTTACAACTAGCTCCAAAGCTTTAAACCTTGAGTTATCCAGGCAGCCACGTTTGCTGGGAACTTTAGTCAAGAAAGACTTTACTTAAAAAGCTCATCGGTCCTTTTCAGGTTTATCGGACCATCGGACGTCGAACTATCTTGCCAACAAATGTATAACAACCTGATAAAGTTGAAAAAAATAGCCTTTAGGGCTCACAAGAGTCTCAACTTTGCCAAAAGTCACAATAAGTCAAATTATGAGTAAAACTTCAAATGCATCTTATAATTAAAATTTTAGTCGTCAAGAAAATAACAAAAGAATTGATTAAGTGAGAGATCAGCTTTTTACTATAACTCTCATAGTAATCTCTTGAATTTCTCAGATTTTTAAATAGATAGAATTTGTATTTGTTTTTTTGTTGCGATAAATAACGTAGAGATTAAGCTCCAGGACTAAGTTGCTCTTTTAATGAAGTTGTGAGATAAGAGAAAAAAATTTTTTAAAGAAAAATGTTGTGTGAGCTTTAAATCTTTACAGCTTTAAACATAAGCCCTGTTTACAGATTATTCGGAAAAACTGCAAATCAACGGCCTTTAAAGGCCAACGATTATTTTATGATATAAGGAATGCACGGTACTTTTCAACATAATTATTTTTCTTTCACTTTTTACAGCTTTTTACTTCACTAAATAAATTCTATGCATTCCAAACGAATATGTTTTTAATAAGAAGACTCTTGTTCTGAAGAGTGTCAGAACTAGATGTATAATTTTTCACTGAAAATGTTTCACATTACATATCAACACACTACGGTGTTTCATTTAGTGAGTCTCGGGCGAAGCCAAGACGGGGGGGCCGCTAGTTTTAAAATTAAACGCAAAAAGCAAAATCAGGTTTATCGCCACCCACCGTCAGAATTACTGCTTAAACGTTATTGTACAGTCAGGACTCTCGCAACCCAGTAGATGCCTTGTTGTAGTAAGGAGGTTTTAGTGGCATGATTGTTACTATTGCTCCATCGTGTCATTACTTGTCTCACAACTTAAAACAAAGAACTTGTAAATACTAACGCCATTCTTTACCATTCTAATGTTAGCACGCTCAAACGAAAAACATGATCTGCTCTTCCGCAACTCAAGCCATTAGTTTTCTATTCTTTACTTTAAACGAATAAAATTAACACATCCTAGAGCTAACAAACCCATTAGGTAAACTGCATTATGTTGGCATAATGAATGCTTGAACACTTTCATGCGGTAGGTACTTCCACTACCCAATACTTATATCTCTGCTAAGACCTCTGCAACTTAACGCAGTAATTACTTCCATTATTTAGGGTCAAGAACATGACTAGGACTTTCAGAAACAAGTAGAAGCCTTGTTTTTGTAATCCAGAACCACCAGCACAATAAGAACTCTTACAAGCCATACCGTAAAATGCTTATCAACCCAATGCAACGTAAAGCATCACTACTTTCGGAGCATAGGACCGACAGTACTGTTACAGCCTGAAACGACAAAAGTAATCTGAACTGTAGTAACAAAAAGCTCAAAATATTTTCTTGACTCAAACTGAAACAAATGATAAGGACTTTTGCAAATAAGCACCATCAGTACTATCACAACCTAGAGCAAAAATGATAATCAGTATAATTCATTAGTTCACAAGTTCATTACTTCAGTATAATTTACGCTTAAACATCCTCGTGCGTTTCATCCGTTTGCGACCAAGTACTGATGATCCTTGGTAAAACTTTGGTAACTTGATGCAGCCAGTACTCTTATTCGCTAGAATCTTATGCATGACCTTAGTCATATACTAGCTTTTTTAGTAACATTTATTTTTACGTTTTTTTAAAGAGAATAGTGACTAACGCAATAATTTCGCATTGCTAAACATATTGTACTGAATGTATTAAGAATGGTAAAAATACAAAAACGCTTGACAATGAACAATAATAAACGTTTTTTAATAAAACAAGGCTCCAAGGTCATTATTTGTATCTAAATAAAATCATTATAATGATTGTTGCATGTGAATTTGAGGTGCATCAATCACCAGTTGTGATACTTCTCAGATATACTTATTTGCTTAGGATCTAAAAAAATAGGCTAGTTAAGTCTAATCAGCTCCAAAAACGATGTTTACTAGGCATGCTTAAGTTAATAAATAAACAATTTTGTGAATAAAATCAGCTTTTAGTGTAAGTAAAAGGAAGTTTTGTTTATTGCAAATGAAAGCTGTACTTGCATAGTTATATGATATGATCAAGCGTTTAGAAATATATTAGAAAAGTTGTATAATATTGGCATTAAGCATACATCTAAAAAAACTAAAACAGCTTTTGTAAGAGCACGTCTCAAATAATTTAAACCAGAGGAGAAGCCAGACTAAACATTAAATCCAATTCCAGAAATATTTTTATTATCTGAACAGTATCCGTATTAATTAAATATATATATATGAGATGAGAAATTCGAGCCTTTTTTCGATATGGCAGAAGAAGTTTAAAGACTTTATGGAAGTTTGAGGAGCATGCTCAAACTGTAAATATACGAAAATAGATATTTAAAGAGCAGTCTCAAAGTTCATTTGGGACTTTTGAGGCAACTCTTCAAAGTTTTTTTATAACTTTTGAGGAGTTGCTTCAAACTTAGTGTATAGCATATTTTTAATCAATATGTATAGTAATATATACAGTAAGAAAAGCTTACATACGTAATATAACAAATTTTTATCGTATTATATGTATTTTTTGTTTTACTGTAGAAGGTATTATTAAAGAAAGGTGAGAATAACGTATATCTGCGGAGACAAAAAAGTCATTTTTGCTAAAAATAAGAGGTATTTTATCAAAACCTAGCAAAAAAAGTTTTCTTTGAGACAGTAGCCTTCATGGTTTCATTGGAATATTCTTACAGACATTTATATTTTACGACAAATTCCGTTTCTAAAATACATTTTAAAAGATCTAGATGAATATTTTTGGGTCAGAGATCATAAAGGAACTTACGTTTTCTGAGCCTCTTTCTCATGTACGATAGCTCTATAATCTGCCATATTGGAAATAAGCAGTAGAACAGTAGAGTATCCTTTACGAATGTACAGAGCTTGCAAAAAATAGCTCTTGCAATATTTTAAGAAGTTTATCACTGTTTTTATTAAATTTGTCTGAATTTTACTTTATTTTCTTGTGTGTTTCTAATTAATTACAAGTATAAAGTTTAATTAACAAAATTAAAAAATGTATCTACTTTTAGTATATTCTTACGTTAAAGCTTATAGAGATTGGCTGCAAGTATTTGGCATACGTAATACAACGAACTCAATCGTTTCAGATATACTCTAATGAAGCGATAATAAATAAGAATACTCCATTAACACATAGCAATAAGATACAAATCATTTAATTAAAATATAGTTTTTTACATATTTATTAATCAGATAATTTCATAGATGCAAGCTTACTTACGGATGACTCAAAGATACGGGGGACATTTGAGGATTATAAACAACGATATAGGCTTGAGGACTATATTTAGGGCTATATACATTCTTATAAGTTTGAAGATAATCGGTGTAGCATTAGAAATTTGAGGATAATTTGTATAACATTGCAGGTTTTATAATATTAAGCTTATTGCTAGAAGCTTAAGAATTTGTAAAGCTATAAAATACTTTAATTATTTGATACTACGACAACTCCCTTATCTATCTTATGACAAGCATACAACAGTATATTAGATTCTCAAAAAAATTAAGAGTTTTTCGCACTCGTGAAAAGTAGCTCTTAAAGCACTTTAAATATAATACCGTTATTATTATTAAATTTTTTTCAAATAAATTTCTATTCACTTTTTAATTATTGATTAGGTAATATTAATATGATGTCTGATGAATACAAAGATTAGTGAGCAATAAAGTTAATGTCATGTACGTTAGAGCTTCCAAAGGTTTGCTGCAATTGCTTGGCGTAATTAATACAACATTGAAGACTTAGTACACCTTATAATAAAACTTTCTAAGAAAGATAAAAATGTTTTTATTAATCATTTAGATACTCTCATACAGTAATAATACAAGAAATTTAACTAACGTATTGAACGAAAGAGAGATACAATAGTGATAACATACAACTTTATTAATAAAATCAGTCTCTCACACCCATATATTTATTACACAATTTACTAAATGCAAACTTGGTTATGGGTGATTGAGCGATATAAAGAGGGACGTTTGAAGCTTTTTTACAGTGACAGAGCCTTATGGGTTATTTTTAGGGCCACAGATGTAATTAGAAGTTTAAAGATAATCGATGTAACAGTGGATGTTTAAGGATAAATCTGGTACTATCGTAAAGTTAAAACCAATACGTTTGGTAACTACTGCTAACCACGATATCAGTCGTTAAAATGCTTAGGGGAGTGAGAAAAGCTAAGCAGGTATATGATAAGCATGTGAGAAAAGTTATTTTGTTTTCGAGTTTTACGTGATTATGGGATGCTGTAAGGAATATAAATGCTTGTGACAGTTGAATTAAATATTTAAGTAGGAAAATCAAGTGCGTTTTTACAATACAAGTAATTGACAAAGCTGACATTACATAAGATAAACTGACTTCAGAATTAATTTAAGCATATAAGAGAAAAAAAGTCAGCTCTGCTCATACTTCTTTCTTGCTCTTACGTGTTATAATAGATCCTTACAGCTCATGAAATTTCGATATCACAGATAAACTGTCTTTATAGAATGCTCTTTTTTAAATATTTCGATGCCTAATTTCACTGCCATAATCATCTCTGCACCTCGCATTTTCTGATTATCATATAAAACTTAATAACATAATTGCTCGATTCATATGGTTATTACATAGCTATTTAGCTTCTCTCCTCTTTTGTGAAAAATACATCCGTGAAATGACACGGGTGTTTCGCACCATAGATCGTGACCTAACGTATAAGTTTAACACTGAAAGTTGACGGATTTGTAAAGCTGTCAATCACGGGATTTTGTATGGCAAGATTTTAGTTGTAGATTTTTCTAACCTCTGTTGTGATGTATATTATTTTGAGTGTATGTAGAAAGTTCTTAAGATCTGATTTTTTTTTTTTAATTCTAATTTAAAAAACTTCTTAGAGAAATTATAAAATGAAAAAATTTTTTTCAATTAAGATAGCTGCACGTAACACTAAAGGAAGGCGAGGAGGCAGAAGCAGTCAAACAAGTCATATAATGATATTTCTCTTGATATAGAATTTTCGTAAAGTACACCCGAGTAAAAATAATTATTTCCCAGCACTGGTCCAAAATAGCAGAATCGCAATTTTTTTGGGTTATTAGAGATGCCGTTAGACCTGGTTTGCCTATTTGAGGGGTAAAGATCAAATTACCACTCGGTTCTGCGTGTTTTGTTCCCGGAACTGTTAGAGAACTCATTAATAAGGCGTATTCAACAGCTCCTATCTTAGACCTCTTGCTGGGTGCTCTGGTTTGTTTAGAGCACTTATAAATACTAACCACAATTTTTTTCTGCCACTTGCGGGCAAACAAATTCAAGCGTATTAGATGTATAAGATGACTAGTAGATTGCTATCGAGAGAAAATCAGAGAACTACATAGAGCCCCTACATACCCTGGATGCCCTACAGTGGGTCGAGGGACAGTGGTGCAAATTTTCTTAAAAATGTTAACCACCTTAAATGCCGTGCATCTGTTAACACGTATTTAAAACACCAAATACTTGTTTACAATGTTTATGTCTCACTGCACTACATATATTGATATGAAAAAAGGATATCTAAAATTTTTCGATGTTATTTTAAATGAAAAATTTTGATTGTAAGTTAAGCTTTTCTTCGAAGGGGCCGTCAATATAATTTATGTATGTGTATGTATATGGAATGGTCATAATGGCCTACTTTATTTGAATAATTGGTAGTATTAGAGATAAATGTAGAACTATACGCAGTATCTCAAAGTGCCAGCAATTAATTGGTAAATTTAAGAAAGTTTTCCAAATTGCTCAATAGCATTATGAAAAGCCTCTAATTGTCATACATGATGTATTTTTAACGTAAAATAAGTATGTATAATTAACTTTAAGAAAACGTTTTATATTTACAGGTTTGTTCTTCTCTTTTTTATTAATATTTTAGTTTTTTGTTTGGAAATCTTTTATGTAATTATTGTCTCATGTTACATACGATATGCTAGGCATATCATACTAACTCATATGTATTTTTTGTTTTACTGTAGAAGGTATTATTAAAGAAAGGTGAGAATAACGTATATCTGCGGAGACAAAAAAGTCATTTTTGCTAAAAATAAGAGGTATTTTATCAAAACCTAGCAAAAAAAGTTTTCTTTGAGACAGTAGCCTTCATGGTTTCATTGGAATATTCTTACAGACATTTATATTTTACGACAAATTCCGTTTCTAAAATACATTTTAAAAGATCTAGATGAATATTTTTGGGTCAGAGATCATAAAGGAACTTACGTTTTCTGAGCCTCTTTCTCATGTACGATAGCTCTATAATCTGCCATATTGGAAATAAGCAGTAGAACAGTAGAGTATCCTTTACGAATGTACAGAGCTTGCAAAAAATAGCTCTTGCAATATTTTAAGAAGTTTATCACTGTTTTTATTAAATTTGTCTGAATTTTACTTTATTTTCTTGTGTGTTTCTAATTAATTACAAGTATAAAGTTTAATTAACAAAATTAAAAAATGTATCTACTTTTAGTATATTCTTACGTTAAAGCTTATAGAGATTGGCTGCAAGTATTTGGCATACGTAATACAACGAACTCAATCGTTTCAGATATACTCTAATGAAGCGATAATAAATAAGAATACTCCATTAACACATAGCAATAAGATACAAATCATTTAATTAAAATATAGTTTTTTACATATTTATTAATCAGATAATTTCATAGATGCAAGCTTACTTACGGATGACTCAAAGATACGGGGGACATTTGAGGATTATAAACAACGATATAGGCTTGAGGACTATATTTAGGGCTATATACATTCTTATAAGTTTGAAGATAATCGGTGTAGCATTAGAAATTTGAGGATAATTTGTATAACATTGCAGGTTTTATAATATTAAGCTTATTGCTAGAAGCTTAAGAATTTGTAAAGCTATAAAATACTTTAATTATTTGATACTACGACAACTCCCTTATCTATCTTATGACAAGCATACAACAGTATATTAGATTCTCAAAAAAATTAAGAGTTTTTCGCACTCGTGAAAAGTAGCTCTTAAAGCACTTTAAATATAATACCGTTATTATTATTAAATTTTTTTCAAATAAATTTCTATTCACTTTTTAATTATTGATTAGGTAATATTAATATGATGTCTGATGAATACAAAGATTAGTGAGCAATAAAGTTAATGTCATGTACGTTAGAGCTTCCAAAGGTTTGCTGCAATTGCTTGGCGTAATTAATACAACATTGAAGACTTAGTACACCTTATAATAAAACTTTCTAAGAAAGATAAAAATGTTTTTATTAATCATTTAGATACTCTCATACAGTAATAATACAAGAAATTTAACTAACGTATTGAACGAAAGAGAGATACAATAGTGATAACATACAACTTTATTAATAAAATCAGTCTCTCACACCCATATATTTATTACACAATTTACTAAATGCAAACTTGGTTATGGGTGATTGAGCGATATAAAGAGGGACGTTTGAAGCTTTTTTACAGTGACAGAGCCTTATGGGTTATTTTTAGGGCCACAGATGTAATTAGAAGTTTAAAGATAATCGATGTAACAGTGGATGTTTAAGGATAAATCTGGTACTATCGTAAAGTTAAAACCAATACGTTTGGTAACTACTGCTAACCACGATATCAGTCGTTAAAATGCTTAGGGGAGTGAGAAAAGCTAAGCAGGTATATGATAAGCATGTGAGAAAAGTTATTTTGTTTTCGAGTTTTACGTGATTATGGGATGCTGTAAGGAATATAAATGCTTGTGACAGTTGAATTAAATATTTAAGTAGGAAAATCAAGTGCGTTTTTACAATACAAGTAATTGACAAAGCTGACATTACATAAGATAAACTGACTTCAGAATTAATTTAAGCATATAAGAGAAAAAAAGTCAGCTCTGCTCATACTTCTTTCTTGCTCTTACGTGTTATAATAGATCCTTACAGCTCATGAAATTTCGATATCACAGATAAACTGTCTTTATAGAATGCTCTTTTTTAAATATTTCGATGCCTAATTTCACTGCCATAATCATCTCTGCACCTCGCATTTTCTGATTATCATATAAAACTTAATAACATAATTGCTCGATTCATATGGTTATTACATAGCTATTTAGCTTCTCTCCTCTTTTGTGAAAAATACATCCGTGAAATGACACGGGTGTTTCGCACCATAGATCGTGACCTAACGTATAAGTTTAACACTGAAAGTTGACGGATTTGTAAAGCTGTCAATCACGGGATTTTGTATGGCAAGATTTTAGTTGTAGATTTTTCTAACCTCTGTTGTGATGTATATTATTTTGAGTGTATGTAGAAAGTTCTTAAGATCTGATTTTTTTTTTTTAATTCTAATTTAAAAAACTTCTTAGAGAAATTATAAAATGAAATATAATTAAATTAAAAAAAAAGAGATTTCGAGATAAGAAATCATCTGATTACTTTCAGCCATTACCAAATTTCCACCGAATTTTTGAAAAAAGGATGGTCATATAATGATATTTCTCTTGATATAGAATTTTCGTAAAGTACACCCGAGTAAAAATAATTATTTCCCAGCACTGGTCCAAAATAGCAGAATCGCAATTTTTTTGGGTTATTAGAGATGCCGTTAGACCTGGTTTGCCTATTTGAGGGGTAAAGATCAAATTACCACTCGGTTCTGCGTGTTTTGTTCCCGGAACTGTTAGAGAACTCATTAATAAGGCGTATTCAACAGCTCCTATCTTAGACCTCTTGCTGGGTGCTCTGGTTTGTTTAGAGCACTTATAAATACTAACCACAATTTTTTTCTGCCACTTGCGGGCAAACAAATTCAAGCGTATTAGATGTATAAGATGACTAGTAGATTGCTATCGAGAGAAAATCAGAGAACTACATAGAGCCCCTACATACCCTGGATGCCCTACAGTGGGTCGAGGGACAGTGGTGCAAATTTTCTTAAAAATGTTAACCACCTTAAATGCCGTGCATCTGTTAACACGTATTTAAAACACCAAATACTTGTTTACAATGTTTATGTCTCACTGCACTACATATATTGATATGAAAAAAGGATATCTAAAATTTTTCGATGTTATTTTAAATGAAAAATTTTGATTGTAAGTTAAGCTTTTCTTCGAAGGGGCCGTCAATATAATTTATGTATGTGTATGTATATGGAATGGTCATAATGGCCTACTTTATTTGAATAATTGGTAGTATTAGAGATAAATGTAGAACTATACGCAGTATCTCAAAGTGCCAGCAATTAATTGGTAAATTTAAGAAAGTTTTCCAAATTGCTCAATAGCATTATGAAAAGCCTCTAATTGTCATACATGATGTATTTTTAACGTAAAATAAGTATGTATAATTAACTTTAAGAAAACGTTTTATATTTACAGGTTTGTTCTTCTCTTTTTTATTAATATTTTAGTTTTTTGTTTGGAAATCTTTTATGTAATTATTGTCTCATGTTACATACGATATGCTAGGCATATCATACTAACTCCCCCTGGTGACCACGAAGCTACCTTATCAAGAGGGTACCGACGGGAGGAGAACGAGGTAATATAAAGCCCGGCAAGCTTCAAAATCGGGAGAACAAAGAGAAGACTGGGACAGGGAGGAGAACAAAGAAAACACTCGGAGAGATCGGGCAATGAATCGGGAACACACACGCGTTTTTGCCTTATAAGTAAGTATCTTAAATAAAAGTCTTTAAGTTTTCAAGGTTTTGATCGTTCTCGCATAGCACCTCCTTACCTTCCGGTTTTCTCACGTAACAGTTTTAGTGCTAAGTGTGGGGTTTGGTAAGAGTCAAAATTTTTTTTTGCACGCTGACAAGCACACATAGTGCAGTGCTACGAAAATACAACGATTAAAAATCGAGGAGCCGAGAAGCCGATCAAAAAGGACAGGGGCAGTCATATTCTGCAAGCGACGGTGACATCAACCCGCAAGAAAACAGCACTAGGACACCAACTGCTGATAATCACAGAAACAAGGATCAAGGAGACAAGCGGCAAGCGCTGAAAAGAGATGATTTTTAAAATCTTATTTCTACTGGTGTGCAGTATCAGAACTAAAAAGAAGGATACGACACATAAAAATACATATATAAAAGAGAAAAAAAAAAGGAAAAATAAAATAATAGGGAAAAATAATTCATCTACGCAACATTATCCCTGAGCCCAAGAGTGATAGCGAAGGCCTTAGTAACAATATGACGACAGACTTGTACAGGCCAGAGCCCAATGGAAAACAACAGAAGAAAAATATGACGGAACGAATGTTGGAATTAGAGCTGGAACCCGAGGGGTACGAGAAACTAGACGCCCTGGACGAAAAAACAAAAGCGATAGTCATGAGTTTATTTTCAAAGATAAGTAAAAGCAAAACTAAAGAGAGCAGAGGAAGTAAACGCACCACATAAGTCAAACACAGAGACCAGCCGAAATCCGTCACCGACGATAAGGGATCAAAGGGATATATTTTGTGACACAAACGCAAACACAGGACGTATAAATAAAGAAATGGACCCTCTTTCTGGCGAACGAGTCATCGAGCGAAGCTTAAGAGAAACTAAAGAAATACGTGGAACTCGAAAAAATAAAACAAATATGTTATCAACACAATGAAGCATGCCAGAGAAACAAGAGCGGCCGATTCACGTTACACCCTGTTACGAATATCAAGGCACAAGAAACTCCGGGACGAGAGACTTACATGCTCAACAGCTGTGGGACGTATTAGGAGATATGCTGGAAAAATAAAGGGATTCGTGTCTATGGCAGCAGAACCACCGTTGACTAATAATTACACATACTGGACCGATTTTAATGAACATAGGGATAGGGACAATATAGCACCAACCATAAGCCTATATACAGAAAATATGCAAGCTACGGGTAATTATAACCATCCACGCAGACCACAGAATTTACAACAAAGCATTCTGCCCACTTTAAGCCACATGGCAAATAGCACCCCGTTCTTCGACGGTAACCCAATTAATCTGCCGCTATTTGAAAGAATAGTAAGAATGACTGCTCAAATGATCGGTCCAGAATATGAATTAATTCTCCTTGGAACCATTGCAAGCAGACTAAAGGGAAAGGCAGCTAAGCATTTCGCGACTAGATTGGCTTTATTCGGCACGGTTCAGAAATTTCTTCGGGAACTTTCGAACAGATATGGAAGTATAAATAATTAGGACACTTTAATGGCACAACTGAAGAGAATCAGACAGCAAAATCAGGAATCGATAAAAGATTACGGCGGAAGGGTACAACGATTATATAACAGGCTCACGATACTGCACGATTCGAATCCAAGCTTACTGCCGATTAAAAAGCAGGTCCTAAAGGAAGGCGAGGAGGCAGAAGCAGTCAAACAATTTACATATGGGTTGCACTTAACATACAGGTGCAAAATCACGAGCTTAAATCCAAGGACTCTCTGTGGAGCAATCATAGAGGCATTAAAAATAGAGAGTGACCTCAGTCTATGGCACGCAATACCAGTAAGTGCACTGTTTGCATACAATAAGGTAATAACCGAGCGAAGGCCACTAGTGAATCTAGCAAGTAAAAAAGATAACACAACAGAAGCCACTAACGGGGCACAAGGGATGGCAGCAAACGTAATACCCTGTATATATTGCGCTGGCCGAACCAGGCATTCAGTCGAGGAATGCCGAAAATTACTAGCAGTAATCAATGACAGAAAAACTTCGCGAGACCACGGAAGAGAGTTAAAAGGAAATTTTAATTATTGTCAGAGACCAGGACACTATGCGAAAGACTGTCGTTTACGTATGCAAGATATAGAGAAAGAAGAAAGACGGTGAAACGAGGGAAATAGCCAACCCGTGAATAATACCCATACCAACAGAAATGCCTATGATTAAAAGAGTAAAAATTATAACTTTAATAACAATAATCACAATAATAACAACAGGGGCTATAATAATGGCCCAGTGGAACAATATAACAGAAATAATAATTACAACTAAAGAAATAATAATAACTACAATAACAGAAATAACAATTAAAATAATAGAAATAACAACTACTATGACAGGAATAATTACAACAACAGGTATAATAACTACAACCCTACAGGGAGTAATAATTACACCAACCGCCGCTACAGTAACCAGAATAATAATAACAACAGGGAATTATTCAACCGTTATGGAAACAACTATAAAAATTAAGATAGAAAAGATGGCTATAATAGGAACCTAATAAGGCAAGAGCCGCCACAGGTTAGAGGCCCACGAGAAAACAACGCATACGGCCCTGACGATAGGAGGGACGTATGGGCAGCTTTAAACTCGCAAGATGTTCGTCGTGCTCCCCAAACGTTGGGCATCAACTAGAGAAAGAGATAGAGAAAAGTGTGTCTGGTATACTATATACAATCTCAATAAGCGACTTATTTGTGCACGTAGAGCCGATGCGAAATAAAAGATAACGTAATGAAACATGTTTATGATGGAGACTTTTTTTAACTAGGAGAAAAATACCCACATTGACAAAGACACTAAAATAAATTACAATAATTGTACAAAAAAAAGTAAAGAAAGAGAATTAGAAGATGGACGTTCATTATTATATACTTTGTATGTGAGGAGAGAGCCACACTTGCAGCTCAACGCTAACCAAATAAAGGGGAAACATAAGAGAAAGAGTAAGGTACATACGGTTATACATTTGAATGAATACCTATATATGAAGTATAAGTAGTGTTAGGACAAGTATTAACCACAGAAGTTAGGGTTGGTAACTAATAGCTAACAGCTTTATATATTACAGGATAAATGAATTCGGCATGGGGCTTCTTTTTCTTACGTATAAGTGCCTTCTCCATCGGGGGGGCCCTACTACTGATATGTTATAGAATGTTTACAGGAAAACAAAAGGTTCAAGAAGAAGCACGAGAATTGGCAGTAATTTAAACCACACCGACAGTAGAACTCTGAGCAGAAAGGTGACTGCGGTCCTCTAGACGGATACTAGAATTGTCGGTGAGCGTAATACAAAATTCGAATTCGTGAGCCTCGGGGATGAGCACCGGGAGTCGCTCGACTATATCAGAGGGCGCAGTCCGAAGGATGAAACTATTAAACTAGGTAAGAATTTTTTTTTTTAGTATGAAGTGTGGAAAAAATCACTGTAAGTCAAAAAAAAAAAA
>NW_019379774.1:249476-298007 GCF_000648655.2 Copidosoma floridanum | reverse complement strand
AAAAAAAAAAAAAAAAAAAAAAAAAAAAAAAAAAAAAAAAAAAAAAAAAAAAAAAACTGGTAAATGTAGCGATAATAATAATAATAATAGTAATGTTATAAGTATAATAACAAAAAATACATTTTAACAATGAAAAAATGAGAATGAGCGCCGGGAGACGCTCGGCTATACCGAGGGGCGCAGTCCGTAGGACAATAAAATTTTTTTTTCTTTTGATGATAAGGTTGTACGAAATTCTTTTTTTCTCTCTTTTTTGATGAATAAGCGCAAGTGAAAGTATAAAAAAAAAAAAAAAGAAAAACCATATTGTAAAACCACACTTAATGTAAAGTAGTCGTTAACAGAAGCCCGCTTCGTGGCAATTTCATATATAATTGTAATGTAAGGCAAAGCGCATACAAAAACAATATTGTTATACACTAAGCACACGATGAGAGGAGACTGAATGATTGTGAGAGAAAAAATATTAATGTAAAGGGAACAGCGGTTCTCTAAAAGAATGGAAGAATGAGTGTAGGATACTAAACTACATAAACAACACAAACAACAGAAACAAAGAACCTGGAAAAATAAAGGGATTCGTGNAAAAACAATATTGTTATACACTTAGCACACGATGAGAGGAGACTGAATGATTGTGAGAGAAAAAATATTAATGTAAAGGGAACAGCGGTTCTCTAAAAGAATGGAAGAATGAGTGTAGGATACTAAACTACATAAACAACACAAACAACAGAATACAATACAGCACACACACGCATACTCGCAACAAATCCACTGGCTCAGTACCGTCAGCTTCGGAAAGCCAGCGTCATCGAGGGCAACGACGTCGTGGCCTCGGACGTGTTACGTACGACATGCTAGGCATATCATACTAACTCCCCCTGGTGACCACGAAGCTACCTTATCAAGAGGGTACCGACGGGAGGGGAACGAGGTAATATAAGGCCCGGCAGGCTTCAAAATCAGGAGAATGAAGAGAAGACTGGGACAAGGAGGAGAACGAAGAGAACACTCGGGGAGATCGGGCAATTAATCGGGAACACACACGCGTCTTTGCCTTATAAATAAGTATCTTGAATAAAAAAGTTTGAGGTTCCAAGGTTTTGATCATTCTCGTGAAGCACCTCTTTACCTTTCGGTTTTCCCACGTAACACTCATTATTTTTTAATTTATTTAAGGTTCTTTTTACTTAAGTGTGTCCACATAGCTAGGTAAAACTAACTTTTTAAAGTATCCCGTGAACCAGATTTAAAAATTTTTTTCAATTAAGATAGCTGCACGTAACATTAAGTATATCTTTTTAAGTTTTTACAATATTGTTGAAATTTTTGTTGGCATTATAGAGATGTCTTAGTAAGTATTACCACACATACATAACAGCTCGACATACAGGTTTTTATACATTTATATTTATCAATTTCTGCAGTAATTTAAAAATATTTCACAAAAGTTTAGCAATATTTGTTACTTACCAAGAAGAAAAAAATTTACAAATTTATAAACTCAATACTATCGAAAATTTTAAGAAGTAATGTAACAGTATTTATTACTTCTAAACTGCAGTATGACAACTGTGCTATCATAAAGAGTCCAAGATTTTCCTCAAATATAAGGTCATATGAACAATAGCTTTTTGATTAAATCATATCACATTATTATTTCAATATCTACTCCTATTAGGGACTGTAAGTATTTGAAAAGTAAGTTCAAGACTAGTCAATCCATTTGACTGCTTCATCAATGTAAAAAGCATTCAAGTCACGAAACTACTACCGTTAATTTTTTTGCATGGGCTAAGACACATAAAATTGTTGTTTAACATTAAAGACTTTATTAAATAAGGTGACACAACTGTCAATTCTAATATTATTAAAATATTTATTAAAGAAATGTAACAGCGGTTATTACTTATAAGCCCCAGTATGGTGACCGTGCTATCGTATAAAATCCTAGACTTTTCTTGAATATTTAGTGATACAAGAGTAAACTGGTTAATTATATAACGTTACATTTGTATTAAAATATCTCATACTGTTTGGTGTAGGAGTTTTAAAGTAGTTTAATTAATACTAGTTTATACGTAAGATTGTTTCATCCATGCAAAAATCATTAAGGTCGCGAAACTACTACTTTTAATTAAAAAACATTTTCAGTTGCTATTGCAGTGACTCCTAACACATTTTCATAAATTTTTTAATTGTGTGTCTTTCATTTTTACATATTTACAAAAACTATAGATTTTGAACGATATAAATTGTATTTTACAAAGCTAAACAATTAAAAAATGTAGTTTCTTGATATGGACAATAGATGATCCATAAGACTGCAGTCATCCTATTACGATCGATTCTTCTTCTCTTAATACTACTTCAATTATGATTGATATTACAGTGAGAAAAGAAGAGTGTGTACATTATATTAGCAGACGCATGTAGTGATGCCGTAACTCTTTTAATCGTAAGAAAATTTTAGAAAAAATGCGATTTCCTGAAGCAACATTGTCTATTTTTTAAGGGTCACGAATTTACAGTTGCACGGAATCTTTAACTAATAAAGCCATCGTTAAGATCATTTATGCCGATAGTTTCATTGGACAAGTCGAACAACGTGTATTTGAAATAAAAGTCCAGTTTTTTTTGTTATAATAGTACTACGAAGTTTAGCATACTAAAGAAAATATTAAATAAAAAAACTTTCTTACAGTAACCATTAAATATAATCTGACGCATCATTGCAACAATTTTTAACCGATTATGTGATAGTACTGTTGAAAAAAGAGTACAAAAGCCAAACTTTTGTGATCAGCTGTACGAGTGTATTTTGGCGACCCTGACTAAATTGAAATATAATTTTTCATCCACAAACAATATCTTATTTATTTCTCACTGATGAAGACGCATGTAAGCGTTATTTAAAATTCGAGACTACATTAAATATAATGTTATACATCTATTGAATTTAGTATTATCAAAATAATGAGTAAAGTAATGTTACATGGAGAGGGAATTTACGAGTTCATCGCATGGAGGGTATCTGGCTGTTAGAGCATTCAGCTCTCCATGCGTCTAAAACGTGAAGCTAATGCACTGGATGCCAGCCAGTGCTTGTGTTATGGCCCGTAGAGTGTTACATGCTATCAACACATGTGAGTACACGGCTGCGAACCAAGACAAGCCGTAGCTGAAACTCATTGACTATGTTCGAGCTGAAAACGCAAAGAGCATGATGGGTTTAACGCATGGTGGCTCTTGCGTTTTGGGTATCAGCTGATAGTTGGCAGCGTTGGCACGAGGCGCGAGCGCCTATATATATATATGTATATTTACATATAAACATGTATACATTAAACGCTGTTACTGTTATTTTAAGTATTACATATGAGAATGTGATACAAGTATGAACTTTAAACGCTATGCAAGTTTTAGAAAGGAAAAAAAAAATTTTAATTAATGTAACAAAATAAAAAATTGTATCATATAGGAAGTTTTTACTTACTTTTTTTCTCACTTGTTTCTGCTGCATGTAATGAAGGAAAAATAAATTAATCGACTATTATTTTGTGCATAGCATTAAAAATTTATTTGTCGTTATCCAAATAAATACTATAAATGCGCATACATTGATAAACGAATGAATCTTATTGAATCTTATACGACTTACAAATCATAACGAGTCGAGATAAACTGGTTAGAAATACCACAACATTGAAAATTTTGTGCAAATGCATCATCTTTATATACTAACGTACCAAATTAAATGATTTGCGATGAGATGCATAAACTGTTACACCGTTTGTCACTCGTACACAATGCACATCTCGAAATTGCTGCACTTAGTGTATTGGAAAGGCTATGAGAATCATATATACATAACGTGTATACATATACGTATATAGCAGACTCTTGCGCCAACCATCAGCTGATATCCAAAACGCAAGAGCCACCATGCGTTAAACCCATCATGCTCCTTACGTTTTCAGCTCGGACATAGTCGATGAGTTTCGGCTACGGCTTTTCTTGGTTCGCAGCCGTGTACTCACATGTGTTGATAGCATGTAACACTCTACGGGCCTTAACACAAGCACTGGCTGGCATCCAGCGCATCAGCTTCACATTTTGGACGCATGGGGAGCTGCATGCGCTAACAGCCAGATACCTTTCATGCGATAAACCCGTAAATTCTCTCTCCATGTACAGTGTTTATTACGAATGAACAACAGTATGGCGACCGTGCTATCGTATATCGTATAGACTTCCAGACTTTGCTTGAATATTTAGTAATATTAGAGTAAACTGTTAAATTAAATAGTGTTTCATAAATTTTCAAGAATAATGGACCAGTTTATTACTAAAATTGCTGATTTAATGGAAAATCAGTCAGGTCGTAAAACTACTTCCGTTAATTAAAAAACATATTTAGTTACTATTGCAGCGACTCTTAACACATTTTTATTAGTCTTCTTATTGCGTGTGTTTATTTTTTAATTATAGTTACAAAAAATAAGTTGCACAATTAGTAAAACAATGACTATTGTCACTGTACATTATATTTCCGTTGCTTTGAAATGAAACACGAGCTTCTGTACTAAATTGATTTTTTTTTTTGTTCCAGTTACACTGACTTTCTTGATGTTGGATCAAAAATAGGATGGTTTGAAAAACCTGTGCCTTAGAAATATTCACGTAATAGCTGATATTTCTTAACAAATTTGTATATTAAAGATCATTACTTTAATTTGTATTTCCTTGACCCTTTTTTCATATGATTACTTTATGAATAACATTTAATGACTTTTATCGACCTTGAAGGAAAATTTTTTGCAGTATTAAAATAGTTAGGGTCATATTATTGTAATACTCCATGATTCTTAAACATCTCATTTTTCTACGTTGGGCATTTTTGAGTGGTTGCTGTGCCCTAAGTAGAAAAAATAGTGTTCGATACTCATGTGCATCTGACCAAAGTGGTGTCATTAGATCCTGAGGCGTTGCTTTGCAAGTGCTTTTGGGCTCATATACCATCCTAGAGAAATGCCCAGTTATGAAGACCGCTATTTTTGCAATTTTTTTGTGCATGTATGCTTAAGCTACTGAAAATGGATGATTTCATATAAGACAACAGTTATTTGGAAGCAAAGTCTAATGAAAAAAAGGGTATACAATCGGCTTAGTAAAAGTTTATGGCATAATTCATATTTTCTAACGACCATCTCACAACCCTATGTCTATCAATGCTAAGTCTATTATATTTATCCCGCCATGTAATGTTGAAAAAGTTAAAGTCCTTTTACTGAGATATAAAATAATTTTATCTTATATGGATTTTTGCAGACCATTATTGCATTTTTATGTGTTTGATCACAAACAATCCTAGATGCTGAACATTATGTTCTTTACTAATTTCAGAGAAGTCTCAAAATTTTTGTTCACATTATATGGCATTTGCTAGATAATTCTAGATATGTCGAAAAATTCTTTTCGCAAAATAAAATTGTAAAACTGAATTAAAAATTTAATCATTGAAAGTTATTACCATAATTGAGGTTCAGTAGACCGCAATTTTGCAACCTCTAGCTCAATCATGATTCAACCATAGCTGCCATTTTATGACCTTTTTTATTTTTTAAATCTAGGCCATCTGACAAATAAACAATTTAAAGTACTGACAGCTATTATATCAATAACTTGTTCGCTATTTATTGCAGTCCCATTTTATTTCCATCCTTATACTTTTACAGATGGGGGATGCGACATTTTTCACTTCAATTATTCTTTAAAATAAGAAGAGTATTCATTTTTATTCCTTGTCTTATTTAAGACAGTAAATAAATTTTAACTATAAAACTGTTGTTATTAATATAACAAAATAATAAAAGTTAATGTGTGTTTAAGATCTCAAATACACATTTACTCTTGTAATTTTGTTTGTCGACCCTAATCTTGCGAAACCGGGTTTACTTGTACTTTAACTGTGACCACTATTCTGTGAAATGAAATATCTTCGAAATCTATTATTCAAATAACAAGACTGTTAGAATTTTAATATTGAGATTCAATAGTCTAATAATTATCCTTTGTTAAAAAATTTTGTAAAACCTTAGAGGTAATGTGGCTATACCTTAATATTGTTAGCACACTTATTTCTTTCATTATCAGAAAAACGGTTTTGGGATACTTTTTTTTTACTTTATAATGAAAATATTTGCACGAATACAAAAAAAATTGTGATTAGGAATTATGTATTGGAGCCTTAAAAATGAAAAAAATAATAGAGAATATGTTCAAGAAATGTTTCACAAACAAATTCCAAAATAAAGAGAAAAATCTCACAAGAGTTTTATAATAATTTATTTGCAGTTGTTGATTGAAAGTTAATAAAAATTATTCTAAGTATGATTGCAATGAAAATAAAAAAGTTTCTGGTGTATAAAATTAATACATTTTAATCAATAAGAAATAAGTTGTAAAACTTTTTATTGTCAATTTTAATAACAGCAATTATATAGGCTTGGAAAAGAGTAATTAAATAATAATGTCCTAACATTTCTATGTAGTGCTATCAACTCAATTCTTATATTTAACATAAGAATTACCATTTGTCGCACGCAATGTTACATAGTTTTAAATGTTTTATCATATGTACTACGCAATCAATCTTGAAAAAAAAAGTTAAATCTTTGACAATTACCATTTTTTTGTTTTATTGACTTTGTATTGCGTAAACATATTTTTTTTCTTTTAATCAACAGATATAAAGTATACGGAATTAGTTATAAGCGTCAGCCGTCTTAATACGTAATTTATTTTCTTAAATGTAAATAATAAATCTTTGGGCACATTTGAAACCAATAAGTGGATATGTGAAAAAGATTGTAATTTTTTATACACTTTTTTAACACTGTTGTAAAAATACGGATTATTTTTTTCAAACTTATTCAATTTTTTTACTTAATGAGAGGTGAAGAAAGAAATTTTCGTTAAGAGCTTAAAAATAATGTTTTATATGAACATTGTGCCGGAAAATTCTGGAAACTCTTGGGAGAATTAGCTAAAATAAGTCTAAAAAATATATAAATACTTACATTTAGAAAAATCCATGATTTGATCACCATAGATAGTCTTCACAGACTATTTTGTGTTTGGGGCGTTTCTCAGCTTCAATAGTATTCTTACAATTGTTTTTGGAAGTCTCTTTCGAAGTAGAAATTATTTTTCGGCCTGGAAATTTTTTCAGAATACATTTAAAAATTTATTATTGTAATTTGATTTGTTCTTTAAAAGATCTTATGGTTAATGACTACACAGCATATTACTTTATTTTAGGAGTGACTTGTCAGTACGCTATGTACATTTTAAACTAAGATCATATAACTGAATATTCAAGATGTGAGTCTTCTACTTCTAAGAAATAAAATGTATGATCATGTCAATTAAAGGTTTTTTTAAAAAAATTTCTTGAATCTGTCTCACCTTTACTTATGCCAGATATCAATTTGTTTATGATATTATCATCACTTGAGTTCATTATTATTTCAGCATTCATGATATCTTGAGTTGTTATTTAATATTTTTAATCCACAAGTAATCGAAAACACTATAAGAAAAATACTTTGGTAAATTATACATTTATTGCATTATCTAAATCTTTTTGTAAAATTAACAAGAAGATGTAGTAAATATAGGTAGAAATAAGTTTATACAAGAAATTGCATATTTGAATCCAAATTTTAAGCTATACCAGTAAGATGATAATGCGTTTCCAGCTATTGGTGACAATACATCTAAAAGTAAAGAAAAAATTAGTTAGTTTTGAATATTAAAAATACAATAAAAACTTTACTCAGGCCATCAAATAATTTCATGGAATATTAATATATTTTAGGATTTTCTGGATATTTTTGGTAGCTTATATCAGCACTCTATATAAATTATAATAAATTTTCTAATTGTATAAAACGTAAAATGCGATTTACAACCTTTAGAGCTATTGTCGACTAAGTAGAGGATACCAAAATAAAATTAAGGCTCTATTAGGTTATGTAGATTTCAAAGAAAATAAAGAATTCATGAATTCTTCATCCAGATACTTTTATTTTTCTTAACAATTATAATCAGGGGCGGCAGATAACAAGGATATGGTGGGTATCAGTACCCACCCGAAAAAATTCCGAGTGTGCAATTACCCACTCGAAATTTGACGACACATATTATATAATATAGGAAATAAGTATACCAGCTATCGTAGTCATTAAATTTACAGTAATTTTAGTAAACTTATATATTAATAGCTGTATCGGAACTCGACCACTACATCTTCGTGCCGGTAGGTCAGCAGTATACATATATTATACAGTCCCACCTAGTGGAGACCCCGGGTGGGGTTTTCGCTAGTTTCTCCATACAGGGCGCCTCCCCGGGTGGCGGATAGGGGCATCCTCTATAAATGTGAGGTGACGATAGGCAGCTGGGGTGGCTCTCTGTGGTGGTGGTCGGGGGCGTGGATCGGGGGGCGTGTGTGGCGTTGGCGTGTGTATCTGCAGCGATGTGGACGGGGGACTAGTGCCCTGTGCCTCTATCGGTGTAGATGCATAAGCCGGCTCTGCTTGTGCTCCTTGTTCTACGCTTTTTGCTGCTTCCGTAAGTGGCACTCCATTGCTTGATGCGGGCCAACAAAAACTAGCACCCATCGTGTATAGAAGTAAGCAGCGGTTAAAACATTCTTTTCAGATACATGCATCACACACTCTCACTAAACAAACACAGAGACACTTACGGATTGTTCTGGGTTGCGTGTGGCGGGTCCTTTTCCGGGCTTGCGTTGGAGGCCTGGCGGCAGGTAAAGCCGAATGATGAGGCCCAGGTAACTCTGGGTAACCACATCTGATATGGCTGTACGCCTCATAAACAAAAAAGACGTGGTGGGCCGACTAATCTAGGCTTACTACCACTGAGAAGGCTATATGGCGGCACCTTAGTGCCTTATGCCAGCCCGTTTTGTTGGGTTGTCTGCGCGGTCTCAGGACTGTACACCTGTCACTCGTCTCGCTGGGATAACCGTTGTGTACCAACAAATACATACATTACACATGAACACCCTTCTTACACTTGTTACTCAACGCCAGGGCAGTCTCCGTGGGTGGGACTGAGGGAGAGTGGCGACTTCTGGCCGGCCCGAGCAAGTAGCGGTTTTCTCTGGTAACAGAGAGGGCCCTTTTCGAACCCCTTTTAACCCTTTCCGAATACTTATTTCTAGAAAAAAAGGGTAGTGCTGGCCTTCGCGGGTCAGTACGATATTTAAAAAGATGCCACTATGAAAAACGTCGATGCAAAACAAGTACCCCAGGCAGTAACCTCTCTGAGGGAATCCGCCGGCAGTTCCAATCCGGTGAAAGCCCGGGTGACTGACGCAGGCCCCACGGATTCTGGGGGGGGGGGGGGCACAAAGACGTGTCTCATGGCCAACAAAAACTGCTAAATGTTCCATGACCTATTCTTACAGACAAAGGACGAAGAGGAAGCCTGTCGAGTATTGGCACTAACGACACCGAGGTTAGCTACGTGTCAGTATTTAGCCACCAGACCCAGGAAGAGCTTGCCTCTTTAGAAGAAAGTGTCATTCGGCTCGGAGTAAAGCGACAGCAAGTTGCTGATAAAGTCCAATCAGCAACGAATGACATTGCAGAGACGCTACAACTGATTAATGATAAGTACGGCAACACAGCGAACGCTGTTAAAAATGGGCTCAAAGCAGCGCTTAAGCATCTTCAAGAGGCAGAGGTGCTACGAAAAGGATGTCTTACTGAAGAAGATTTGTATACCAACGCTTGAAAGTCGTCATTGAAATCCCTGCAGTTGAGGAAAAAAAGGCGAGATAATTTTCGACGGCATGTACAGAAACGAACCCTGAACACTGCCATATAGGAAATAGAACGAAGTAAAAGAAACAGGAGCCCATCGGACAGCCCTGAAAAACTCCAGCAGACTATGTCTTTAAAGAAAAAGAAAACAGGCAGTGACAAACAAGAAAAAATTCCACTGAATGACAAAAACAAGCTGGAAGAAAAGAGTTGACGCCACAACAACAGTTGTAGTGAAGATGGCTGAAGGACAGACCTTTGCAACGGTGCTGAAGACTATGAAGGCGAACTTTGACCCCGATAAGGCTAAAGTGGCAGTCCAAAGTGTTGTCACCACAAAAAAGGAGACAAATTTATGAAGGTTACAGGTGTAGAGAATACTACTCCATTCTCACAGCAAATTTAAAAGTCAGTAGCCGGACAGGGTACTGTCAAAATGAGTGACAGAAACGTGACATTAGAGGTCCGAGACCTAGATGCCATTGTAAAGGAAGATGAGGTCAAATAGGCTTTTGCTAGGACTTTTGGACATCAGAGCCAGGAGCCAGATGTTGCTCTCTTAAAGCCAAATGCCAGAGAACAGAGGCTGGCTTTAATGAAGGTGGACGAAGCATCTGCCAGACAAGCAGAAAAGGAAGGCAGGTTACGAGTTGGCTTTGTAAGCTGCCGAAATCGAAGAAGAATAAGAGTAACAAGATGTTACAAATGCCTGGGATATGGACACATCTCAGGCAACTGTGAGAACGAAAACAGATTCAAGCTGTGCTTTCGGTGTGGAAGCTCAAACCACCGGAAGAAAGAGTGTCCAGGCCCAGCACGGTGCTTTCTTTGCCTAACAACGGACAACAAGTACATAGAAGGCAGTGGGAGCTGCCCTTCATTTAGAAGAGCCCTGAAAGAGGCCAGGAACAAGGCCTAAGCAGGATCAGAATAAGGCAAAAAGGCCTTGAGTTGAAAGACAGGCTCATATGGACCCATGCTGCGCTGGGTACTTTTTACCCATCAGCAAGGGAAAGCATTAAGCTTATAGTAGTGCTGGCTGAGTAGGCAGCCTACTATGAAGCGCTAGACAAGGTACTGGTCCTTAGGGACCCCAAGTTCTTTTCAGGACTTGAGAGCATCAGCACCTCTAGCAAATGGTGGCGAGTTAGCTCGTTAACGCTGTGAGACGCATTGGTCTTCCTGGTGGCTCCACCCTGAAGTAATGCTAACGTGGTTCCGGGGTGGATCAAAAGCCACGTGGCATGGGGGGTTTTAGTGCGTATGGGTGGTCTAAAAAAAAAAAAATCCACCGAGTCCCACACTACCGCTGTCCCTGCGGTGTGCCTCAATGCATTTCCCCTTCCTCCACAAAAATAAAAAAATAAAAAAAAAAAAACCTAGTGGAGACCCATACTATTATATGCATGTACTCAGTGAGAGTGATGTTGTCGATAACGGTCAAAATATACACTACACAGCTGATACAGTACAGGTGCTGATACAGTATATAAGTTACCAGTTGTTGTCCGTATTGTACACTGTACTAGTGCCAACAACATGAGATGAAGAAGAAGTAAATAAGCTCTGAATAATGGATCGATTTGTGGTAAAGCGGAAAAGAGTGAATGATAACGATGCTAGTCGACAGCAAAACGAGGACCAGGCAATTCAGGCCTGTTCAGCAGAGCTTGCTCAAGGTCAAGGCAAAAATACACGTTCTAGGCCATTTCCGTTGTCTGATTTTAAAAATCGTAAGTGTATAATAAAATTTCTTAAAGTACTAATACAATTTGTTTATCGATTCGTTTATACACTTTTTCTTTCCTGCTGCTGCGTGATGTATATACTACTTAACTGATTTCTATAAGGATTAATAATAATGAAAGGTTATGTTATATATTTATAAGGTACCATATATATACTACCATCTCGCGTACCGTTTCGCGTACGCGACATAGTACGTATACACACTTTGATTTTGTAAACATTCGTTTAATCGTTTGTATACGTTTTTAGAGCAAGTGATTCAAGATTCTTCTATCTGAGTAGTTCCAGTGTTTCCAGTAACTTTTAAAAACTGGAAGGAAAATTATCCTTGGCTACAGCTTCTAAAGAATAACGGGATTTGTTTGATTTGCACTGAAGCGTGCGAAAGACAATTAGTTCACCATTTTGATTCTCGAGCTATCAAGTCGAAAAAAGCGTGGGTTGATGAACAATTTACAAACTGGAAACATGCAGCAGAGCGCTTGAAATACATCAAACGAGTTCCCACATATTAGTTGTGCTGAGGCATTATCCAACGTAAAAACTGTAAACGTGGTTCAATCGATATCCAACGCAAACTTGAATCAGATGATCTAGAGTCGGACAGCTATGTTAAAAATTTTCAGCACTATTAAAGCATAGGCAAGACAGGGTCTCCCAATACGAGGAGCTCATTGTGATGAAAATTCTAATTTTTTAACTTTTTTGAATGCTCAAGCGGAAGATGTTGCTGAGTTGAAAACGTGGATGCAAAGAGACGGGCACAAGTGGCTTCATCACCAAACTCAAAATGAAATTCTCGAACTAATGGCTAACACAGTATTATTGAAAATTATGGATGACATAAGGAGAGCTGAATTTTTCGCGATATCCTTAGACGAAACTTCGGATATATCTCGAACTGAACAAGTCTCTGTTTTTCTCAGAATTGTTTCTGATGATTTAATATGTAATGAGCATTTTATTAGTTTTTTTTCAACGCCAGATGTTAAAGCAGAAACTCTATTTAATCTCGTTAATCAAATACTACAAAATCATGACTTGCCACTTTCAAAACTTAGGGGTCAATGCTATGACGGAGCCTCAAATGTATCGGGCAAAATAACGGGCTTACAATCCCGCATACGCCAAGAAGAACCACGAGCGTTGAATGTTCATTGTAATGCTCATAACCTTAATCTTGCTGTAGAGTATAGAATTAAAAACGTTATTCCAGCACGAAATTTTATTGGGACTATCAAAGATCTAATAAATTTTGTAAGAGACTCGCTAAAACGACTTACACAATTCAAGGAGATACAATTTACTATGAAAAGTAAAAATGAATTAAATTTACCTTCTCTTGCAGCGTATTGCCCGACTAGGTATTAAAACTTATACAATAATTTAGTTTCGTACTAGAATTTAACACACTATAAAAGATAATTTTTTTATATTATTAATTTATAATTTTCAGGTGGGTTGTGCGAATAAAATTCCTTATAACTGTTTTAGCCAATTATAGTCAATTAATTGAATTTTTTTTAATATCGTTCTGTGGATAAGGATGTTGCTAGTGCTGTATCTGCAAAAGCGCCAGGATATCATAGTTATATGCAATCTTTCGATTGTACATTTTATCTTTATATGATGATTGGAATTTTCGATCGCAAAGAAGTTCTAAATAAAGACCTACAAAATTCACATCTATGTGTTATCGAATCGTATTAAAAAATTGAGGCAGTGACAGATATCTTAACCGCTTCTCGGAAATCGAAATTTGAAGAGATTTGGATGCAAAGCCTGCAAGCTGTAAGAAATCACGAATTGGACGAGCCTAAAATTCCTCGTCAACGAAAAATTCTAAAGCACTTTAACTATGGCACGAGTGAAAATCATAACTACCAGTCACCGGAGGATTTTTACCGAAAAACGTATTTTGAAGTTTACGATCAAGTAATCGCATCACTAAAAAATAGATTTGATACTGATTTCGCTCAATTTTTCAAGTTACTAGAAAGTTTTGCTCTTGGAAAACATACAGACATTGATGAAATTATGGAGTTATATAAGAACGATTTTGAGGAAGAGAGATTGCTTAGCGATAGAGATATGCTTATTCAGCTGGTTGAAAGGCAAAATAAACAGGTAAAAACTTTAGGAGACATTGTAGATTTTTTTAAAAGCCATGAATGGGTTAAAGGGCTTGTCCCTGAGTTCGTACGATTTATTCGTCTACTCATGACCATTTCATGATCATCGTGTTCTGATGAACGAAGTTTTTCAGTTTTACGTAGACTTAAATCATACTTAAGATCTACGATGTTACACGATCGTCTCACCAGTATTGCACTTTTGCATATATACAACGACTTAACAGATAAACTTGATTTGGAAGTTTTATTAAATAAGTTCATTTCTCAAAATACAAAGCGTACTGCAGTTCTAGCATTAAGTAAATAAAAGCGTTATTCTTATATTAGAATGCCTGATTTTGTGTTATGTTTTTAAAATTATATTTAATTAATTTTTAACTTGTAAAAATAATGTTTAACAAAGTTTGTGTTCAATAAAAATCAAAGTATTTTTTTTCTAATAAATCTTAAGTTAAATTCCTTATTTTACATAAAGTATTTGCGGTGCTAAAAAAATTTAGGTTAGGGGATTTATGCTACTGGATTAAATAGGTTTGGTGTGCTGGCCAACTACCCACTTGGGCAGAACCTGATCTGCCGCCCCTGATTATATACGGCTAGGTGCTGTCCCATATTTGTCAAGTAAACCCCTAAGTGACACGACTCTGGTGGATCTTATAAGTACGACCATCTAAGGACAGTTATCAGTTAAGTCTCGTATATAGAGAGTCAACAGAGTTATTAGCTCTTTTATATAAAAAAAAAATAATAATGTAACAACTAATTTGTCCGACACAATCTATAAAACAGAACCTAACGTTGTTGCCGGTTGTTTAATAAGTATTCTAATTTAACTATATGTGAGTTTAAATCAGACTACAAAATTTTTGTGGTCTTGCAACAGTAATTTTGCGTAATAATCGACCAACAAAATCAACATGATTATTTATTTTGCTTACTGTTATTTCTCTTTTGATCAAATCTTGTCATCTGTAATGAGCGAAGACCGTGCAGAAAATCAGTGTTACAATCACTGTAAGTCATGCGCATTTAACAACTTTTTACATTTAGTTGAGGCTGAAACTTTATGTGTTTGTTTTTTTGAGAACATTAATACCTGGGAATATGTTTTTTCATGTCCTATCATATACTCCTTATAAATGTTTAGTTTGCCATAATTTATTTTTACTTACAAAAATAAGTATTAAATAGTTTGAATGACCTTACTACTAATTAGCTAAATTCATAAAGTAAACATCATTTATATAATCAAAGGTTAGAAAAAATTCTAATTTTTAAGAATCTTTTATCTGAACTCTAGTTATTAAGCCCTATTTTTTTTACATTACTTTACAGTTAACGTAAGATATTTTTATACTAAAGAAAAAAATTCAGAAAGTCAAATTGTAAAGTTTTAACTTTGTGTTTTAGCTCTTTTAATAATATCATACTCCATGTAAAAAAGCTTCGCTTAAGAAATTTTATACTTTGATAATGCTAGCCACTTTAGGAATGACTTTTTTTTTTATTACAGTGTTACAGAGAACTAAATGCTTAATTACTGCCTACACATGTATGACTATTAAACTTAGTTTCAAAAACTAAAAAATGTATTCAAAATTTTTAAGGATCATTAAAAATAAGTTGGATTTTTACGAAAACTTTAATAGTTGTCTGTGCACCCAATCTTGCTTAATTTATGATAGTTTATTGCAAGCAATGAGGTTTGAAAACGTTACTTAATTAGAATTTAAGCTACCATACCTATCTTTAAACCAACAAGAGTTTTATATTTTTATAATACGTAAATTACCTGCACTGCAATTCATAGCTTCGTCCGAATCAGTTGCGTATGAATTAGCAATTATACTGAGACTTGACACATCCGCACTATTGGGATTTTTTGAATCTCTGCAAGGATCAACATCTAGATGAGTATCGCTGAATAATTTAGTAATAGATAGATCATCGTCATGATGAGTATCATCTTGCTCTTGAAGAGCATCATCAATCAGTGGCGACGGAACATCAAACATATAATCTAGAAATTTAGTATTGATTTGATTATATGCGGTTGAAAAAAGGGACTTGATATTAAATATAAAAATTTTTTTTTTATTATTTTGTTGACAGCTTACTAGTTTAACTTAAAAGAAGCTTTTTTACCTGTTAATCAAAAATAATCTGCTTTACATTTAAGTACTGTAATAAGCCTTAATATTGATTAATGTTATTGATTTACAATGTACGCTTCCTTAGCAGTCCTCAAGAATTTAGTAAATTTGCAAGCAAATATACTAAGATGGATAAAAATTTATTGATAAGGTAAGATAAACACAAGCACAAATGAACTTTGAATCTTATGTAAACAACAGTTCGTAGAAACAATTATCAAAACAGAATAAGAACATAAAATTTTGTAACTTGTCAATGATATAAATGTAGATAATAGGACAAATCTTATATCTGAACAATTTATTAACTTTTTTAAAAAAGTAATTTTTCTAAAATAATAAAAATTAAGATTAAATCTATTAATTTAATCAAAAAAAAAAAATTGTATTGCATAATGATCTCCTACCGAATAACCTTTCATGAATCACTGCATCACTTGCTATTATAACAAATATTTATTTGATATTTAAATTAATCCATCGTATAATTATTAAACACCAGCAATGTACTTAATCAGTATAAGCTATCTTTGCTTACGTAGAAAACTTATGTAACATGGGCAAAAGTAACAAAACGAATTTTTGTAATTTTTGGCTAAGGCCCGAGTATAGTCTACTTGAAACCTCAACAGTATTTTTGACTTGACGAGAAAAATTTTGTTTACCTTTTGGATACTTTCTGGCATCTAAATGATCGGTGCGCACACGGTATTGACTTATTCTTACTGGCCATACTACAATAGGTACTTTTCTTATCTGCAAATACAAAATTAAGTTTTAAAATAGTTCTAACAATAATTATAATTTTATACAGGCTTACGTTTAGTACTCTTAACATTTACTATACAAATATTTAGAATTTCACAATACAAAACATTTTTACCTTGGCACTGATTCCAAGCATATGATTTTCTAATGACCACGTGTGGTATTGAGTCATTAATGCTTTTGGCAACTTCAGTAAGAATATGATAGTTATCTGCACATTTAAGACTTTATTTTCATTATGTGAGATGATAAAAAAAAAGAATTTAAAAAAAGTTAATGTACACATACCATTTTTAGCAACGAGATCACATGGATATTTTGCGCCCTTATACTTGCCCACTAATGTATCATTGCGAATACAAAAATAAGAGGTTTTGTTCACATGAAAAATCTTATCCTCCGTGAAATATACAAAAGAAAACATTGTTTCAGAAAAATGACACTACAGTGAACCTTGCTTTCGCTAAAAGGTCATTTAATAGCTCCACATGTTGCGACGGCAGAAGAATATTTTCAGCTAAATGCTACTTATACTAAGGCTAATTAAATAACTATTGCATCCTATCAGTTGACTGCACCTTTCTAAAGAATCAGAAACTCACGTGTACTAGTATAACTTAAATATTTTACCACGTGTATGTGAAACTATAAAATGGCGTTGATCGCGCGGTCTCTTATGATTCTGAAATGTATTTGAATCAAATATATTAAGCCCCTTATACGGATCAATTACGTTGGTTACACTTTTTCAGTTGCTCAGATAGCAGGATTGTTACTATACCCTGCAACAGTGTAGTACAATTCTTAACGCTTGTGTAAATTTCAAGTCATGCCAAGATTTTCCGAGCTTAAGGAAAATGAGAAGCAAGAGTCGGGCTGACTTATTTAATAGTCTTAGTATATAATTATCTCAATTAAGGCTGTGGTCACATGCGGTGAAAGTAACCCGTTACAGCGTGTGGGGGAAAAGTACTACCTCCTGTATGGCATATATACGTATACAATACTAAATGCTAATATTATGCGTTATGCTTGACAGCAACTTATTGTACAGACCCTTATTCCACTTCATGCGTCGATGCACACTTTCCATAATGAAAAAGGAATAGCATAACAAACAAAAACGGTAGTGAGCGAACTTTTCTCCCACACGCTGTAACAGACTAGTTTCACGGTAATGTCTATTCGGACACAGCCCGTGTAATGTCCGTGTATACAATTATCAGAAACGAAGGCCTCAGTTATCTTCCGTAAATACTTTGTTATTTAGTTTCCGAAAGTAAACGTACGTGCGTATTCCGTCCTAGAATTTCCGTTATATCCCATACGAATATCTCCGTGAAGGTCCGTATGAATATTTCCGTAAGGGCCCGCACGGATATTTCCATGAGTTTCTGTACGAACATTCACGACCCGAGAGCCCACAGTAGGACGTACTGCACTATAATATTAAAAAAAAGGAATAAAAACCAACGTGTTAGGACATTGAAGCGCTGGGGGACAAAATCAAAGTAAACATACCTTAAAGACAAAAAAGCCCCCCCCCCTCATATGTACACATCACTGAGATGGCCCTTTTAGCCAACAACTACTTACGAAGAAAAAGAATGAAGAAAAAGATAACTCTATTATAAATCTCACCAGGTCGAATTCGGAGCGAAGGTGTCAGTGATGATGCTACAACTACTCCTCGTCGCCAGCAAACTTGCGGTGAAAACCAAACTGCAATGGCTTTCGCTCAAGAGCTACTCAGCTACTCCCCAAGGTCAGCTGAGAAAGTAGCGGTAGGTAAAAGGAACTCTTCGTGAGGTACCTACAATAGTAATAATACACGTTCCTAACCTTCCAACTAAGTGAAATGACGGAGGTCGGCCGTCACTCGGGACGAGATTCGGTGAAGGCGCAAGTCGGGGCTTGCCTCCAGTGATGGCAGAAATCCCAGCCCAAGGAACAACCAGACAGTACCCGAACCTGTTACGTTCCTAATCACGCTATTGTCGGGTTGTTCACTGGGATGCCCCCCAGCCCCGACTCGCGCCTTCGCCGAGTCACCGCCGATCTTCCTTCGTCATTGTGCTACACAATTTAGTACACTAACACTAACTCACCTTTCTGAGGCTTCTACAGATTCGGATCCAAATGCTCCATGGCGGATCGAACCTCGGTCGTGGGAAAAATGGCGGCATTAGCCCGGGTCGTCGACGAGTCAAGTGAAGTCTGCCCAACATATAGATATACTTGAGAGCGCGTTATATACATAGCGAACAACGAGAGACGAGAGGAGATCGAGAATCGATATAGATTCCACTGTCGCGCTTAATTTTGTCGATAGCGTCAACGAGTGCTCCCAAAAACGGCACCCAACTATAAGCGGGAAATTCAAATCGGCTGTATGGGCAAATCCGAACGAATCAGTAAACCCAAAGACTTAAACCAAGGAACCCAGGGCCCTTACTGGCCTCGTTATTAATCAATTAATTAATATTAACCCAAGCATTTAATTTCAAGTGAGACAGAGCACCTAGTGATTATACTGTTAATTAACAAATACGAATTTTTTACCCCAAAAACTTGAACCAAAAAACCCAGAGAGCTTACTGGCCTGGTATAGTAATCAATAAATAAATATTAACCCAAGCATTGAATTTGAAGTGCCCTGGGGTAGGCATACTAATACATTTGTTAATTAACAAATTCGAATTATCAACCCAAGAACTGAAACCAAGTAACCCAAGGCGCTTACTGGCCTCGTTATTAATCAATAAATTAATATTAACCCAAGCATTTAACCTTAGTGACCGATGGCGCCTACTGATGCATTTTTTAATTAACAATATCATACATTTACTTTACTTCATACATTTTAAATCATTTTATAGAGATTGTTCCACAACAATCAAGAAAAATGAATTTAAAGACATAACTAAGCCGATGAACATATGTCTGTTTTTTTCATAGTATACGGTATAAAGGCTTAGCACAGTCGGAATAGTGTTTCCTTTTGGACCCAAAGGAACCGGGTTAAAATACGCATAGGTGCATTGTTTTTTTTTTTCTAGTTTTGTTTTCTTTTTTTTTCGATAAGCATATGAGTCTGATTTTTTATTCGATCATTTTTCTTTCAAAGCAAATTAAGTATTATTATGTTATACTAATTAACATGTCGATACGACATACTTTTTTTCATTTAAGTTTTCACATGTTTCCTACTTTCTGCACGTCTGAACTATGTTTTAAGCTGTTGAATCATGCTATCATGCATGTCATAAGGTTTAAATTATTAATTGTATGTTTAAGATGACCAATAGCAGTTGATGCCCAATTAATTTACTATTTAATATTAAGAAAAAAAAATTAATTCAACAGCTAAAGCTCTTCAACCAATCAAATAAGCCGGTAAGTCGTCTCTTTAATACAACTAAGAGACTTGTACTATTAATAATAAATACGACGAGCTGACAGATTTAAAAAGGCTGCAAACTTTTATTACTAAACTATATTTTTTATTCATTGGTAGATAAAAGTGCATAACAGTGCACTTCAGGTTATGCCGTTGCACTATTTTTGATCACTCTTAGAATGTTAATTTATACAAATCGATTCTTATACGAAAGTACAAGTCCTTTTATATGGATATTAAGTTATAATTGTCAATATTGGCCCTTTGTTTATTTTATGGGAAATAGTTCGACATGATTTTACGCTTTCCGGCAAGCGATTTGTATTCATATAATGAGCAATCAGCAGCGTGTCTTTGATTCTCTTGAATATTTGAAAATTCAGCAAAAGTTACATTAGTATGTTATATTATTCTCAGACTGTCCTTTACTAATGAAAACTCTTTTAGATAAAGAGTTACCAGCTTACAGGTTTTTTACAGTTATCTACGGGGGTGATTTCAAATAAGGGCAATCTAATTGCCCTTTTCATTAGTAACTGTTATATGAATTTATTGATTTTACTGTAAGACCGATAAAAATATTTTCTTCTTGTGTCTTTTACAGTCGACAAAAGTATTATTGTTATTTAAAAATTACATATTTTAATATTTGCATCTGCTAAATGAACTACTAAAAATTGTTAAATACCTTGTTTTAAGTGTTATAGTGTTTTTCTACTCCAAAATTATATATTTTGCACCTACGGCGGAAAGTAAAATTTTCATGTACAAAAGTTCTGAAAAATTTACGTTAATGCCCGAGGTGCGTATACTCTTTTTCTTGACGAGAGCAGAAAGTAAAGTTTTCCGCCCTAGAGCGTACTTCAGCCTGCCAATTACTTTCCGCCCTAGGGCAGAATAGTACATTACGTCACTAGGGTACAAAGTACGACTAGCGCGCCCGAAGGCCGAGGTTGTTGTACGTTTATGACCGAGTCTCGTATATTATTTTTCTTACCGAGGGAGCAAAGTTACACATGGGCTCCTTTACGAATCTCGTTACGTCCCTCGCCTTCGGCTCGGGCCGCAAACGTCTCGGTTCGCAAACAGAGACTTTTCGAACTCGTAGGAAAACTACCATTTCGTACCTCGGGCGCAGTGCTTTGCGCCTTGTCATTACTTTGCGCCCACGGGCGCAAAGTTGCACTTTGCGCACTTGGTAAAAAAGTGTTGTTCTCACCTTAGGCACAAATATACCACAACCGCGCCCTTCGGGCGCTCTAGTTATACTTTGCGCCTTAAGTAAGAAATATACTATTGCTTATAGAAATTTAGCCATAATGTATACCGGTGTCTCTAAGTCTCTCCGTGACACTCAGAAAACGTCACTTAAACAAACGTTAATTCAAAATTCCTTTTTTTTACTGGTGTAATTCGATACTACTCGATTCTTCGATTCTTTTGTAAAATAATCAATTCTCAGGACTCGATACCTTGTTTGACTCGATTCTTCGTAATCAATTCTTTTTTACGGACGATCCCCAGAAATCACTGCCGAGACTGCGAGACTGCGCGGAGACGGCGGGACCAATGATGCTAGAGAGCAAGGCTACCAGATTTACGGGACTTTATTACGTGCATGTCACTAGCTCAGGAGAGAAGGACGGAGCATAAGCGCTGATTGGCGGAGCCGCAGTGCGCGGTTCAAAACATCTGAGAGTACTCTAAACGCCCAATTTCACATAGCCCGACAACTTTAACCCAATAACCAAGTGCGCCCGGGAATCTATCACCAGTTACCCAATATGCTTGACGACCTACACTATTGTTTAAATAATTTATCAAACTATACCTAAAGCAATAAATATCTGATAACCTATTATGCTCTACTGCCTGCTCTCTTATTTGATTTATGAAATAAATTATATCTTGAGCAGTTCATCTCAAGCAACCCAGAGCGCTTGAGGGCCTGCTCTCTTGGTTCATTGATTAAATGAATTATTTCTCGAGCAGTTAATCCTAAGCAACCCAGAGCGCATATACATGATTATAAAAAAACCACAGACATACACACTCAGACGGGCATTTGTACCTGAGTAATTTACTTTGATTCTAAACTCTTGAAAACATATTTACAGCAAGTTATTTCGATACACGATTTTTCGTCCATTACAAAACTTACTCTATGAGGAAGCAATACTAACACATAGTTTTAGTGACTTGATTATTATTAATATTATTACATATTATTATTAAAATTGTTATTATAGATAAACGAAAAATATTGAATAACTATGATATTAACTCCATAACTTATAAAATCAAAAATATTTTACTTAGTAATAAATAAAAGTAAACGCGTTTGACTTGTAAGTTCTGTGAAATAATTATCAGTCTTCACATACCCAGCAAAAACAATTTTGTTAAGATTCTTCAAGAATTCCACAAGAAATTTTGTAGACACTAATGTTCACTAAAAGATGTCTTTGAGAAAAGAAAATAGGGAATTTTTAAAAAACATCTTTTGGTGGACATTAGATGTCTACAAGAGTTGTTGCAAGGTTTTAAAAAAATTGTGTTCGCTGGGTATGTACGTTTTGATTAAAAAAAAAAAGATTTTACACTGATATTTCGAATTGTATTTCTCTGTGATAGAAGAATAATTAATATTAATTATTTTACGAGTTACTAGATAAAGTTTGGCTAACATAGGAATACGGAATTTTAAATACGCCTTTTATTAGTTAAAAATGAACTTAGAGGAGCATATTGTTTATTAGCGCTAAAAACAATAAAAATGAAGAAAGTATGAATTCACATCGTTTAATTATACATTAAAAAAAAAAAAACGAGGTCGGGAATCGAAGACCTGACTTCGTGAATGCAAAATGTTTAGGCAACCGAGCTTTCGTCCATCGTAATTATTTACAGTTAATACTGATACACACGGTGCGAGAGTGGAGGGAGTTTAGGTAAAAGTCAAACTCTGTGATACTCTCTCGATACTCCAAAATCCTCCCGAAATCCTCTCACATACTCTGAAGTACTCTGGAATGCTCCCGTTTCTCAAGCATTTTTTTACGTCGATTACTCTTTTTGGTATACTCTCGTCAGTCTTCTTAATAGTCTTATAGTCCTCCGTACTTCTCTCTACACTTTTTACGAGATTGTCGAAGGAGTTAGCCCCTCAGCTTGGCGCGTACATGTATGCTAGTGATAAATGGAAAGTAAGTAGACTTATGATATAAATTTTAAAAAATTAAGCGATATACTTTGAAAACAGCTCAGTGCTGTGACTCCACATTACTTAATCTAGCGATAGACCAAGTACTAAACTACTTACCTGAGGGGGGAGCTCGTAATAATTCCGTAAAGATGCTTAGGTTCTAACGCTTCCACCTTTTGAGACGCGTAGACTTATCTAGGCTTGACTAAAGGAATTCACATATATATACACGCTATTTTTGACAGCATCTATGTATATAGTTGACTTTCTTTGAATGGATTGGCCGTAATACTACCCAAGTCAATCGTAGGTAAAGCCAGAATTGACTAAGGGATAGTATTACGGAAAATCCATTCCAGTAAGTATGAACTATATACATAACGTATGTCAACAACGCCTTGCATATTCACGTATACTCCAATCGTCAAGCCTAGGTAAACCTACCTGTCCTAAAGAGAAGTTTATGGTCCCCATAAATGGATCAGCAGCTAATATACCATTCAAGAGACTGATTATCCGCTGTGCTCGGCGCGTACATATATGCCAGTGAAGAATAAAAATTAGGTAAAATTACGACATGGATTTTAAATAATTAAGCTACATACTTTGAGAACAGCTAGCGCTAAGTGCTACGACTCCACGGTACTTTATATAGTTATAAATTAAGTACCAAACTACTTACCTAAGGGGAGAGCTCGTATTAATGCCGTAAAGATGCTTAGTTTCTGAAGCTTCCACCTTTTGAGACGCGTAGATTCACCTAGACTTGACTAAACGAATTTACCTATATATGAACTCTATTGTTGACAGCATCTATGTATATGGTTAAATTCCTTTGAATGAATTGAAACTAATACTACCCTTTAGTCAATCGTAGGTAACGCCAGGATTGATTGATTGGTAGTATTACGGAAAATCCATCCAAGTGAAAATGAACTACATAGTATATAAAGTATGTTTAAACCACGCGCTGCAGCTCCGCCAATGAGCGCTTATGCTCCGTCCTTCTCTTCTGAGCTAGTGACATGCACGTAATAAAGTCCCGTAAATCTGGCAGCCTTGCTCTCTAGCATCATTGGTCCCGCTGTCTCCGCGCAGTCTCGCAGTCTCAGCAGTGATAACTAGGGATCATCCGTAAAAAAGAATCGATTCCGAAGAATCGAGTCAAACAAGTTATCGAGTCCTGAGAATTGATTATTTTACAAAAGAATCGAAGAATCGAGTAGTATCGAACTACACCAGTAAAAAAAAGTAATTTTGAATTAACGTTTGTTTAAGTGACGTTTTCTGAGTGTCGCGGAGGGACATAGAGACACCGATATATATTGTGGCTTAATTTTTATAAGCAATAGTATATTTCTTACGTAGGGCGCCAAGTATAACTAGAGCGCCCGAAGGGCGCGGTTGTTGTATGTATGTGCCTGAGGTGAGAACAACACTTTTTTTACCAAGTGCGCAAAGTGCAACTCTGCGCCCGTGGGCGCAAAGTAATTACAGGGCGCAAAGCACTGCGCCCGAAGTACGAAATGGTAGTTTTCCTACGAGTTTTAAAACTCTCTGTTTGCGAACCGAGTCGTTTGCGGCCCAAGCCGAAGGCGAGGGACGTAACGACGTTCATAAAGGAGCCCATGTGTAACTTTGCTCCCTCGGTAAGAAAAATAATATACGAGACTCGGGCATAAACGTACAACAACCGTGGCCTTCGGGCGCGCTAGTCGTACTTTGTGCCCTAGTGACGTAATGTACTATTTCCGCCCTCAGGTGGTTTTGGAAGGCTGGTACTTCCTCGGGCAAAAAAGCAGTTTTCCGGAACTCGTTCGAAAAGTCTTCTTTACAAACCTCGTTACGTCCCTCGCCTTCGGCTCGGGCCGCAAACCTCTCGGTTCGCAAACAAAGACTTTTCAAACTCGTAGGAAAACTTTTGCCCTAGGGTGGAAAGTAATTGGCGGGCTGAAGTACGCTCTAGGGCGGAAAACTTTACTTTCTGCCCTCGTCAAGAAAAAGAGTATACGCATTAACGTAAATTTCTCAGAACTTTTGTACATGAAAATTTTACTTTCTGCCGTAGGTGCAAAATCTATAATTTTGGAGTAGAATAACACTGTAACACTTTAAATAAGGTATTAAACAATTCTTATTAGTTTATTTTGCAGATGCGAATATTAAAATAAGTAATTTTGAAATAACAGTAATAGTTTCCTTGACTGTAAAAGACACAAGAAGAAAATATTTTTATCGGTCTTACAGTAAAATCAATAAATTTATATAAAAATTTTTAATGAAAAGGGCAATTAGATTGCCCTTATTTGCAATCACCCCTGTTGATAACTGTAAAAAATCTGTAAGCTGGTAAGTCTTTATCTAAAAGAATTTTCATTAGTAAAGGGCAGTCTGAGAATAATATAAATAGTATGTTATTTTCGCTGAATTTTCAAATATTCAAGAAAATCAAAGACACGCTGCTGATTGCTCATTATATGAATACAAATTGCTAGCCGGAAAGCGTAAAATCATGTCAAACTATTTTCCATAAAATAAACAAAGGGCCAATAAATTTATACACCGTGTATAAAATACGGTGTTTACAACATAATAAAGACGCTGGTTATTCTGTATTTCTGTATAACGTTTGCTCGACCTACCTCAAAGTTCCTTTCGATACATAGGAAGTCGTCCAGGTAGACTACTGACTGCCAGCTTTGGCTGCGGAGTCTACCGACTACTTCTTTAAGCAGTTTGGTAAATATTAGTGGGCTGATGTTGAAGCCGAAGGGAAGACAGTTAAATTCATACGTCTGTTCTTGAAATTCGAACCTCAGGAATTTTTTGCTGTCCCTGTGTTTTGGTATCAGGAAGTATGCGTCCTGTAGGTCGATGGTTGCCATGAAGTCCCTTGGTGAGATCAGGTCTTCTACAGCTTTTAAGTTCTCAATTTTAAAGTGGTTGGTTTCGATGAACTTGTTTAGTTCTGTTAGGTTCAGGATGAATCTGAAGGAGCCATCTCGTTTTTTCCTGAGATAGTAGCTTGACAGAAATTGCTCCTCGAGTTCTATGCAATGGCTAATTGCTCCTTTCTTAACGAGCTTATTTATTTCGGTTGCCAGCTGGGTCAATTCTGTTTTACTGTGCGTGATTTTGCGGGGCAGCTTGTTTTGACGTACCTGCTTTGCGAACAGGATTTTGTAACCCGTAACGCAGTGTAGAGCGAATTTATTTGTGGTGAACTTTCCCTATTTCTTCGTGAAGCTTTTAAGTCTGCCCCCAATTTTACTTACTTCTATTTCTTATATGACCGGGATCCTCTGTTCACTGATGTTTTGGATCTCGGATTGTGTTTCCCACTCTCGCGTCTCTGACGATTCTCTGTGTCTTGTGGGTGGTTTAGGGCCCTGCATGATCCTGCCTGCTGAGAGGAAGGCCTGTTCTCTTGCAGGCTGGATAAGTTTAAATTCTTGTATTGAGCTGGTTTCTGTTGTCTGCTCTTTATTTCCTTGGGTTTTGAAAACAGGGGAGCGTAGGTCTTGGCCTCTTTTATTTTGTTCACCAGGTCGTCGCCAAACAGGTAGGTCGTTGGTTTTGCCATTTTAAATACTGGCCTGATGTTTTTTGGTAAGGCCAGCATCATGCTTGACGCTCTGGCCTTGGTCTGACTATGTGCTAGGTCCGCTAGTAGGGTGCCCGCATCTAGCAGACACTGGAAAAGTTGGGCTACATCAACGCCCTCCGTGGAGTTTATTAGAACCTGTGCTGCTTTACCTACAGCTGCTAAGGATCCGCAGGTAAGCTTCTGACAGAATGCTGGGTAGACGTCCCTGTTCTTGATCTCTTTCTCGAACTATGGTGAGATCTCGGGGTTCATTTCTAGGGCCATTAACTTCTCTAGGAAGCTGTAGGAGTCTAGGATCAGTTTCCTTTTCTCTGTTTTCAGGCCCTTGTCCCATGCTTCTTTTTGCTGAGCTTCGAGTGTACAATTATTCCCGAGGCTACTTGCTCATCCGAGTCAATGCCGAGGATTTCTGCGAAAATGGGAGCCAGTGGTGCCTCTGTGGTTGTGTCTTCTCACCTCTGTCATCTTTGTCTGAAAGAAGAGCTAGGTGGATCAGCTCGTTCTTATGTTTTTTTTTTTTTTTTTTTTTTTTTTTTTTTTTTTTTTTTTTTTTTTTTTTTTTTTTTTTNTTTTTTTGCACCATTTGCTTTTGTGTGGTCGTGTGTCAATAATTTCACTTCGCACCATAGAGAATATCCTGGTACTGACTGGAAGTATAATCAGGTTCTCAATTTGGTCTCATGCAACTGAAAACCACGTCGCGGCGGGCCTGAGCCAACGCAACGCTCGTGGGAACACGCTGTGAGCCTGTTTTGTAGGTTAAGTGTAGTGTTCTGTGAACAAACAGAAAAAGATTTTTACTTGTGTAAGCCTTACCCTAACCTGCGTCTCTCTCGCCGTCTCTGTATCCGGTTTTCTCTTGGACATGGTGTTACACTTTTTGTCTATGCGCTTTGAGCAAACTGTGACCTTTCTCTAACACACAAAGAGAAGGAATGACTGGAACGGCAGGCAAGCGCCACTCGCGGCTAGACCAAGGGCCACTCGCGCACGAACGAAGCGCTGCGCCGGCACACGGGCAGCAAAATTTTCAAAAAAAAAAAGTACTTTAAACTTGTGACATCTAACATGGGAGGGGAGGGTATACAACCTGTAATCTCGAGAATGAGGCATAAAGTATAATATAAATTAATTGGTAGCAATTAAATGTAAAAATTCTACGTTTAGTTTAAAATGTGCATAAACATGCAGGCAGTTTATACAATTTTGTGGACTATTTGTAATTGTATACAGTTTTCAATTATTGACTTATTGTTTTTATTCGTATAAAGAGTAAATGCTCATGTTTATTTAATTTACAGAGGCTTCAAATGTGGTTCGTGATTTTCAAATTATACAAAGACTCTGAATTCGGTTAATTTAGTAATCAATTTTATCGAAGCGAGAGAGAAAGAGTGCTATATATAAAGAGATGTAAAATGTCAACTGTCAAAGAGTAATGGCAACTTCTGATGTCATCCTCATGAATCATAAGTTGAATGTAGAGAAAACAACACTATCCATAAAATTTTGACTTTGTTTTTCTTAATTTTGCATCAAATTATTTTTTATTGGGATGTATTGAGAATTGTTTTTGTCTTAAGCTAGAGTGCAATCAATAATAAGCCTAATAGTTTACTGTACTAGATTTTATGGTGTATAGCAGCCAAATCTAAATATTTCACTTAAAGTTTAACTTAAAGAATTCTTAAACATTCAGGCAGGCTAGACAAATCTTTAGACTTTTTTTCGATTAAGTTTTATGTAAAATACTGAAAGCCTGAATTAAGTTTGTTCAAAGAATCAATTTCATCAGAGTGACAAGGACTGCTTAATACCTGGTGATGCAAAGTGTCTTATGGAATAATTATTCATAAAATTGTGACAACTTTTTTTCACAATTCTGCAAAAGGGATGAAAATTTTTTTTTTTTTTTTTTAGCAAAAGTGCAGTAAAAAGTCGGCTCTTTATTGCACATTTTAAAATTTCTACTGCAATGTAATCAAGAAATTATACAATTAGTTAAAAATATTAATGGGAAAATAGCTTGACTAGACTTATTTTTGAGCGAAGAGTTATTTTTAATTCTCGACTAAATATTCTCTGAAATAAAAACTATTCAAACATCATTTTGCCCATTAGTTTGATCCTATTATTCGATTCGTGACATTTAAGTGATAAGAAAGGTTTTTAATCGGTTGATTCGACGTATCATTCTTAACGGAACAAGAGATTAACTGCATAATACCTCAAGGTGCAAGGTGTCACCTAACATACAATTTTTGCACGTATAACATTCAGAAGCCTGTAACCTTATAATAGTTTGTTTAAAAATATTTAAAACTTCTCAGATAAATTAAATCCACTAGATTGAAACCTAATATATATGTAACAGTGGCATTTTCCGAGAACCGCGTGTAGAGCGATTTTTTCTGACGCGAACCCCGTTGGAATTAATTTTTTAGGGCGAATAGCTTTCAAATGGGAGCCGATTGAAAATACGTATCAAACTACCCCTAAATAGGGTTATAAGGCTATAGCGCGCCCGCATGAACTCGCGACGTTGCCACATTGTTATTGGAGCTTAGTTGGTAAGCAGTGAGAACTATATCCAAGAGCGTCAGCTACTGCTGGTAACTTGAGGGTTGGATGTAAAAATTTTTACCTTAAGGTAAATATGGTCTGCTCCTTATGTTGTCAGTTGTTTATACACGCGCTTACTGTCTTTCTCACTCTCATGTTAGCCAAAAACATCTTTAAATTTTATACTTAAAAAATGTTACCTCAAATAAAAGTAAAATACCATATCAGTAGGGATTTTTCCACTCTATACGATAGTATTTTTGCAAAAATAGTCAACCTCTCGGTCAAAAATATCGTTGTTAAGTATGTCTTGCTTACGTCTCTGGGTATGTCATCTGTACACGATTTAGAACGAGTCCATTCATAAATTGCAATAATCAAAGTATGTGACAGTTAATATTGCTCATAAAAATCATTTATTCATCATCCAAATTTACATACTTTATAAGAATACGTTTCAAAATGCTCTAAATACTATCTAATTATTTCAACAAAAATTATAGAATATATATTCAAAAAAATCATAAAGTTTACAGTGTATTGAGCAATTATTTAAAAATGTCACGTTAATAAAATGTTCAATGTATATCTTCATTCAGTTAAAACTCAACCATTAATATAAACTGACACATTGAGGATGAAAAATAGTTTACAACATACAGAAAATAAATTTAATCGAACTACGTCCCCACCAAGTGCCCGGGAAGTACCTGCCAAGTACCCGGTAAGTGCCCGGGATGTACCCAAGGAAGTGCCCGAGGAAGTGCCCGAGAAGTGCCCGAGAAGTGCCCGGGAAGTGCCCGGGAAGTACGCGAGGAAGTGCCTGGCAAGTACCCGCCAAGTGCCCGAGGAAGTGCCCGGGAAGTACCCGCCAAGTACAATACTGTCAGGTACTTCCCAGGTACTTGCCGGGCACTTGGCGGGTACTTTCCGGGCACTTCCTCGGGTACTTCCTGGGTACTTAGTGGGTAATTACCAAGCACGTGCCGGGAACTTCCTCGGGTACTTTCCGGGCACTTGGCGGATACTTCCCGGGCACTTCCTCAGGTACTTCCCAGGCACTTGGCGGGTACTTCCCAGGAACTTGGCAGGTTCTTCCCGGGTACTTGGCGGGTACTTCCCAGGCACTTCCTCGGGTACTTTCCGGGCACTTGGCGGGTACTTCCCGGGCACTTCCTCGCCTACTTCCCGGGCACTTCCAAGGTACTTCCTCGGGTACTTCCTGGGCACTTACCAGGTACTTGGCGGGTACTTCCTGGGCACTTGGTGGGGACGTAGTTCGATTAAATTTATTTTCTGTATGTTGTAAACTATTTTTCATCCTTAATGTGTCAGTTTATATTAATGGTTGAGTTTTAACTGAATGAAGATATACATTGAACATTTTATTAACGTGACATTTTTAAATAATTGCTCAATACACTGTAAACTTTATGATTTTTTTGAATATATATTCTATAATTTTTGTTGAAATAATTAGATAGTATTTAGAGCATTTTGAAACGTATTCTTATAAAGTATGTAAATTTGGATGATGAATAAATGATTTTTATGAGCAATATTAACTGTCACATACTTTGATTATTGCAATTTATGAATGGACTCGTTCTAAATCGTGTACAGATGACATACCCAGAGACGTAAGCAAGACATACTTAACAACGATATTTTTGACCGAGAGGTTGACTATTTTTGCAAAAATACTATCGTATAGAGTGGAAAAATCCCTACTGATATGGTATTTTACTTTTATTTGAGGTAACATTTTTTAAGTATAAAATTTAAAGATGTTTTTGGCTAACATGAGAGTGAGAAAGACAGTAAGCGCGTGGATAAACAACTGACAACTTAAGGAGCAGACAATATTTACCTCAAGGTAAAAATTTTTACATCCAACCTTCAAGTTACCAGCAGTAGCTGACGCTCTTGCGTGCGCACATGGATATAGTTCTCACTGCTTACCGACTAAGCTCCAATAACAATGTGGCAGCGTCGCGAGTTCATGCGGGCGCGCTATAGCCTTCCATCTCTAATTAGGGGTAGTTTGGAACGTGTTTTCAATTGGCTCCCATTTAAAAGCTAGTTACCCTAAAAAATTAATTCCAACAGGGTTGGCGTCAGAAAAAATCGCTCTACACGTGGTTCTCGGGAAATGCCACCGTTACATATAATGCTGTATATATATATATATATATATCGATGTTGTGGCAATTTTTACTGTAAATAAACACTTAGGCGGGAAAGCGCAAGGGTTAAAGAGCTTTACTCTCATTATAAATTATTCATTGCATTCGCATCAGCGAATTTGAGAATTATTTATAAATGAAATATGCTTTTAAGCAATTAAGAATTGACGATTAGAAACCAAACAAATCCCAGTATTATAAGTAAATAAAATAGACTTTTAGGCAAATTTAAATCGGCGACAGGATACCCAACAGGTGTGAGCGTTATTAATATTTTAGGCAACCGAGGATCGGCTATTAGAAACCCAAAAGATTGTAGTGGTATTAGCAAATAAAATAGGCTTTTAAACTAGTGAGAATCGGCGATTAGAAATCGAACGGATTTAAGTATGATTAATACATATAATAGAATTTCAGGCACGTCAAAATCGGCGATTAATAACTCAACAGAATCAAGTATTATTAGTAAATAAAACAAATTTTCAAGCAAGTGAGAATCGGCGATTAGAAATTGAACAGGCTTGAGTGTTATCAACAAATAAAATAGGCTTTTGAGCAAGTGAGAATCGGCGATTAAGAACCCAACAGGTTCTAGCGGAATTATTAAATAAAATAGGCTTTTAAGCAAGGGAGAATCGGCGATTGGAAATTCAACGGATTTAAGTATGATAAATACATAAAATAGAATTTTAGGCAAGTCAAAATCGGCGATTAATAACTTAACAGAATCAAGTATTATTAATAAATAAAATAAATAAAATAAATTTTCGAGAAAGTAAGAATCGGCAATTAGAAACCCAACAGGTTTGACTGTTATCAACAAATGAAATAGGCTTTTAAGCTAGTGAAAATCGGCGTTCACAAACCCGACAAATTCGAGTATTATTAATAAACTAAATATATTTTCAGGTAGGTAGGAACTGGCGATTAGAAACTTAACAGATTTGAGTGGAATCAGCAAATCAAATAGGCTTTTGAGCAAGTGAGAATCGGTGATTAAGAACCGTTTTTTTTTTTTTTTTTTCATTAAATAAGCTTTATTGAGCCTTTATGCTTTTATAGCTACAAATAGTGGTTGATTATAATTAATCATACATTTAGGTTACAGTCTTGAAAGAACTTGCAAATTATAATACATGCTTTTACATTTGGCTCATAGAAAAATTCATCGCTATGGAAAGGCGGATAGAAATGCAGGGTCGAAAGTGACTGAACTAAAGAGACTGTTGGTATATCGTACAGATGGCATTGCCATATGATATGGTTTAAATCCTCATCCACATTTCCACATTTACATTTTGAGTCTTTATCAATCTTGACTCTTGCTAAGGAAGCGGCCAGTCCGTAATGGTTAGCGCGGCACTGATTGATTGATACAATGAATTTCTTTGGTAGTTTCTTGCTTGCAAACCAAGGGCAAGACTAATCAGTAAAGAAATTATCGAAAGAGTGTTTGCCTGTCAGTCTACTTTTCGCAATGACACTTCTAACAGTACGTGACCTAGCTTCTAGCTTAAAGTTACCTCTTAGGTCTGTATAGGGCACAGCCTTATAATTACAGTGATTGAAAAGAGTGGCATTTTTAGCCATCGAATCAGCTTTCTCATTCCCCAGAATGTAACAGTGCACGGGAATCCACATGAATGTTAACGAGCCTGAATTATCTTGAATCAGAAAACTAGTGATTGAGTTCTTAAGTTTGCTAATATAGGGATTAGTATTTAAGTGGTGACTACGGCAATTTAAGGATTGCAGAGCGCTGCGGGAGTCTGAGAGGATGAGAAAGTCATTGTACGGTTCAGAGAGAGCAATATTGACAGCCTTACAGAGGGCTATACATTTTGCAATAAATATGGAGGCCTCTTTGGCTACGCTATTGACTATTATCACTCCAAGAGTGAGGCATACATCCGCAGCTCCCACAAATTCATTTTCCAGCATTTTGCTGCCATCCGTATAGATAGGAACACTCTGAGTCCCATTGAGCCAATGGGAAAAAGCATCCCCAGCATTAGGCAGACCCTGAAACCTTAATCCAGAGCCAAGATCCACTCGCACTTCAGGGCCGTGCAAAGAGAGACGTGTACTATGAAACGTGGAGGGAATGATGTAGTCAGATACAGCCAAGACACTGGAGATGCTTTCTCCCAGGAATTATGAACCACCTTCCGGGAAGCTGCAAAGTGTGTCATAGTATTCCTTAATCTTAGCACCTAGTAGAAAATTGGATCCAGCCAGAACTTTGGAAATATGCGTTTTTAACAAAAATTATACCTTATCTTTGATAGCAAATATTACCTTGTTACCACCTAACAGGTGGTAACATTATAGCTTCAGCAAGGATCAGATCCTTAGGAGTGGAATTTCTATATCCCAGAGCTTCTCGGATGGCAGCATACTGAATTCTTTTAAGTTTTAAGACTGGTTCGTACTTATCAACATAATATGCTATTCCACCATACTCAATTAAGGATCTAACGTAGCTTTTGAACAAGGTTATTAGCACGGTGGGGTGGCTACCCCACCAGGTGCCGCAGAGAAACTTAAGAATATGTAGCGCCTTAAAGCAACGTTTTTTAACATAATCAATTTGCTTTCCAAATCTTAGTTTATAATTAAAGTAAACACCTAGGAATTTAACATGTTCAGAAGAGTATATGTCAACATCACTGACCCTTATGGAAACACTACCTGGCTTAACATTTGTTTTGTTAAAGTGTACCAGCTCAGTTTTACCGGGAGCAAGGCCAAGGCTCAGCTCATCCAGCCCCTTGCTTATTCCACCAACAGCTCCCTCCAGGAGAGGGCCACCAGTGTCAGCAGAAGACGAGTCAACAAAGGCAACAATGTCGTCAGCAAATTGTAATACAGAGACTTGTGCGGAGACATTCTGTAAAATATCAGCTACATAAGTAATGTACAGGAGAGGGCTCAAAAGTCCCCCTTGCGGCACACCCTGGTGTATGTGCTTGGGTTCAGTCTCATTGAGGGGTGAATACATATACCTAGTGGGAGTGATATGATTGATAAAACTGAGTACGCCCCTCGAGCAACCAAAAGCGGCCAGTTTATCCAGAAGGGTAGTGATATTTACATTATTAAAGGCGGAGTGGATGTCCAAAAAAGCAGCCAGCACTTGCCACCCCTCCATGAAAGCCCGTTCTATACTAAGCCTTAGATTGAGTAGACTGTCACCGCAAGATTGCCCCGCCCGAAGCCATGCTGACTAGCAGGCCGAAACTGAAGGTATTCTACCTACCATTGCAATCTATTCTTGAGTAAAGTTTTGAATAATTCACACACACAGGAGGTTAAAGTTATGGGTCTGACCCCTGAGCCATTTTTTTTTGGGAATAAACATAACAAATGAGCTCTTCCAGTCCTCTAGGTATATCTCTTGGCAATGCAATTCGTTAAAGATATCCAAAAGAAGCAACTTGTACTTAGCGGGTAATTCACTTAAAATTTCAAAATGAAACCCGTCTAAGCCTGGAGTGGATTTAATTTTTTGCCCTCAAGGGCGATATTAAACTCTGAGAAGCTATACAGAGTCTGGAAGAACTCATTTTCAACCGTTTGTGGTAGATATCATGGATCAGCGGCAGCCCAAGGGGGGGGCAAGCCTGGCGGTTAGTTCCACAGCCTGCGCTGTTTGAGTTATAACAGAGGTTTGGGAAGGAGTGACATTGACCCACCTGTTTTTAAAAACTTTACAAGTGTTCCATATAAAAGTGGGACTAGAATGAAAGTTGAGACTTTCGGCGAACCTTCTAAAGCATTCTTTCTTTTTGGTTCTAAAGGTTTGAATCGCTAGAGCACAGTTTTGCTTGTACGCAATACAGTCTTCCGGTTTTTGGGTATATTCTCATCTCTTAAAGGCAGCCCTTCTAATCCTTTTTACTCTCGCTCATTCACTATCCTACCAGGGGTTGGGATTGCTAACAGATTGGCTGCCCTTAAGAGACCGATTACTACGACGAGGCGTAGCCTCTTTGACAGCTAAATAAACTTTACTAAAAAAGAATTTGTACTAATCGATTACTAACATGGAGTCATAGGCACTATCAAAAAACTCATCATAATCCTTATTAAATGACTTAGTAACAGCACTCCAGTCAGTTTTCTTGGACGTTATTTTAAAACTTTTTTTAACATATAAATGTTTTGCCACACTAAATTTAATAATGACCGGGAAGTGGTCAGAGCCCCAGGTGTCATCGACTACCTCAATTATCAGCTTATCTGAAAGGTCTAACGTACAAAGAGCCAAGTCTAGATTGGATTTATTTCCAGTATGAGGATCAATATGGGTGCTAGTATCGGTATTAAGTACCATAAGTTCAGAGTTATTCATGGCACACTCAAATCTAGTTCCATTAGCATCTAATTTGGGGCAGTTTCAAACCAGGTTGTGGGCGTTAAACTCTCCCACTAGCAGACAGTTTGACCTGCCTGCAGTAAATTGTACAATATCATTCCACTGAGACTGAGATAGGGTGACACCTGGGACCCTGTAGCAAACCAGCAGGTCCAGTGGAGTATCAAGATTATTAATCCTGATACCACCGACCTCCACCGACTGAACAGGGAACTTGAGGTCCTTAATTTCAGTAAAGGACAGGCCTTTACGAATCAGAAACAGTATTCCCCGCCCGAAGAGTGGAGTTGATCCCACCTTACCACACTAAAGCCCGGCACATGAATTTTACACTTAGGAGTGAGACGAGACTCTACGCATACAAACACATCCAGTCGACACAGAACTCTATAAACATTCACTCGTCTTTTATTGAAACTGCGCGTATTCCAAAACAAAATACTGAAAGAGTCACTATTTTACATATCAGAAACACTCATAACCAACAAGCACTATATGCTAAAAAAAAGGATCATCCTGATCCTTCTTATCTACAGTTTCAGCGCTGGGCACCGATGGGCTTCTTTTCCTCAGTTTCTTCTTCAGCTTGGTGATGGTGGTCCTTGTGCTTTTGGAAACATGTTGATACAAGCGGTCCAGGATGGAGAGCAGGTAGTCCGTATCCCTTGAAATGTCACATGCTCTGTCCAAAATGTCAAGGATCCCCATCTTAGAAGAGATTATAAGATCTATGACAGTTTCCCTAGGAGGGAGCTGCAAACAAGTCCTCTCTGGCTGCCCGGCTCATTTGCAACCAAGCAAGGCTTAATTCCTTATCCAAGTTTTCCTGACTAAATCCGAAACCAGTAAATCCTGTTTCACTTTGGTCGCCTGTCCTGGGTTTTTTGTTTACATTTAATTTATTACCTTCCTCCTTTTCTTCAGCATTGCCTTTTAGAGGATTAAGATCCTTCTGTTTCAGAGGAGAGTCACCACCCGTGATCAGCTCCTCTCTTGAAGCTGTGCTGTTAAGTGAGGATGAAGGTCCCCTTTTCCTGTCAATGACCTTAGGCGAGTCTAGGTCTAGAGATTTACTTGGAGGTAGATCCGGAAAACTATCAAGGGGTCCATTATTCTGTTGGGTTCTTGGGGCAGCTGTAGGGGTAGCAGCACTGCTACCTTGTTTAACAGTACTTACAGTCACTTCAGGGCATAACTTAGCAACATGACCCTTCTGCTTGCATAAGAAGCACATCGTGGAGTCCGTACTTAGATAAATCCAGCAACTGGGGCCTTCAAATGACACTTGAAGTGAATCAGGCAGAACAGACTTATCCTCCTCCTTGATGTACAACTGTCTTCTAAAGGATAAGATGTGACCCCACCCTGGCTTGGAGAGGCCTGCTTTTATGTAATTGAGTCCTGATACTGGGGCAATGCCACGATTTTTGAGAGCTTGAAGTACTATTTCATGAGGTATTACTGGATTCACATTAGAAAGAACAACTCTCTTGTTCTTATCAATATAAGGGCGCACCCTCAGTAAAGCACCACCAATTTGTACACTTTTGTTAACAACAGACAGAACAGCAGCCTCTCCACTTAAAAAGATGCAAACTCTTCCTGATGACTTGGATGTAAATCTGATTTCAGTAGGGTTAAGAATGCTTTCTAATCCGTCAACGTAGTCGTCTATTGAGACACCTTCTACAGCATCCAAGATAACTGCCTAGTCCTTGGTTGGAGTAGAAATGACACTAGCATAACTTTTCTTTCTTGGGTTTTAAGACTCTTGAGAGACGGAACTTGAGGTTAGGTTATCAGCTTATCCTTGCTGAGGGCCAGCCATGCTTCCTGGTTTCAAGCACCAGTGCTGGCGCTCAGCCCACAACATAAAAAGCCACAGCTACAAACTTGTTACACTCAGTCTATTTATGATGAGCAAAATTTACAAGAATTCAAACAATGCCATGCACAAAAGTAAGAGGACACGTGTCCGTTGGCGGTAAATTCTTGTCCCTCTCTCTTATTCTCGCATAAGAATATAACCGATAAGAAACCTAACAGGTTCTAGCGGAGTTATCAAATAAAATAGGCTTTTAAACAATTGAGAATCGGTGATTACAAACTCGACAAATTCGAGTATTATTGATAAACTGAATATTTTTTCAGGTAGGTAGGAACTGGCGATTAGAAACCCAACAGATTTTAGTATTACTAAGTCATAAAATAGAATTTCACGCAATTAAGAATCGGCGATTAAAAACCCACTAGCTTTAGTGGATATCTAAAATAGCCGGGCACGTGTATTTATTGGATGGTTGAATGTGTTACACCACGTACTGCGATTTTCGGCCGAATTTGAACCATCAAGTCTGAAATAATCCAAGCCCAAATTCCAGGAGCCGCCCAAGAACTCGGCTTTTTCATCATCGTTTTTAGTTTCTCGATGAATTACTTTAAAAAAATGCTCTATCAGTGTCAGAGAATCCAACGATTGGGAAAATATAAGCCTGAAAAAAAGCCCGTTATTCGCTGTACAACTACAATTGATTTTTCTTTTTTATTAATTCAAAACTTAAAATAAGAATGAATCTCGACGTACACTTTATCACCGATCTTTTCACTTTTTTTGAGAATGTCATAAAGAAGCGTAAGTTTGGTGGAACTACGCAAATCTTCAAAAGCTTCCTCTGACGAATTTAGACCACCATTTTGTTTTTTCAGTTGTAGCTAGGACAATAGGAACTTCTGCAGATAAAATGAGACCTTAAAACTTATCACCAATATTATTTCTTATACATTTATTTATGTAGTGCATTTAAATTAAAAAAAATAAAATAAAAGATTTCCATACTTTTTAAATTCATTTCAGCAGCTCATGTCGTTTTGATGGTCTTTTTCTCAGTATTAGAATCTATGCATTGAACGTCACTATCACTGGAGCTGTCGCTACTAATCATGATGATTTTTGATTCGCTTTCGTCGTCGTTGTTAATGATCAAGTCTTCCAAGGAACTTTTGGAAGCACTAGCTTTTAAGTACTTCTTTTTGATACTTTTGTTGATGTTCTCAGAATTCAATCTAAACATGAACGGATGAGTCCCAATACGTCGCAGCTTTTAAAAATCAGCAAACAGTGATCCACTACGTTTCCTAAATTGTGAACAAATATTTACATGTAGGCAAACTATTTTTTTTATCACACAAAAATAAATTAGATTATAAAGATTGATACCTGGAGAAACTATCTAAATAATACTGATACATCTTGATTTGTATTTCCGTTAAACGGACAAATATAACGTACTCTTGTTTTGGTGGTATGAAAGGAGTTAAGAAGGAATAATTAAATCTCTCCACAGTACCTTCCAACAATTGGTGCATCACATGAGCCTTATTTGTCATTAGTCTAACATCAGATGGCGTTGAATTTTCAAACTGTCCATTTGTAATGGGATTCACAAACCTATTAAAAAATTTTTTCTTTGTACCTAATAAATTAGGTTTTACTAATTGAACCATGCAATAATGTGCAAGTAAAGTTTTCCATTAAAAACTGAAGAAATACAGTAGTATATACGTTAATAAATTCCGTGTCGGACTCAAAACACATTCTTTAAGATTATTTTAGATTGGCGTTCCAGTCAATATGATTTTTCTTATTGTTTTGACGCATTTGATAGCTTGGCTAAGAATCGACTCTTCATTTTTCAGCAAGTGTCCCTCGTCACATACTACGAGATCGGCACCAGGATCAACTAGAGACTTTTTAATTGACTATTTTATGGACTTATCACCAGTTTTAATTAAATTATAGAACAATTTGTAAGCAATTATTAAAGCACCACCTGTTTCTTGCCAACTCTCCAGCAACTCTTTTCTTTTGTTGTTATCATTTAGCCTAAAAATAATAAGATGACGCATAAGAAAACCCAAGAAGGAGACATAAATAAATTGTTTTTTATTTTTTGCAAACTTACTTTGTCAATGTGTAAATATGTGCGTTATCGCCATACTTTGCGTATTTCAACCATTTGCTGAACTCATTAAGCGAATTTAATATTGTATTATAAGGACACATTATCATCACAGTGCAGACTTGAGTTTCCTTGTGAGTTAGGAGAGTATGTACCAAAGTAAAAACTTGAAACGATTTTCCAAGACCCATGGAATGAGCTAGGATGCAACCTAATCCCTTAGATATCGTGATTTGCTTCAGAGAGTCATAGCAACAATTCCACATAAACTTGATATCCCGAGCTTGAGTGGGCTTGAGACATTTCACCAATTTCTCATCAACGACGACAAGCTTTTTTTCGATTCCTCATCAAAATCCAGCAACAGCTTCTCGACTTTTGCATCACCTGCCAGTTTCGCATTGTTTATCTCTATAAGCTATAGTAAATAAAAAGACAAAAAATAATAATTTGCTGACACTAAATGAAAAATGATGAATTCATTTTTGAAATTATCACCAACCGATTTTTCACGTTCAGCAACACGTATCAAACGTTCTTCTTTATCTAAAGTGGCTTTAGTGGGAAGAGCGTGCATCGCTGTCGCTGTCATAACTCTCAATTATATTAAACCTTTTTCGTTTACTTTTTGATTTTTGTCTAGTGGAATTAGTAATAAGCAACATTCTCTTTGCAGTGAATTAGCAAGTAAAAAAAATTGTCAATAACTTACTTTTCATCACTAAACGATACATCAAAGTTGGAAGTTATTCTGCGACTCTTATTACCTCTTATTATATGTCCTTCTAATTCCCCGTCTTCGTCCTTCTCCTCCTTAACCTTCTCGTCTTCATCACTCGAGTCTATGAAAAAAGTAAAAAAAAAAAACCACCTACTGCATTAGATTTAGTAGGCTGCAAGATATCTTTCCCGGGATAGTCTATGTAGAGATTTCTATCTCGACGTAGAGATCTTGCAGCCAACTTTTTACTAGACCTTACCGACATCCTCGGCCTCTAGGTCAGCCACAGCCTCAACCGTTGCTACTTCCATTGGTTGTGGCGATGGAGAAACAATCTTCAGGAGGGCTTCTTGCTGCTCGGCGCCGTCAAGTGTTGCAGTCAACTCTTCAATTGTAGTACCGTAAGAGGAGGAAAACATAATATTAAATAATATTGAAAAAAACAGTTTTTTTCGATACAAGTGCTATTTGTAAACGAACTTTACATATAGCATAAGTATCAAACATACTTTTCGATACGGTTTGGAAAGGCTTTATTTGCGAACCGAGGGGTTCACGGCCCGAGCCGAAGGCGAGGGTCGTAACGAGGTTCGTAAATAAGTCTTTACAAACCTGTATCGAACATTATTTTCCAGCGCGAGAACCCAAAATCAAGCGGCGAAGGTGCTATTTTGAGTTTAGAGTGCTGAAATCGTACCTGACGCACTTGTTGCGAAAACTACTAATAATTTACGCACCGAGTGACAAGAAATGACTTTTTTAATTGGTTAAATCGGCTGCAAGATCTCCACGTCGAGATAGGCATCTTTTTAATCTTGACGTAGAGATCATGGAGCATAAAACTTACCGTGAAGCTTTTCTTCAAATTCATCCGCCGCCGCCTTTCCTCCTGATGCCGCTGCTTTTCTTGGAACACCAGTAGCAGTAGGTACTACTGTTGCCTCTGGTGCAGGGGTGCCTGTTGTTGTTGCTGCTGGTGGTGGTCAAACAGAGAAAAAAACAAATATATCAAAACAAATGAATAAACAAAAATGTCAAAAAAAAGACCAGTGTTGTTTGAGTTGGAGCATGATTAAAGTTTTTTTTTTTTCAGGAGCTGACTGGCATAGATGTTTGGTGCAAAAAAAAAAAAAAAAAAAAAAAAAAAAAAAAAAAAAAAAANAAAGTTTTGTGCTGCTGCTTTTGCCCATGTGACTCGTCCTGTTGCTGCTGCTGCTGCTTTTGCATCTGCTGTTGCTAAAAGTGGAAGAAAAAATAAATATATAAAAAAATTTTAAAAGTAAAAATTAAAAAATTAATTCGTATATTTAAAAAATTATATACCTCGTAAGAGACAGGGGTTCACTGATTTCTTTTTTTTTTTGAGCTGGAGTTACTGTTGCTGCCAACACTGTTAGGGGCGTTGCTGATCTCGCAGAAGATGATGATGTAGTACCTGCCGGTAATCTTGCACCTGCAAACATAAGTAAATGAAATATAAAAGTAAAAAAAGAAAGAAAACAATGCTGTTGCAACTGTATTGCTGCATTACTTACGCCTTCTCTCTATTTGAATCAGTTCGCATAAGACATTGAGCACTTGTTGGGCGGCTATGCGATTGGCAAGCCTGTAAAAAACAGAATTGATAAAAAAAGAGTATTTGGAATATATAAAAATTGGAAATATAAATATATAAAAATATTTAACTTACGATACAATGTCTCAATTTTGTTTTAGGTACACACAGCACAACTTCTCTGCAGTATGGACTATTTTCTTTTTCTGGGCGTCGTCGTAGTCGTGGTCGTAGTCGTCGTCATCGCCGTCGACCTCATCGTCTGCATCCTTATAACTTCGATCTGCTTCCTTGGATGGAGGCTGCTTAGCTGCCTTACCAATTTTACGTTCTTGGATGCGTATGCTCCATTTACGTATGCTAAAGAAAATGATTTATTGATTATTAAAATAGATACGTATATCTCTTAACAATAGTACTACTTTTCGACACTGGTGCAACATCTCTACAAAGGCGATCACCAGGCCCAAGGGTGTTTCGAAGCAACGTTGCTGAACACCCTTAGGCCCAGTGATCGCCTTTGTAGAGATACTGCACCAGCGTCAAAAAAATATACTATTTTTTATGACTTACATGTATTGGCACAGAATCGATTGGATTGTCGCAGCATCAGGCCATGGCTCTCGCTCTAATGGTGGATGATGTTCTTCCTGCTCATCAGCTACCAAAGGTGGCTGATCAGCACTGACATATGGCGATAGCAGTTCCGATCGTGCGAGCAGCCACGAGCAGGCAAGAATACGTGACACAACAGATAAAAATAAAATAACAGGGGACTATCAATATTGCTCAAATTGCAATGAATACGGGAAGCATGCTACAAAAGTATGTATGAAATTAGTAGCAGACGCAACAAATAAGAGAATTCAAAGCCCAGACATAAGATTAAATGATCCACCAGGGCAGGTATCACAAGATAAACAAAACGTAAGGAATAAAAATTGCGCTTACTGCAAACGCAGGGGGCACTATACAAGCGAATGCCGCACAATAGTAAGAGACGCAGAAAATGGGAGAATAAGTTGGAGCGACGGACGCTAACAATTTAACAATAATAACAGGGAAAATACGGAAGGAAATTTTAACTAACGGAATAATTATAATAACCCCCCTAATACGTATAACCAAAACTATGATAACGATTATAGAAGAAACCCCTATACGAATACAGGCTAAAACAGATACAATAACTACAACAGAAACGCTGATTACTAAAAAAATAACAATAACAATTACAACAACAAGTACGGTAACAACAAAAATGATAGAGTAAATTATAATTATAACAAAAATTATAATAGGGATCAAACTTATAACAACAAAGGACCTCCAAATGGAACAAATGATGCACCTGATAAAAAAATATCCACGCGTAGCACGGAACATTTGAACTCGCAGGACGCTCGTCCTGCTCCCCAATCAACGAGCGAGCCTCGAGAATAGAAAAAAAAAAAGATCATAAAAACGAAACGGAGTCAGCTGGAGGAGAGAAGCAAGCACAGTCAAATAAAATACACATCAAGAGAAAGATAGCGAGACATCACGCAAAGAAAAGTATATGAGAAATGAAATAATTAAAGTATCGCTAGAAACAGACTCCGAACAGGCTCCTCAAACGGCTAAGAATTCTCACAAAGAAAAAAGAATTGAAACAGAATTTATAAATAGTAGCCCTTTAGCTGGTAAAGAAACAATCCATAAAAACATGAACCTACCTCTCCGCAGGGTAGATATATCGAGTACTGGAAGCACACCACCATCAGTAATATAAAACAGCAATCAGCTGCAATCTTATAGCGCAAAATTTTACGTGGATACTGGTGCCAAAGTATCAATTATAAAAAAATGCTGTCTCACTACAGACACGCATACAGAGAGCAGAGAAAAAGTCCTAATAACTAGCGTCACACACGAAGCACGTTGCACCTTAGAGACGACTAAAATACCTCTTAACGGTATAATAATGAATCTGGACGTAATCCACGATACCTTTCCGATAGAAATAGAAGGCATTATTTGCTGGGACGCTTTTGAGTTGTATAATAACCTTATAAGCGTCAAAGAAAATTATTTAGAATTAAAAGTTATCAGAATCCCACTACTAAAACTAGAATATTTTAAAATCCCCGCAAAATCAAGAAAAATAATATTTGCGCGTAGTAAAAATGAGAGCAGCCACGTACAAGTCAGCTGGGTCCCTCTACAAAATAAAAAGAAGAAAATCTTATTTGGAAATTTTATAGGAGAAAATGAAAACTTAAAGATATATGCGGAAGTTATAAACATATCAGACAAACAAATTAACGTGCCAGTAATAGAAGTAAATGTTTTCGAATGTGAAACCAGACAAGGGGCGAAACCATTCAGCATCGCTGGAGACGACGCTAAAGGGTTAAATGAAGCCATGATTGGGCTTTTTAACGCTAAAAATTCAGACGAAAAGGTGAAACATAACGAAATTATAAAAAAAAAAATTGCCGTAGGCAGTAAAAATAATGAGGATATGAGGAACAACAACGAAAATTTCAAAGATATTAAGAAATCGGATATAGCGGCTCGAGTAAGCAAAATAATGGAAATCGTAAATACATCTAGCTGCAACATGAAAGAATTAAACCACATCTGGAGCCTCATAAAATACAATCCATTCGTATTTGGCCTCGACGGCGAGCCACTAAAAGCTACAAACTTACTTAATTATCGAATAACAACGGCAACAGAGAAGCCGATAGTCGCCAAAAGGGTACGCTATCCAATAAAACTAAAAGAAGAAATGCAAGTAAAAATAGATAAGCTGCTGCAGCAACAAATAATTAAGCCATCGACATCTCCATATAACTGAAATATGTGGTTTGTCCCAAAAAACGTGAGACCAAATGAAGAAAAACGCTGAAGGGTCGTAACAGATTTCCGGCTATTGAACAAAATAACAGTCAGTACGTGCAATCCACTGCCATTCCAGAATAAAATTTTGGAAAATTTAGTGGCTGCAAAATACATAACCGTGGTAGATCTGAAGAGCGGGTTTTTCCAAGTAGAGATTTACGAGGGGAACGCTCATAAAACTGCGTTTTCAGGACCAAACGGACATTACCGATATAAACAAATGCAGGTGGGATGCATAGACTCGCCAAGTACATTCATGCGAGTGATAACACTGGCACTAGCAGGCTTACAAGGATATGAGATAGAGGTATATATGGATGACATCATGGTATTCGCAGAAAACTTAAAACAACACGAGATAAGATTTAAAAGGCTCTTAAAACGGCTAGCTGATGCAAACCTCACCATAGAACCAAGAAAATGCCAATTCCTTAGAAAAGAAGCGAAAGTGCACGGTCATATTGTAGGCAACGGCCACATCAAAACAAATCCGGAAAAAATTGAAGCAGTAAAAAGTTTTCCTAAACCAACAAATGCGAGGAAAATTAAACAATTTCTCGGGTTGGTGGGGTACTATCGACGCTTCATCAAGGATTATGCAAAAATAGCCCAACCTCTCTCAAAGCTTACAAGAAAAACATCCAAATCCAAATGGGAAGAGAAACAAGAACATTTACAAAACCTAAAAACGCTCTGTGCAGTGAGCCAGTGCTAAGAGCTCCAGACATAAACGAACCCTTTATCGTAACAAGCGACGCATTCGACTACACTTTTAGAGTAATTTCAAGCCTGGGAGAGATAGGCAATGATCACCCTTGCGAATATGCATCCAGATGCTTAAAGGGCAGTAAATTACGATATCTGACATACAACGAGGAATTATTGGTGATAGTGTACGCCAAGAAGCAATTTAGGCCATATTTGTTCGGTCGTAAATTTACAGTCATAACTGACCATAAACCACTCAAACATTTTCACACATCAAAGAAACCAGACTTAAGATTCACAAGATTGAAGGAAAAACTCCGTCGATATGAGTTTGATGTTGTTTATAGGCTGGGGCAGAAAAATAAAGCACCAGATGCTCTTTCTCGCAATCCAGTACTCAAAGAAGGGGATAAAACCTAGAACTACCACGCCAGAAGCTGTATAAGCTTGTAGAAAAACAGGAAAAGGACAATTACGAAGACATAAATGCACCACTAGCACGAATATACAAAATGCGTACAAAGAGATAGAGGAATCTAATACGAAAGAACAGGAAAGTAAAAATCGAAGCGTCTGACGCAGACAAGTCAGACAAGAAGGCAATTAAAAAGAAGCCCAGAAAACTAAGAGAAAGCGAACAGGTATCAAGTACCCACAACTACAGTAGTACAGACACAGGATCAGAACGGGAAAGGACAGAAAAACTAAAAGATAAGACAGATAAAAACACCCTTATAGCGGTAAACGATAAAGAAAAAATTCTGTCGCAAGGACCAGCGGACGATAAACTGGCGTACATGTAAAAAGAAAAAAATATGGAAAAAGGGGTAAAAACAACGAGCATACCATTTATCAACAAGGGTGTAACAGAGAAAACACAACACAGAACCCGGAAACGACAGTTAGATACTTTACATAGGAAAATCGCAGATTTTTCTGTCACCGCCGAGCAACCGCACAACTCGAAGGAAATTATTATCGCNCCGTAAACGACAGTTAGATACTCTACATAGGAAAATTGCAGATTTTTCTAACACCGCCGAGCAACCGCACAACTCAAAGGAAATTATTATCGCGCATTGTGATACACCGGCAACAACGCAGAGGGATACTGAGCAAGAAAAACATTGGGGTTATCAACTAGCGCGGAATAGCGAGGCATTAGAAAGAGCGGAGAATAAGAGAAAGCGGAAAGCTAAGAAAGCAATAGGGGAAACAGCAGCAGCAAAAACACCTGACAGAGACTAAGAAAGTGAAGGGAAATCGGAAAATGAAGGAGAGGTACATGACCAGAGAGAGAGTAGAGCCAAAGGTAGTCAGCAAGTAGATGAGCGGGGGACGGAAATGACCGAACAAAGCTGAACGGCACCGAACGAACACGAGAGCCAACAACCGCCAGACACACAGGTACCCAACGGCAGAAACGATAAGTATAATTATAACAAAGGTCAAATTACCTATTTAAGGTCAATACTTAGTGAATCAACCAACCTTACAGACAGCTAATAATGATCTATGTTTCTAGAGACGGAAGTTGTCTGTTCCATTGCCTAAAACTTCTATACGGATTGACAGACTCAACAGACGAGCTCAGAAAAATTTTACGCCGGTCAGAATGGATAAATAAATGTAAGGACCCAAAAGAAGCCAAACAAATATTAAATAGCAGCCATGAATTCGGCGACGGAGAATGTGCTCTTATATTTTCACAAGAATATGAAGCAAACATATGTATACACCTACGAGTATCACCCGACAAGATAGTATATCAACAATTTATGGGGGGGAAAGACGAAGAATTTAAACACATACATCTCAGAAATCAATACTATCAAGCCCTTGGAGAAGGGACTAGTGGCAGTGACTCACCCAAATATGATAATGAGAATCAAAACGACAATTCCGATACTCAGGAACCTCGAGATGACATAGAGGGAAATTTTGAAGGAGATAGCAACGACCACGCCGTAAACGAACAAGACGAAGAGAACGATGAAGAGGATGCATGGGATACAGAGAGCGAGGAAAAGAGTGAGAGGGAGCAAGAAGGAGTGTGGGAGCCCAACGAAAAGCGCACAAGGCCCCTACCTAAACTACCACCCACACCAGACCTTAAAGCAACTGTGAGTCATTAACTGAAGAGAATACAACGACGATAGTTATAACAATATCAATAATTTTAATAATAATAATAATAGTAATTTAATAATTATTATATTAATGTCAGAAGCAGTACTGAGTGCAAGAGTCATTGAGATAGTATACCCATATAGTATATTGTATAGGAAGACAGGATACACAGAAACGTACATGTATAAATATATATAGGGAAAAGCGTTGCTTTTCATTAATTCGCGGCCCTCGGACGAACCGCGAGAGAAAGCAACAAATTGTACGGAAAGAAAGTACAAAATTACTAATAACAACGGAACCAACAGACGCTTAGACAATTAACACCTTCCTTTTCTAAAGAAATGATATCGATAAAATGCAAAAAAAAAAAAAACTTTTTCTGGTTGTGACCTTCGGACGCACGCGGAAAAAAAAGGCAAAGAAAAAAATAAGAAAGAGAAGAGTATACTTATGTGAAATTTTTGGCTGTACAATATCCAACTTACAGAAAAATAAGTAATAGGATAAAAGATAGAGTTATTGTATTTTGCAACCCTTAAAAAGAACAGGCATTGTCAAAAAAAAAA
>NW_019379774.1:235884-248281 GCF_000648655.2 Copidosoma floridanum | reverse complement strand
AAAAAAAAAAAAAAAAAAAAAAAAAAAAAAAAAAAAAAAAAAAAAAAAAAAAAAAAAACGTTATATTTAATAAGAAAGTTAGAATAAGCATTTTCTACACGAATAATATAAAAATAAGAATTCAACATGAGGCCAGAAAAATATAATGTGTAAAAGGGGTGAAAGACAATTAAGTACGTAATAGCAAAATCTATTAGCATATAATAAATAATAAACAAATCGTTTTTATCCTGTTATGTTAGGTGCAAAGATTTAGCATATTCACTCAGCTTGCCTGCTCTTTCTTATAGCAATAGTCAAATTTAAGTGCCGTTCCCACGGGGGGCCCCGCTATCTACTTGTTATAGAATGATTTCAGGTAACAAGCGAAAGAACACCAGTCAGGGAGTCAACGAAACGTCACTGGACAATAGATTGGCATTGAAACCAGCAATAATTTTACAGGAAGGTATCAAGACAAACGTAAGTGGTGTACTGATACACGGGCAATAATTGTCCAAGCAACCAAAATGAAAAAAAAAATGTATTAATAATAAAATCAATGAACGCAGTAAGACCTTGACCCTCGACATCCTTGACACAAAAAAAAAAAAAAAAAAATAAAATAAATAAAATATGAAACTGACAATTACATAAATTTTTATTCAATGCAAAAATTAACTGTTAATAATTATAACAATGTATAATGCATATGTACATAAATAATGAGCAAGAATACTGTAATTAAGTGATTATATAATATAAGTAACTAAGCGAATTCTAAAATAAGTTTTTTGTACAAGGGGATCGTGCAAACAATAAACAAAAAAATGTATACACATAAAATACAGCGAATTGAGCCAATAGAAGAAATAGGGATAAAGCGCTTCAAAATACCCTCGTTTCTCTAACCGGAAAATACTATACAACACAAACAACATAACACAGTCATACACATCGAAAAGAAAATCGCCGCTGAGGACGTCAGCGTCGCGGCCTCGGACGTGTTACTTACGATAGCATATAGCTATGCGTGTGTGCGCCTCTGCTGGCTTGGGCCCGAAAAGTAGGGGAATAGAGAAGAGAAGTGATAGGAAAGGTAGAGAGAAGGGACAGGGAGATCAGCTAGAGACGCGAGAGGGTTAGGACAAAGTCCGCGAACGATAATACATGCACAACTTCCCTCAATGATAAGTAATTCTAATAAAGCATAAATAACAACAAGTCACGCTTCTATTTATTCCCGCACCGAGAATCCCACGTAACAGTAGCATAATATTCATAATAATTTTTACAATAGAAATGTAGTAACAAATTTTATTTTATCTGTACATAAATGTTTAATATTAGAATTCTAACTTGTTATTTGTTTTTATTAAATAAATAATTTCGATAAGTTAATTTTACAAATAAATTCATCACCTTGCAAAATGATGAAATCCATTTTTAAAGTTTTTACATGTTATTGTGGCATATTATTTGTAAGTTTATTAACAAAATTTTTTCATTAGGTATTTATATCAATACAAAGTGGATTTAAAATAAAATAAGGCACCCTGTACTAAAACTGTAGACGAAAATGACATAAAACAAATCAAAGGATATGCAGTAACTTTATTATATACTTTTTTTTAAAGTGTAGCGACAGCCCGTTGTACTCATCCGCGATAGACTGTCTGTAGTGCACCCTGCGCCGTGCCAAGCAATGCTTATTCTTCATAAATGAGAATTTTGTCATTTTGTTTAGTTATTATTAAATACATCTGAAGAGAGCATTGGTGCTCACTATCATTCTCAGGTGGTTATAATAACTTTACCTTTCGAAAATAATCTTTGTAATTTTAATTAAACTTGCATGCTTCGTACTCGTTTAAATCTTCATTCTGATCCAGAGTCTCGTCTGACTGCTGTAGACAAAATATGATTTAATCGGATTCAGCGTTACAAAATCTAACATGAAAATAATGAGGATAATCCAAACTAGGCAAAGATTAAAACTTGAGCTTACACGGTGTCTTTCGACAAGTATAGCGATAGCCCATTGTACTCATCCGTGATAGACTGTCTGTAAAGCTCTTTGCGCCATTTTGAGCAATGCTCATCCTCTGTAGATAAGTATTTTGTTATTTTGTTTAGTTATCATGAAATACGTCCGAAAAAAGCATTGGTGCTGACTATAATTCAGAGGTGGTCATGGAAATTTTACCTTTAAAAAATAGACTTTGTAATTTTTATTGAACTTGCATGCTTCGTACTCGTTTAAATCTTTATTCCGATCCAGAGTCTCGTCTGACTGCTGTGGACAAAACATGATTTAACCAGATTTAGCGTCACAAAATCTAACATGAAAAAAATTAGAAAAGTACAAGCTTGGCAAAGACTTAAACTTAAGCTTGCACGGTGTCTTTCTACAAGTGTAGCGACAGCCCATTGTACTCATCTGCGATGGACTGTCTATAGTGCCCCTTGCGACATGCCAAGCAATGCTCTAACTTCGTAGATAAGTATATTGTCATTCTGTTTAGTTTACTATTAAATACATTCAAAAAGATCATTGATGCTCATTTTTATCCTGAGGTGGTAATAGTAATTTTAACTTTCAAAAATAATCTTCGTAATTTTAATTAAACTTGCATGCTTCGTACTCGTTTAAATCTTCATTTTGATCCAGAGTCTCGTCCGAACGCTATAGACAAAGTATGATTAAATCAGATTTAGCGTCACAAAATGGAACATGAACAGAATTAGGATAGTACAAGCTTGGCAAGGACGTGAACTTGAGCATATACGGTATCTTTTGACAAGTATAGCGATAGCCCATTGTACTCATCCGTGATGGACTGTCTGTAAAGCTCTTTGCGCCATACTGAGCAATGCTCATCTTATGTTGATAAGTATTTTGTTATTTTGTTTAGATATTATGAAATACATCCGAAAAGAGCATTGGTGCTCACTATAATTCTAAGGTGGTCATGGTAATTTTACCTTTAAAAAATAATCTTCGTAATTTTAATTGAACTTAAATGCTTTAAACTCGTTTAAATCTTTATTCTGAGGCAGAGTCTCGTCTGAACTATTTATTAGTATTTATTTATTCATTTAGGAAATTAACGGTTGGATTAGCCCTATACACAAATATATCGCAGTACTTCAATTTCACAACTAATGAAGATAACTAAAAAATACAATAAACTAAAAGAGCACTTAATATAAAAAAACAGTCATTTATATGCCTTGCAAACTTAAAAATCGATTGAACATTATGCAAACCACTTGAAAGTGAGTACCACAACTTCTTAAGTCGAGGCAAAACGGGCAAAACGGAATGATACACATAATTTCGCCTTGTATTAGATTTGGAACGCTGTCTGTTGTTTCTTGTTGTATAAGTTTTAATAGTAGATTTCGTCGGATAAGTGCCACGCCACTGTGGCTACTTTACAGTCCAAGGGACCTGTGGCGAAGCAGGGCACGAGGGTCTATAGGGTAGCCCCGGATAGCTGGTGCTTACGTGGCGAATCCTATTTTTCTCTTGCTAAAGGCACAGCAACCACTCAAAAACGCCCAAACTAAAAAAATAATGTTAAAATCATTTAAAAATAATAGAAGTATTTAAATAATATAAAAATAGTATAAGTGTGGCATCTCACATCTCTCGCGCTTCAGGCTCTACTCGCCAGGTGGCCAAGCACCTAATTGTTAACGCTCGTCAAGCGGCGAAATTCCCGCAAAATTAATATATAAGCACGATCGAGTCGGTTTGAGCCTACACCTCTTCTGTGTCTAAGGCAGGGAGCACGTCATCAGCCTTACTGATGAGTCCTGGTGTGCTCTCGGGACGAAACACCTTTTTCTCTCTCAAGTAGTTGACCACATTTCCTACATAAGTATTAAAAAAATATAACACAATTTTCAACAATATTTGACAGGACTCTACGCACTTTTTTTGGAGCAAAACCAAAAAAATTAATTAAAGGTCCTGTACCTTATCTTTACGCATCGTAGTAGTAGCCATAGCGTTTATACAGATTTTTCATCTGATTTCTCGAAAAATAACTTATCAACGTAGCCCAGAGCTTCAGGTAATTTCTTTATTTAATTTTTCATAGATTAAGGGGTGTAGAAATAAGCCATTATTTTACTATGACGAAAAATGTAACTCAAATAATGGGTGTTTATGTGTGTGTAGTAATTATATATATATATACATATATATGTATAAAATTTTTTTACATTAAACATTATCAATCAATGATCATCCTTTTCACGTGTATAATTTATTATTATTAAGAATAGCACAAAGAGATTAACATAATTAAATTATTTCGAATCGTTCAAGACATTGATACATAATTTGATTACAATTTGACGTTTGCTGTAATTATTCGATTAAATTATAGTCGTATGTATGCGGTCTGATGCTACTTAAGGAGAACAGGAATGTGGGTAGGTTCTCATTTAGATATGAGTTTAATATAAGATTCTTAAGTGATAGTCTCATGATACCTATGATTCTTGATTTCTTCTCATAGTCATACCTAGTTCTTTGACTGGAAAGCTTAAAACTGCCGGGCCATTTGATGATTGATACCGATTTAGACCACTTGCAATTTCGCTTCAGGTTTAAATTTCGTTGTAACCTTTACATCATATACAATTTCTGATTGGGGTGTACGGTATAACGTTCGATTAAATCTCATTACACTGAAACCAGAACAATACATACTAATACAATAATTGTATAAATATTTATACTAGTTAATCTTACAAAACAAATTGTATTGTCGGTATGAAAAATTATAAGCGTCTTATAAGAACACTACCAACAAACAAGGCTTTCTTTTCACTGCAATCTGCAGAAAGTTATGTAAAATTTGATGATGATTAACTGATACAGCTTCACCAATAAATTGATACATACTGAGAAAGTTAGACAGTGCTTAAAGTCACGTATTATTTTTATACAATGAAAAAAAACATTGTACTATGTATAAACTTAAGTTAAACTTAATTAAAAATGTTACTGAATTAATTTTTGTGTGCTTGTTTTGACAACAGCTTTTTATAGCTTAAGTTACTGAAATAATTTCAAACTGTTGAAATAAAATAAAAAAATGTCTATTTACAAAAACTCATTAAATAAAGTTTCATTCTCCAGTTTTTAGGTACGAATGCTATGAAGTTATACATCAACTAAATTTTGGTCAACAAAATTAAAATTACTTTAAATTTCCCAGCCAACTGCCAAATGGCTCAATAACTATACTATAAAGCTTCTGAAAAAAATCGGATTTTTTGCCTCATAATTAGATTCACACGATACAAGCTTTGAAAATACCTTTTTTTTATGAGTATCATGCACGTTACAGAAAAAGGTATGTATAAATATTATTACTCAGTCAACTGTCAAATATTTGTTTAATTGTCTAAATTACCATACATAATGAAATCAACATTGTTTACTTTGCAAGAAACATCGCAGAAGTTATTCTGTTGGCAAATAAGGACTTCACTTCCATTAAAACATAACAAACCAATGATCACTTTTTCTTTAGACTGCATAATTTTGTCGTATTCGTTTGCTTGATTTATAGTTGACAGAGCACCATTTACTATATTTGGTATGCTTTTAACTTCTATTAGAATTTTAAACTTCTTGCCTACACTTATTAACACATCTACGTAAACAATCATTCTTTACTAAAATTTCGATTGTTAACTCCATAATCAAGCAATTTTCTTTTTTAATACTCATTTTTCTTTCTTTGGCTATCCTTAGCTCTTCCGATAAGTATCTTGAACTGTAGTTTAATAAATTTTGTAAAACAGCGGTGATCGCACTTTTACTATTTTCATTCCTAAGTAATTCCTCTAAGGAACAACTTAATTCCAATTTTTAGGCATCTAATGAATTTTTTCTAATAAAAAAATTTATTACTTTCTGCTTTATGCTTTGTGTCTTGAAAGTAATTTTACTGTCTTTCCAATTGATCAAGTCTTGAGAATACATTTGTAACAAATACTCATTGTAGGATTTCAAACCTAAATCCTTTTAGTTACTATTTTTTTAATAATACTTTGCTGTAAAAGCATTTGTTACCTCCTCATTCATAATAATTTTATACAAGAAATTCCTTCCTTCTACGAGGGCTTGATAGTGTTGGTTTCTGAGATGCATGTGTTTAAATTCTTCGTCTTTCCCCCCATAAATTGTTGGTATACTATCTTATCGGGTAATACTTGTAAGTGTAGACATTTGTTTGCTTAATATTCTTGTGAAAATATAAAAGCTCATTCTCTGTCGCCGAATTCATGGCTGCTATTTAATATTTGTTTGGTTCCTTTTAGGTCCTTACACTTATTTATCCATTCTGACCAGCGTAGAATTTTTCTGAGGTGGTCTGTTAATACTGTCAATCCGTATAGAAGTTTTAGGCAACGGAACAGACACTTCCGTCTCTATAAACATCGTTCATTATTAGCTGTCTGTAAGGTTCTGCGCGTTGTGTCCCCGAAACTGAAATCTTTGCATCCTCTTCTTCGTTCATTGCGGTTGGTGTGCTATCGCTTTCTCATACATCGATTCTTATGCCCTTTTTTCCTTTGATGTCTTTCTTCTCAACGTCGATTAAGACCTTGGCTCCAAATCGATTGGTTAATTCACTAAGTATTGACCTTAAAAAGGTAATTTGACCTTTGTTATTATTATACTTATCGTTTCTGCCGTTGGGTACCTGTGTATCTGGCGGTTGTTGGCTCTCGTGTTCGTTCGGTGCCGTTCAGCTTTGTTCGGTCATTTCCGTCCCCCGCTCATCTACTTGCTGTCTACCTTTGGCTCTACTCTCTCTCTCTGGTCATGTACCTCTCCTTCATTTTCCGATTTCCCTTCACTTTCTTAGTCTCTGTCAGGTGTTTTTGCTGCTGCTGTTTCCCCTATTGCTTTCTTAGCTTTCCGCTTTCTCTTATTCTCCGCTCTTTCTAATGCCTCGCTATTCCGCGCTAGTTGATAACCCCAATGTTTTTCTTGCTCAGTATCCCTCTGCGTTGTTGCTGGTGTATCACAATGCGCGATAATAATTTCCTTCGAGTTGTGCGGTTGCTCGGCGGTGACAGAAAAATCTGCGATTTTCCTATGTAAAGTATCTAACTGTCGTTTCCGGGTTCTGTGTTGTGTTTTCTCTGTTACACCCTTGTTGATAAATGGTATGCTCGTTGTTTTTACCCCTTTTTCCATATTTTTTTCTTTTTACATGTACGCCAGTTTATCGTCCGCTGGTCCTTGCGACAGAATTTTTTCTTTATCGTTTACCGCTATAAGGGTGTTTTTATCTGTCTTATCTTTTAGTTTTTCTGTCCTTTCCCGTTCTGATCCTGTGTCTGTACTACTGTAGTTGTGGGTACTTGATACCTGTTCGCTTTCTCTTAGTTTTCTGGGCTTCTTTTTAATTGCCTTCTTGTCTGACTTGTCTGCGTCAGACGCTTCGATTTTTACTTTCCTGTTCTTTCGTATTAGATTCCTCTATCTCTTTGTACGCATTTTGTATATTCGTGCTAGTGGTGCATTTATGTCTTCGTAATTGTCCTTTTCCTGTTTTTCTACAAGCTTATACAGCTTCTGGCGTGGTAGTTCTAGGTTTTATCCCCTTCTTTGAGTACTGGATTGCGAGAAAGAGCATCTGGTGCTTTATTTTTCTGCCCCAGCCTATAAACAACATCAAACTCATATCGACGGAGTTTTTCCTTCAATCTTGTGAATCTTAAGTCTGGTTTCTTTGATGTGTGAAAATGTTTGAGTGGTTTATGGTCAGTTATGACTGTAAATTTACGACCGAACAAATATGGCCTAAATTGCTTCTTGGCGTACACTATCACCAATAATTCCTCGTTGTATGTCAGATATCGTAATTTACTGCCCTTTAAGCATCTGGATGCATATTCGCAAGGGTGATCATTGCCTATCTCTCCCAGGCTTGAAATTACTCTAAAAGTGTAGTCGAATGCGTCGCTTGTTACGATAAAGGGTTCGTTTATGTCTGGAGCTCTTAGCACTGGCTCACTGCACAGAGCGTTTTTAGGTTTTGTAAATGTTCTTGTTTCTCTTCCCATTTGGATTTGGATGTTTTTCTTGTAAGCTTTGAGAGAGGTTGGGCTATTTTTGCATAATCCTTGATGAAGCGTCGATAGTACCCCACCAACCCGAGAAATTGTTTAATTTTCCTCGCATTTGTTGGTTTAGGAAAACTTTTTACTGCTTCAATTTTTTCCGGATTTGTTTTGATGTGGCCGTTGCCTACAATATGACCGTGCACTTTCGCTTCTTTTCTAAGGAATTGGCATTTTCTTGGTTCTATGGTGAGGTTTGCATCAGCTAGCCGTTTTAAGAGCCTTTTAAATCTTATCTCGTGTTGTTTTAAGTTTTCTGCGAATACCATGATGTCATCCATATATACCTCTATCTCATATCCTTGTAAGCCTGCTAGTGCCAGTGTTTTCACTCGCATAAATGTACTTGGCGAGTCTATGCATTCCATCAGCATTCGTCTATATTGGTAATGTCCGTTTGGTCCTGAGAACACAGTTTCATGAGTTATAAATTTTGCAGCCACTAAATTTTCTAAAATTTCATTCTGGAATGGCAGTGGATAGCACGTACCCACTGTTATTTCGTTCAATAGCCGGAAATCAGTTACGACCCTCCAGTGTTTTTCTTCGTTTGGTCCCAAGTTTTTTGGGACAAACCACATATTTCAGTCATATGGAGATGTCGATGGCTTAGTTATTTGTTGCTGCAGTAGTTTATCTATTTCTACTTGCATCTGTTTTTTAGTTTTATTAAATAGCGTTCCCTTTTGGCGACTATTGGCTTCTCTGTTGCCGTTGTTATTCGATGCTTAAGTAAGTTTGTAGCTTTTAGTAGCTCGCCGTCGAGGCCAAATACGGACGGATTGTACTCTATGAGGCTGCTTATGTGGTTTAATTCTTTTATGTTGCAGCCAGATGTATCTACGATTTCCATTATTTTGCTCACTCGAGCCGCTATATGCGATTTCTTAATATCTTTGAAATTTTCGATGTTGTTCTTTATATCATCATTATTTTTACCGCTTACGGAATTTTTTTTTTTTTATAATTTCATTTTTTTTTACCTTTCCGTCTGAATTTTTTGTGTTAAAAAGCCCAATCATGGCTTTGTTTAACCCTTTAGCGTCGTCCCCAGCGATGCTAAATGGTTCCGTCCCTTGTCTGATTTTACATTCGAAAACATTTTCTTCTGGTATTAACACGTCAGTTTGTTTGTCTGTTATATTTAGAATTTTCGCATGTATCTTTAAGTTTTAATTTTCTCCTACAAAATTTTTAAATAAGATTCCCTCCTTTATATTTTGTAGAGGTACCCAGCCGACTTGTATGTGGCTGCTCTCATCTTTTATACGCGCAAATATTATTTTTCTCGATTTTGCAGGAATTTTAAAATATTCTGGTTTTGGTAATAGGATTCTGATGCCTTTTAACTCTAAATAATTTTCTTTGGCGCTTATGAGGCCATTATACAACTTAAAAGCGTCCCAGTCAATAACGCCTCTCATTTCTATCGGAAAGGTATCGAGGACTACGTGCAGATTCATTATTATACCGTTAAGAGGTATTTTAGTCGTCCCTAACGTGCAGCGTGCTCCGTGTTTGACACCAGTTATTAGGACTTTTTCTCTGCTCTCTATATGCGTGTCTGTAGTGAGACGGCATTCTTTTATAATTGATACGTTGGCACCAGTATCCGCGTAAAGTTTTGCGCTATATGATTGCAATATTGCAGCTGATTGCTATTTAATATTACTGATGGTGGTGTGCTTCCAGTACTTGATATATTTACCCTGCGGAGAGGTAGATTCATGTTTTCATGAATTTTTTTCTTTACCAGCTAAAGGGCTACTAGTTATAAATTCTGTTTTAATTCTTATTTCTTTGTGAGAATTCTCAGCCGTTTGAGGAGCCTGTTCGGAGTCTGTTTCTAGCGATACTTTAATTATTTCATTTCTCATATACTTTTCTTTGCATGATGTCTCGCTATCTTTACCTCCGATGTGTATTTTATATGACTCTGCTTGCTCCTTTCCTCCAGCTTACTCCATTGCGTTTTTATGATCTATCTCCTTCTCTATTCTTGGGGCCCGCTTGGCGCTTAGGGAGCATGACGAGCGTCCTGCGAGTTTAAATGTTCCGTGCTACGCGTGGATATTTTTTCATCAGGTGCATCGTTTGTTTAATTTGGAGGTCCTCTGTCGTTATAATTTACATCCCTATTATAATTTCTGTTATAATTATAATTTCCTCTATAATTATTGTAGTTACCGTACTGGTTGTTGTAATTGTTACCATCATTTCTTGAGTAATTAGCGTTTTTGTTGTAGTTATTATATCTGTTGTAGTCTGTATTGTTATAGGGGTTCCTTCTCTGATCGTTGTTATTGTTTAGGCTATACGTACTAGGGGGGTAATTATAATTATTCCGGTAGTTAAAATTTTCTTCCGTATTTTTCCTGTTATCATTGTTAAATTGTTCGCGTCCGTCGCTCCGATTTATTCTCCCATTCTCTGCGTCTCGTACTAGTGTGCGGCATTCGCTTATATAGTGCCCCTTGCGTTTGCAGTTAGCGCAATTTTTATCCCTTACGTTTTGTTTATCTTGTGATACCTGCACTGGTGGATCATTTATTTTTAAGTCTGGGCTTAGAATTTTTCTATTCGCTGCGTCTGCTACTAATTTTATACATACTTTTGTAGCATGCTCCCCGTATTCATTGCAATATGAGCAATATTGATAGTCCCCTGTTATTTTATTTTTATCTGTTGTGTCGCGTATGCATCAGCTAGCCGTTTTAAGAGCCTTTTAAATCTTATCTCGTGTTGTTTTAAGTTTTCTGCGAATACCATGATGTCATCCATATATACCTCTATCTCATATCCTTGTAAGCCTGCTAGTGCCAGTGTTATCACTCGCATGAATGTACTTGGCGAGTCTATGCATCCCACCTGCATTTGTTTATATCGGTAATGTCCGTTTGGTCCTGAAAACGCAGTTTTATGAGCGTTCCCCTCGTAAATCTCTACTTGGAAAAACCCGCTCTTCAGATCTACCACGGTTATGTATTTTGCAGCCACTAAATTTTCCAAAATTTTATTCTGGAATGGCAGTGGATTGCACGTACTGACTGTTATTTTGTTCAATAGCCGGAAATCTGTTACGACCCTTCAGCGTTTTTCTTCATTTGGTCTCACGTTTTTTGGGACAAACCACATATTTCAGTTATATGGAGATGTCGATGGCTTAATTATTTGTTGCTGCAGCAGCTTATCTATTTTTACTTGCATTTCTTCTTTTAGTTTTATTGGATAGCGTACCCTTTTGGCGACTATCGGCTTCTCTGTTGCCGTTGTTATTCGATAATTAAGTAAGTTTGTAGCTTTTAGTGGCTCGCCGTCGAGGCCAAATACGAATGGATTGTATTTTATGAGGCTCCAGATGTGGTTTAATTCTTTCATGTTGCAGCTAGATGTATTTACGATTTCCATTATTTTGCTTACTCGAGCCGCTATATCCGATTTCTTAATATCTTTGAAATTTTCGTTGTTGTTCCTCATATCCTCATTATTTTTACTGCCTACGGCAATTTTTTTTTTTATAATTTCGTTATGTTTCACCTTTTCGTCTGAATTTTTAGCGTTAAAAAGCCCAATCATGGCTTCATTTAACCCTTTAGCGTCGTCTCCAGCGATGCTGAATGGTTTCGCCCCTTGTCTGGTTTCACATTCGAAAACATTTACTTCTATTACTGGCACGTTAATTTGTTTGTCTGATATGTTTATAACTTCCGCATATATCTTTAAGTTTTCATTTTCTCCTATAAAATTTCCAAATAAGATTTTCTTCTTTTTATTTTGTAGAGGGACCCAGCTGACTTGTACGTGGCTGCTCTCATTTTTACTACGCGCAAATATTATTTTTCTTGATTTTGCGGGGATTTTAAAATATTCTAGTTTTAGTAGTGGGATTCTGATAACTTTTAATTCTAAATAATTTTCTTTGACGCTTATAAGGTTATTATACAACTCAAAAGCGTCCCAGCAAATAATGCCTTCTATTTCTATCGGAAAGGTATCGTGGATTACGTCCAGATTCATTATTATACCGTTAAGAGGTATTTTAGTCGTCTCTAAGGTGCAACGTGCTTCGTGTGTGACGCTAGTTATTAGGACTTTTTCTCTGCTCTCTGTATGCGTGTCTGTAGTGAGACAGCATTTTTTTATAATTGATACTTTGGCACCAGTATCCACGTAAAATTTTGCGCTATAAGATTGCAGCTGATTGCTGTTTAATATTACTGATGGTGGTGTGCTTCCAGTACTCGATATATTTACC
>NW_019379774.1:126094-157247 GCF_000648655.2 Copidosoma floridanum | reverse complement strand
TTCAAGTGAATATATATATGCATATAATATATTAATATATATTTGTAGCTATAAACACCTATTTTTTAAAGCTATGATTCATATTTTTTTGCTATATTATAGTTGATTTTAGGTATAGTTATAGCTATCAATTTCTGACGGAGTTGCTGACTCCAACAAATAGCTATTATAAATAGTTTTAAATAAAATTATATCCATGAATATGGTTTTACCTACCTCGAGCATTTTTGAGAGGCTGCTGCGCCCTCGGCAGGTAAAATAAAATTCTTCACTCATGTGCATCCAACCAGGGTCGTCCTAACGATCCCTCAGGCGTTGCTTCGCAACCGCTCTCGGGCCCAGGGACCGCTCTGGAGAGATGCACATTGCGTAAAGAAAACTACTAATTTCCGCACTCGAGTGGTTTTGGGAGGCTGGTACTTCCCCAGGCGAAAAAGCAGTTTTCCGGAACTCGTTCGAAAAGTCTCCTTCACGAACCTCGTTACGTCCCTCGCCTTCGGCTTGGGCCGCAAACCTCTCGGTTCGCAAACAGAGACTTTTCAAACTCGCAGGAAAACTACTATTCTTACCTAGGGCGCCAAGTGCAACTGGCATTTTGCGCCCTAGGGTGCCAGTTGAATCGCTTTGGGCCCTCGGGCAATAAGAACTTTGCGCCCTGCGGGGCGCAATAGTAGTTTTCCTACGAGTTTGAAAAGTCTTTGTTTGCGAACCGAGAGGTTTGCGGCCCGAGCCGAGGGCCAGGTCCGTAACGAGGTTCGTAAAGGAGACTTTTCGAACAAGTATCGGAAAACTGCTTTTTTGCCCGAGGAAGTACCAGCCTCCCAAAACCACCTGAGGGCGGAAAAGTACTTTACCGCCCAAGGGTCCAAAGTGTGCCTATGGGCACAAAGTTGCACTTTGCGCCCTCGGCAACAAAAACACTGTTGGCACCTCGGACATAAAGGTAGTTTTCCTACGAGTTTGAAAAGTCTCTGTTTGCGAACCGAGAGGTTTGCGGCCCGAGCCGAAGGCGAGGGACGTAACGAGGTTCGTAAAGGAGACTTTTTGAACGAGTTCCGGAAAACTGCGTTTTCGCCCGAGGAAGTACCAGCCTCCCAAAACCACCCGAGGGCGGAAAACATACAAAAACCCCCGACCTTCGGTAGTGAATTTTTTACTTTACGCCATAGGTACGGAATAGTAGTTTTCTGCCCTCGGGTGGTTTTGGGAGGCTGGTACTTCCTCGGGTGAAAAAGCAGTTTTCCGGAACTCGTTCGAAAAGTCTCCTTTACGAACCTCGTTACGTCCCTTGCCTTCGGCTCGGGCCGCAAACCTCTCGGTTCACAAACAGAGACTTTTCAAACTCGTAGGAAAACTACCATTTCTTCACGTCATGTGCATCTCTCCAGGGCCATCTCTGGGCCCGAGGGTGGTTGCGAAGCAATACCCGAGGGACCGTTGGGATGGCCCTGGTTGGATGCACATAAGTGGAGAATGCTGTTTCACCTACTAAGGGCGCAGCAGCTCCTCAAAAACGCCTGAAGTAGATAAAGTACTGTTTTATTACTGTTTTCTGACACACAAAATTATAGCTGTAATTACATTTTTATAGTTATAACAGCTACTTTCCATAGCTAATAATTGAACATAATTATAGCTACTTTATACATGATCATCGCTATAAATGTAGCTGGTTAAAGCTATAAATACAGCTAGAATTTATAGCTTATATTTCAGCTAAAAATTTTTGACTTAGATGTGTCACTCTCATGAGTTCAAATAGTTACGCGGTATGCGTTACGCGCTCTATGTGACCGCATCCTAAGTGTGCAAAATATCAAGAGGCTTGTTCTGTGTCAATAGTACCGATTACAAAATTTTTGGGGTAGCTCTATTCCCTGTGTGCAAGTCGGTGGAGGGGAGGAGTGGCACCACTTGTCATTTTAAGGTGTCTTGGGCTATTTTTACTGGAATGATAAAAGCCTCTGAAATTCTAAAATAATGTTAATTAAGTATTCCAAATACATAAGCGATTAAAAAAATACAAGGGTCAACCACTTTATTTTGTAGAATATTGCTACTGAAAACTCATCAATTTAACACGAGGTCTTATAGGAATTATTACTAAAACGACTACAACTCTAAAAGTAAATGAAAAAACTTTACACATAAAAATTGTATTTGTACCTTTTTTTTTTATAAGAAATCTTTTATAATTTAAGAAATTGTATATAAATGACTTCGATTTTATGAAAATTAAGAGAAATTTGATTTATCGTCTTCTGCGCAAGCGCAGATGAAAATTATGAGTTATTATTCTGTTTATCGATATTCTATAAATTTTTAGGCCAATTACACTCTCAAATTTCAATATGTGACTAAGATATTTAATTATCATTACAATGAACAAAGAATATTCTCCAAAATCAATAGAACCTTTAAGTGCCCCTCGCTTGGTACGGCACAAAACGCTCAAGCCACCTTAACACGCGTCCGGCGAATCCGCCACCGGCGTCTGATTCAACTACTATTCTTCCATACGATTTCACACGGAAAGTCAGGCAAAACGGGGGCAGCACCGGACTTGCACACCACGAACTCCAAAACAAAAGTTGATATGGCCAAAGTCTCAAAATTTCATATTATACAAAGTAGGCCAAATGTGTATGCAACATCTAGATTTATCAAAGAAAAATAGTACATATATACTTTTTGCTCAAACTTTTGTACTAGCTGTATACGAATTTTTGTTATAAAAATGGTGCTTACCTTCCAAGAGCAACCACTTATCATGCTCAATCTCCTTTCGCGGACTTCTGTTTGGAAACTGTTTCACTTTGCATTTGCTTAACTGAAATGCCCGATTCACCAAACCATAAGCTGTCCACACGCATTCGGCTGCCCCTCTAACAAATATTTTGGGATCTTTTTGGATAGACACCCTTCGCCAGACCACTTCGTCAACATCTATATTAAGTCCTAAGTAGACCTAAACAACTAAAATTAGCATTCTATAAGAACTCATTAAGTTTTTATCGAAGTAAAATCGAATTATAAGTCTGATGTTAAATGCAGTGAAAGAATATAAGGGACCGGCACGGGGACCTCCCAGAAATTTCGTAAAAGCATGCTTAAAAGTGTCAGATAGCGCCATTGTTTCCTCAAAAATCCAGACCAATGCACGTGGCGAATACTCGAGAGCGTACAATGGTACGTACGTTAAATTAAATAGAGTATAAATAATGTGTTATTACTCACTGTTACGTTAACAGCAACGAAACGCTCCGCGTTTCTAGGGTTCAGATTGACGTTGTCTAATAAAATAAACATTCGTAATCTTACACTGCACTATACCGTACATTATTCATAAAGTAAAGATTCAAGAACCTAGCATCCAGTATTGCTTTTTTAAAAGTTACGCTATTTCGCTACAGCTCAATTGATTGCACGTTAAAAAGTTAATGAATAATTGGGAATACAATTTTTATGCCTGTGGTCACCTTTTTGAGATATCTTACATTTAAATTAAGATACTAGACACAGCACTCATTCAAATTTGTAGTCCATGCAGCCTAATAAAATATCATTAAATAAATTAGTCTTAATCAATCGCGTGTATTACGCGCAATCGATACCCGTGACAATATTCGTGGAATTCAGTTAAATTGTGCAAATAAAAGCATACAATAATTAATCAGCTACGCTGGGTACCTGATTCGCAGTCCGGGAGTCCGAAGTCCGAATTCTCGTTGTCTGTACAGTTGAACAAGCCAATATGGCCGAACTAGCCGAATTGATATCACTTCCATGTGTATGTTTTTTTGTGGTCGGTCATTCGGTCCGATTCCTCTAGTATGTATTTATATATATGGAGAGTAAATATAAATATGCTTTGAGTAATTGGACCAACCAACCGACCGACCGACCGACCGACCGACCACAGAAATAAACGTACTCGATATATTTACATCAATGGATGCTGCATGGAGCAAACACATTACATGGAAACTGTTGTAGCTATTCTATATATCTAAATATATCAAAGTGATATTGATTCAGCCAATTTGGACATAATGGGTTGTTAACCTGTATAGACAACGAGAATTTGGACTTCGGACTCCTGGACTGCGACTCAGGCACCCAACCCAGCTGATTAACTAATGTATGCTTCTACTTGTTCAATTCAAGTGAATTCAGCGAATATTTGGAAAGTCTAATAAATTCATTTAACGAACCACTATACGCCTGCAATGCCTAAAAATTTGTAGGGATGCTGTATCTAGCATCCAAATTTAAATGTGAGATATCTCAAAAAGGTGACCACGCGCAAACCAATCACATTCTTCATCATTTACTTTTTAACGCGCACCTGGTTAAGCTTTAGCAAAATAGCGTGATTCGTAAAAAAATGATTTTGGATGCTAGGTTCTTGGATCTATACAATAATGACCGTACCTCCTGTTGCAGAAAACTTTCGTTTTATTGGTCTGTTCCCTTTGGCTCGTTGTAAAAAAATATCTACAAAACAAACAGGTGTATATGATTATAATGCAATATTCATATAAATAGACGCGTTCAAATTATATTGTTCGTTCGTTGGATCTTGCGAATTTGTGAATAAACCAAATGAACAAATAATTTTACAAGTATATTAAAGTAGCCACGTATCTGGACAAATATTTAAAATATCGTCAGTTCCAATGGTAATGTGTGTAATTTCACTTTCCTACATTTTTAATATTAAATGACGTGGTCAGTTTGCCCAATCAAAAGAATCCATATGGCGTTTTGGAACTAAAGCCAGACGGATATCCACATGGATAATCCATTACAAAAATTTATATTATTTTTTACAACCAAAAAGAGATTAAACACTAACATATTGGCCAAGTTAGGTGTTACCATCCTTATGGCAACAACAAAACTAAGGGACTTGAGTAGTTAATAAGTTATTTAAATCTTTTAGTTTTTAGCTAAAATACTTCAAGCCCCCAGTTTCAGTGTTGCTATGGTAACACCAAATATGGCCAATGTATTAGTGTCAAATCTTTTTTTGGTTACAAAAGATGATATGGAATTACTATGTGGCTATCATATGGATTTTGTTCCAAAACGCCATATGGATTTGGCGTCGTGTATACATAATCCATATGGATTTCTATATAACAAATCCATATGGATATTCATACGGATCCTTTCGATTGGGTGGTAAAGAAAACCGAAACGGTTGTAATTTAATGAAAATGCTTGCCCAATTAATCTTTGGTATAAATATTTTGTCTATCAAATAATACCAAGATAAACATGTTAAACTGATTCCGATTATTCGAATTAATACTAATTCAGTGTTTATAACTAATTCTTTCAATATTCTACTATTCCATTCCAATTCAGCATACATAATTTCTCGGACCAACACATCTAGGATACTTTATCACGTACAATAAAAGGTTATAAGTAAAATAGGGCTTGAATAGCTTGGTTTGTACTCTTCCATTGCACCCATTTTATTTTATTAATAAATATTTCCTATTCCACTTAGCAAACGAACGACAGAATTTGAACACGCCCGAAATCATTAACCGTATTGCAAGGAACGATTGTATCACCATCCACTGTTGTGTTCGTCTACGTTTGCGGTGATACGGAATAGGGATACCAGGCTCTCTTTGATGTTCCAAGTCTCCCACTTCTGAAACAGTTTACAAAACACAATTTAAGGACGCGCTTACATGGAGCACGTAACGCGTATCACGTAACCATTAGAGTCCGTAAGGCTCTATTCACGGTGGAAGGCATAAAGCATACAGCAGGAAGCATAAAGCAGAAAGCACAAACATATTGTTGGCCTGTATATATGTAGCTATGACAGAAGTTTTGTCGATAAAACAGACGGTGAAAGATAACGCTACTGCTCCATCGTCTGTTTCATCTACAACGCTTCTGTTTCAATTAATTAACTACAATGAAATTGCCCATATACAGGCAACGGCGGATATACATATTATTATGATGTATATATTGTATGTGATGAATATATTGATATACATTATGTACTTATATATCTGTTTGGATTTTTGCGGCCCGTGCATGTACACGGCGTAGAGGCATATACATCGTGTTATGCAGACGGCGCGCGGCGCAAGGAGAGAAGCTATTAGCCGAGTATAACTGAAGGAAGCCAAAGAGAAGAGAGTGGAGGAGAGCTGTATGCGGTGATGTACATAGTTCATGCACGGCTGTATAACTATAACTATGACTGTTGAAAAAAGTCGTCCAGCCCCCATCCGCTCAGAGCTCGTAGTACGACATAAGAAACTTCGTTCTAAAAAACGCGGGATCTAGAATCGAGTACTTAAATAATCGAAAAATTAATTGATTCTTTATAGCAGATTCGACCAGATTCCTAAAGTACTCGAGTAGAATCGCCTATCTCTAGCGGAAAGAGGTTGAGGTGAACTATTCATGAGACCTTCCGAAACTGCTACACAATTATACAACAATACATCTTATATATCATCTACTAACAATAATTATAATACAAGTCCAGATATCGGTACCTTCAACTATCCCTCCTCGCTGTACTTCTGCTTGACCAGAACCATCTTGGCTGCTATCATTTTCGTTTAAAATGTCTTCAAAATTATTCGTAAATCTGTTACCTGTGGTTATAAGCGTTTCATTATTCTGATTTTTAGGTGAAATGTCCACTGGGTCAACAGGCTTCTTATTGTTAACCACTGGAGCATCTAAAAAAAAGAAGACATATTGTAGTCCTTAAAAAGTCGTTATTAGAATTATAAGATATTCATTGCCAGAGAGACAGCAAAAAATTTTTAAAGACATACAATATATTACATAAGTTCTTGTATCACTTCTTATACAAGAACTTATATAAGAACTTACAATTTATTATCAACCAAGAACTAACATAAAACTTACATGAGTAAATATATCAGTTCTCATTGAGGAGAAGATAACATGACAATGGTTTTAGTAAACAAATATATAAACAAGATTTTTACGTCGTATAAGGTATAACATACACGTATGTTAGATGCTATCATCTATTTAACATAATTTGTGAGAAAAAATGTCATCATTACATGCATTAAAAACGTAGTAATAATTACAAAAATTATGCCTAATTTTCAGTGTATTTAACATGTATACGGTTATATTTCTAAGTCTCGAAAAAGTCTCGAACATACCCTTCTGGTATTTAAGTAAAAAAATTATGTTTAATGAGCTTACAACTTTTTTCCAATTTCTAATTATTACATACGTTCAATACAATACAAAAGTAATTCCAATCATCAAAATTAGGATAATTTTTAAGGTAACATGTAATATAAGGATTTTGTTTTAACTTTTTTAAAGTTTTGTGCAGTGGCCTAATATATATACACACATATACATGGAGGTCCTGTGTAGTGCTGGCGGCTGGATGCAAGGTGCGAGAGAGAGCATGCAAGCGGTAAGGAATTATCGTTGTCCTTGTAGCTGCTCATGATTGGCAGTGCCTGCCCAACTTGGAGGGTTCCATCGATTACGAATTGTTAGATAGAGAGAGAGAGAGAGAGAGAGAGAGAGAGAGAGAAGGCGAGAAAAAAAATAGAGAGAGAGTGAGAAGGATAGTCCCTCTCCGCTCGCGTAATCTCTCTTGCATCTTGCATCCAGCCGCCAGCACTACATGTGATATGTATTTGTACATGCTCTAAGAATACTTCAGAATCAAATTAAAAAAAAATCCTGTACCTATTAGTGTTATTTTACAATTATTGGCATAAAAAAATAAATAAATGTTTGAGTTACTATGTACAATGATTATACTAACTGATGGTTTTTGAACTCGAATTTGTATGAGCTGATGGCAGAATTTCAATTTTTTTTATTCGCACTTGAGGACTCTTGGCCGGTGGGACTTTGTTATTACTAATATTTAAAGCATTCCTGTTTATAAATACACATACTTGATGTTTTAATAAAATAGATCTAGATGTGTGTGCGGAGACTTTTTGCTGCTTAACTTTTTCTGTCATCTATAAGTAATAATAACAGTTCAGCAAATCGGACATCAAGAAACGTCAATTATGGCTAATTATAGTATAATGACAAGTAACCAGCTTACTTATCGAATGCGATAAGCAGCTGTCAATTCAAAGAAACGTTAATACAAAATACTAAACTCACCGCCTCCTCCTCTGAGCTTTCACTGTGTGTTTCGAAGGATTCATCTGAGGGCATAACTGGAGTTTTAATTCTTGACTGCGAAGGCTGGTCAAGCTCTTCACGTGTATCTTGATAAAGAGGTTTTATCTTATTTAGCTAAATTATTTTTATGTTTCAATTTCATTGATGTTTAGGAATAATTTTTACCACTTAGTTTTAAGATTTGGCATCTATAGTATGATGTGTGGTTATAGTCCTCATCACAAGACTCCGAGCAGTTCCATTGACCCCTATACCACAGATTCTTATTAAAATCTTGTAGATCTTCTGGTTCAAATGCTTCAAGAACGTGCTTTCCCTTGCTCAGTACTTTTCGTTTGATTTTAGAGATGTGCTTTACATAGAAAGTTTTATGATCAGCATATCACACTAGGGCAAACAGTGGCTTGATTATAGACATGATGACATTGAAACTTCAGAAATCAACTGTAAATTGCAACGTCATATCTTAAGTTCACAATAAGGTTTGTACTATGTAAAAGACGATGAAAAAATGAGTATGCCAGTTCAAAAAGAAACTAGGCATGTACACATGCCAAGTACAGAAACGTGCTAAAACATGCATTCAGCTATTAGGAAATTGTATTAAAAACAACAAAACACTTACTAAGTACAAACCATTTCGAGAAGGCTGGTGTCGTTAAGTATGTATACAATTTATAAGTGCATGCGAAGATTTTGCTGAGACCAAGATACAAAGATCTCGTTACATTGTACTTATTGAAGGCATAGACACGTACAGCCAACTATGACTACAGTGTGTCAAGGGACAGTGTAGATGTTAAAGTAATTTCAATGTACACAGGAAAACTACTATTATATTACACTATATACAGACACTTAATTGAATTTATGCATAGATTTCTCCACTGTAAGGTATATCTTTATATACTGAAATGACTAAGAAATGGCGCAGCCAATCAGGACAGCACTTTACTATCCGAAACACTGTCCCTCGACCGACTATTACTATGACGACACCCATCGTCCATGTAAACTTGATATCGATTATCGATATCGAGAATCGATTCCAAGTTGGTACTATCGTGTTGCTCGCACGAGCGCTAGGACTAGGACTGTTAGGCTGTGGCCACATGGAGCGAAAATAGGTAACGGAACGTCACAGGCCGCTGCTACAGAAGCACGTTCGTCTGCGTTTGCGTGGCGTGTTGCGCGTGAATGAGTGCAGCCAACCAAGCAATCACGAATTGCTAATCCAAACGCGTAAACAAGACCCTTTATGTTTACCACTTATGTCTTTATTTGGAAAAGTTGGCTGCACTCATTCACGCAACGCCACCACCACGCAAACGCAGGCGAACGCGCTAAAAGTGCTAAAACGCGCTTATTTAGTAGCGGCCTGAGACCGAGCCTTGACATGTCCATAGTCCGTATTCAATTATAACATTTTGTGGCACGGCCTTTATACCCTGCCTCGATTTCGGTGTATGTTAAAACCACGGTCGAACATACTATTATCTCATCCAAGTTACAACGTTTTGTTATTTTGTTTCGGTTGATGGGTTTTATCAACTCTTCAGAGGTACGTCCTATTATTATCACGGCCTGATTACGATTTCTGTGGCCCCACTCTATGGACTATAACTTAATTACCATAGAGCGGGGCCACAGGAATCGTAATCTCCCCATTATCACGCCTGTGATTAAAAACTTTTTTCTGATTAGGCACGTGGTAATTAATACCAAAGCATTTTTAAACTTTGTTTTTGCACAAGTGATTTTTATAATTAATGATGGAACAAGATCTTCCCCCCCATAAAAGGACGCTTTTTCTATCTACTTGTAGTGAAAGTGAAATGACTGATTATGGTTGGAGACAATTAAAAAAAATTCAGTTACATGGGGAAGCCTGTAAGAAAATAAGTTGAATGTTGAGTACATGTTTGATATACATATAGTACTTCTGTCACTGTCATCGATAAATCATCAACATATTGCATAACCTTTTGTAAATAGTACTGCAAATAAAAATGTTAAATTATTAGGTCAACAGTGAACAAAATATTTTACACATAGTTATATGGATGATTATATTTTTTATTCCTATTTCAACTTCACGTTGTATTATTACTTAGAATGGATTGATATTCTTTACAAACTTATACACGTTACTTTCAATGCTGTACCAAAACCTAAAGCATGCTCACAATACATTGCTCTGCAATCAAATTAAAGTTTTTTTGCATGAATAATCTGTTTTTGATTCTCTTACTACACTTACAGTTATCGGAACCAACTTAGCATGGAACTCCACACAATTTTATTAAACAAGGCAGTCAGCTCATTGATGACAATTAACAATTGCTCAGTTCATGCACTGAAATGAAGTTTCAATGTCATTATGTCTATAATCAAGCCACTGTTTGCCCTAGTGTGATATGCTGATCATAAAACTTTCTATGTAAAGCACATCTCTAAAATCAAACGAAAAGTACTGAGCAAGGGAAAGCACGTTCTTGAAGCATTTGAACCAGAAGATCTACAAGATTTTAATAAGAATCTGTGGTATAGGGGTCAACGGAACTGCTCGGAGTCTTGTGATGAGGACCACAACCACACATCATACTATAGATGCCAAATCTTAAAACTAAGTGGTAAAAATTATTCCTAAACATCAATGAAATTGAAACATAAAAATAATTTAGCTAAATAAGATAAAACCTCTTTATCAAGATACACGTGAAGAGCTTGACCAGCCTTCGCAGTCAATAATTAAAACTCCAGTTATGCCCTCAGATAAATCCTTCGAAACATACAGTGAAAGCTCAGAGGAGGAGGCGGTGAGTTTAGTATTTTGTATTAACGTTTCTTTGAATTGACAGCTGCTTATCGCATTCGATAAGTAAGCTGGTTACTTGTCATTATACTATAATTAGCCATAATTGACGTTTCTTGATGTCCGATTTGCTGAACTGTTATTATTACTTATAGATGACAGAAAAAGTTAAGCAGCAAAAAGTCTCCACACACACATCTAGATCTATTTTATTAAAACATCAAGTATGTGTATTTATAAACAGGAATGCTTTAAATATTAGTAATAACAAAGTCCCACCGGCCAAGAGTCCTCAAGTGCGAATAAAAAAAATTGAAATTCTGCCATCAGCTCATACAAATTCGAGTTCAAAAACCATCAGTTAGTATAATCATTGTACATAGTAACTCAAACATTTATTTATTTTTTTATGCCAATAATTGTAAAATAACACTAATAGGTACAGGATTTTTTTTTAATTTGATTTTGAAGTATTCTTGGAGCATGTACAAATAGATATCACATGTAGTGCTGGCGGCTGGATGCAAGATGCAAGAGAGATTACGCGAGCGGAGAGGGACTATCCTTCTCACTCTCTCTCTATTTTTTTTCTCGCCTTCTCTCTCTCTCTCTCTCTCTCTCTCTCTCTCTCTCTCTATCTAACAATTCGTAATCGATGGAACCCTATAAGTTGGGCAGGCACTGCCAATCATGAGCAGCTACAAGGACAACGATAATTCCTTTCCGCTTGCATGCTCTCTCTCACACCTTGCATCAAGCCGCCAGCACTACACAGGACCTCCATGTATATGTGTGTGTATATATATTAGGCCACTGCACAAAACTTTAAAAAAGTTAAAACAAAATCCTTATATTACATGTTACCTTAAAAATTATCCTAATTTTGATGATTGGAATTACTTTTGTATTGTATTGAACGTATGTAATAATTAGAAATTGGAAAAAAGTTGTAAGCTCATTAAACATAATTTTTTTACTTAAATACCAGAAGGGTATGTTCGAGACTTTTTCGAGACTTAGAAATATAACCGTATACATGTTAAATACACTGAAAATTAGGCATAATTTTTGTAATTATTACTACGTTTTTAATGCATGTAATGATGACATTTTTTCTCACAAATTATGTTAAATAGATGATAGCATCTAACATACGTGTATGTTATACCTTATACGACGTAAAAATCTTGTTTATATATTTGTTTACTAAAACCATTGTCATGTTATCTTCTCCTCAATGAGAACTGATATATTTACTCATGTAAGTTTTATGTTAGTTCTTGGTTGATAATAAATTGTAAGTTCTTATATAAGTTCTTGTATAAGAAGTGATACAAGAACTTATGTAATATATTGTATGTCTTTAAAAATTTTTTGCTGTCTCTCTGGCAATGAATATCTTATAATTCTAATAACGACTTTTTAAGGACTACAATATGTCTTCTTTTTTTTAGATGCTCCAGTGGTTAATAATAAGAAGCCTGTTGACCCAGTGGACATTTCACCTAAAAATCAGAATAATGAAACGCTTATAACCACAGGTAACAGATTTACGAATAATTTTGAAGACATTTTAAACGAAAATGATAGCAGCCAAGATGGTTCTGGTCAAGCAGAATGTGAGATGTAGTAGAAAGATAGATGTATCTGTAGTTTAAGCTGAAAAACACGACGAGTCAATGTACTGTTCACAATTTGTACTTTTCGTTACGAAAAGCAGCTCTCGATTTCTTTTATTGGTTATTGGCTATGATTTCGTTACAATAAAGTATTTTTGCCATCGGGCATTGGGTGCCTACCGAAAATCAGTATGGCTGGTAACTTCTATTAAGCACTACATCGTTCGTTAGACGATACAATGTCTGGTAATAAAAGTTAACCTAGCGCCAAAACTAAAGAAAGCATTAAATCTCATATGACAGAAACGTATTTGTTTACGATCATCAATTACTGTGAGCTCATGTAATTTAACGCAGTCATAAAAGATACATGTATCAGTAGTTTAAGCTGAAAAACACGATGAGTCAATGTACTGTTCACGATTTGTACTTTTCGTCACGAATAAGCAGCTCTCAATATTTTTACATTATTATAATTACTTTAAATATATAGGTAGTAATTGATATTTTATTTAAATTACTATAATTAAATGATACATTACGTGTCTGTAAATCACTTTGGGTCCACAAGACGCAAAAAAATTTTCTGCCCGTGGACCCAAAGGCACTGCAGCAGCAATAGCGGTAGTTGCAGTGTTTGTTCATGTTAAACAAAATAAAAATAATTGAGATTTTTAAATACCCTACATCCACTTATTATGTAGTTATACTCTTTTTTACATGTACCAATAACAAATAGTCAAAAAGGATTTTAATTTGTTGTTATAACTTAGGTGTTAACCTAACGATCAGTTAAGAAGCGTCAAAAAAATATTACACATCTTCAATGTCTAACCAAAAAAGTTATTCAATAACATCATGTGCACTCTTACTTACCATGTAAGAATGATAAAGTATCACTTAATTTTGTACTCCGATCCAGCAATAAAAATAAAGTAATTACTTTTGTATTTGGTTGAAGCAATTGGATTACTATTGTATTATTTACATTTGTTTTTTATTGAAGTAAATGAAAAAGAGACATGGGTTTATTTATTCTACAGTACACAGCTGACTTTTTTGTTATTATTTTTTCGTTTTTTTTTTTTTGTTTTTTTTTCTACTATTATTAGCCGTCGGTCTAGGCTTCATTTTCGGTCGAATTTAATTGATGAGATCTTGAAGAACAGTTGATGGAAATAAATTGGTATTGCCACGTTATTGGCAATAAATTGTTACCGGAAAACAAAAAAATACGTTGATTTAGAAGACAACAGTCCAACAAACGTAGCGTTTTATTTTTATTGTCAATTACCGTAAAAAGTTCAGAAAAGTCGGAAAAAGNTTTTTTTTTCTACTATTATTATCCGTGCGTTTAGGCTTCATTTTTTTTCGAATTTAATAAATGAGATTTAGAAGCACAGTCGATGGAAATAAATTGGTATTGCCACGTTATTGGCAATAAATTGTTACCGGAAAACAAAAAAATACGTTGATTTAGAAGACAACAGTCCAACAAACGTAGCGTTTTATTTTTATTGTCAATTACCGTAAAAAGTTCAGAAAAGTCGGAAAAAGTGATTTTTAGCAATAAAAAATAAGTTGATCTCCAATTCAAAACAGTTGTATGAAGAAGAAGTTGTGAATATTACAAATACTAATCGATTGTCGTCTGGTACAATAAATTTAGATGCGTTGGAGCTGAGAAAAACTTTAAAAAATCACCAAAAACAGATTTTTTTTAAATATGCTGATAAATATTTCTTTTATTAATATTTAGATAATATTTGGTGGAATGATGTGTTACATATTTTAATAATTTTTCTAGTTATAATTTTATTATAAAACTTTTCCTCTTCGTCCAAAAATTTTTGTAAAACTATTTTTTAAAAATCAACTCTTTTTCTGAACTTCTATCGTATAATTTTGTTTACAATTAATATCTTCTTTTTTTTTATACCGACATTGGGCACCGTCAAAAACGTATTTTTGCCATCGCGCATCGGGTGCCTACCGAAAATCAGTATGGCTGGTGGCTTTTACTCAGGCGCTTCATCGTTCGTTAGGCGACACAACGTTTGGTAATAAAAGTTAGCTTAGGGCCAAATGGTCGTACAATGAACGTTAATTTTTATACATTCATAAAAAAAAGCGATGGCTGTCGATTGTACTTAGTTTAATAAATAAGTGTTCTTATGGAAATCTTATAAAACCAACAAAAAAAGTCATTTTTGGCGGTCACTACTGTTGACATGAAAAAATGGATTATTTTATTTGTATTAAAAGTTTCATGATAGAAGTCCAGGCAAAGAAGTTGAGCTTTAAAATATCATTCTGCGATAATGTATCTACAAAGAGTACATTTTGATAAAGTTTATTATTAAAAAAACCGTGATATCAAAAAAAAATATTTTTTTTTTTTTGCTTACAAATTGTAACTGCAAAAAATTATTAAAAAATGTGACGTTCAGTATCTAGAACCTTTGTAAGTTCGTGCCCAAGACTCATTTTTCATGGCGCATGAGCAGCGGATACAGAGTATGATGATCACCTTTCGGTGGCGGGCCCGAGCGTTATCAGCTCTCCCGCTCTCTCTCTCTCCGATCAGCCTCCGAACCTAACGCCACGCACGCGACTGCTCTCGCTTTGAGACTCTAATAAACGGAAATATACTTTCTTCCACGTGTATTCAATCCCCTTACACCCCAAAACTCCACAATTCCCACGTAACAGGAGGTTATAGATAACCCAACCCCCAATTTTTGGCGCCGGACGTGGGGCGAGTTGTGTACGACAAAGTGATAGAAATTTTTTTTTTTCTTTCGTCGTCAGGAAGCACCCACAGTGCAGTGTAAGTGGAAATAAAAAAAATTATCGTGGAAAGAAAAGTAAAATATAAAAAAAAAAAATTTTCTAAGACAAAAAAAAATTCTTAAAAAGAAACAGTGAATAATAACAAAAAAAAAAAAACAAAAAAATACAGTGTTAAGAAGACACACGCGGCGAGACACGTGAAAAACAAGCAAGTGTCAAGTACCAGCGTGGGCGCACAGCAGCCATCCAGGAGGCCAGCACCATCAGGAAATAAGACAAGGGAGAGCCAAAACATGAAACTACACCACACCACGCACCCTCTGGTAGCAATATTTTTCTTTGGACACTTTGTTTACGGACACGGAAATGCTTTGGACCGTACTGCTTACAATACTGTCCACGTAAATAAAATTTATATAAACGGTAAATAATATTACTGCTGGGCGATAAGTTTTATCAAGTAGGCCTATAACAAACAAATACAACCAAACAACAAAAAAAAAAAACAACCAAGCAAAATAGAACAAACTGCAATCGGGAAAAATTGATAACGTTGTAGGTGGGGCCGTGGACCGCTTAGCAGACGCAGAGGTCGTTACAGACGACAGTTCATGGTTACAATTTTTCCACGATCCTGATGCGGTCAAAGAATTAGAAAAATCGAACAAAAAAACAAAAGACTTGATTGGAAAAATTTTAAAGGGCATGAAAACGGTCGTACTAAGAGATAAGAAAAAAAAGGGCCCTAAGCAAATAATTGGAGGAGACGAAGCCTCAGAATCATATATAGAGCCCCTGCGTAGTGATGATAGTGAAGAGAAAGGGGATGAGTCAGATAGTGGGCCCACTAGGAATCAGCTTGACAATTGGAGAAGGGAGTCAGAGTTGCTCCGGAGATGGCCAGAAAGGGAGGGGCGAGAAAATGATAGAGAATTTCACAACAGAGATAGAAGGAAAGCTAGACTGATGCGGGAGTTCAAAAATTTTAAGAAAAACCAGGAGAGGTGGGAGCAAACAACACGTAGAGCTACACACAGATCGCCGCATCACCGGGAGTATGAGAGGAATATAAATTACTCAATTAAAGAATTGAGCACAATAATCCCCACAACACCAATATTTACACGGGACCCAATAAATCTAACGGCGTTCACAAGGGTAGTAAGGGCAATAGGCCGGCAGGTGGACGACAGAGACGTCTTATATTTTTTGGCAACGCTATCCAGCAGGCTAAAAGATCAAGCGGCAGAACATTCAAATGATAGAATCATACAGTTTAAGTCTATTGAAGAATTTCTCGAGGAGGTTACGGAAAGGTACGGGGCCATTAGTAGCACAGAGACAGTTATGGCAAAAATTAGGTCGGAACGACAAAGGGATAGGGAATCTGTATAAGAATACTCAGATCGCATGCAAAAGTTGTTTAACAGGGCCATGGATCTTCAAGAAGCAAAGCTTAAAGTTCCTGAAATGTTAAGGCAAGAATTTAAGAAAAATATTCAAAAAGAAGTAGTGACCCGATACATATTAGGCCTTAATCCCCCGTACAACCACGAAGTTACAATGCATAGGCCCATGACGCTAACAAAAGCCATTACATTGGCATTAAAAGTCGAGGATATGATGGCTATAAAGTCACCTCGAGTAGACAGCAATAAATATGAGAGATGGGAAACAGAATCTAACAAAAGGGAAGACGAGGTAAACAAGTGTAACTATTGTGGCCGAATCAGGCACAAAGCAGAAGAGTGTCGTTCATTGTGGCACGACATAGATAAAAGGCTGCTAGTGAAGAAAGGTCGCGGTGAGGAGACCAGAGCACCGTACTATACAAGGTACCAGGATAGGGGTGAAGAAAAAAGAGGTGGAAGATCATATAACGATAGTGGAAGAAGACCCGGAGACTACAGACATAATAATATGGCTCAGGCAGAAAATAACTACAACTACGGCAGATATGGGAGAGATTTTGAATAAGGGTGTGCTTGGCGCGAAAATAATAACAATAGTAATGATAGATATTATAAGGCAAATGACAGAAATTACGGCCAAAGAGACAGTGGTAGGGATGATAGCCGAAATAATTATGATTGAAAAAGTAACGATCGTTATGAGCCTAGACACACAAACGGGATACAAGACGCAAGGGAGGCTGAACCTAGACGGGGTGATATCTCTAGTAAACAAAAGCCGAATTTTAAGAACGATGCTTGAAGTACTCCCCCAACATATAGCATCGGGAAAAAGTGGCTACGTATTGTAAAAAATCAAAAGTAAACGATGGAAAAATTGGAGAGAAAGAAGAAAAACCCATACAGTTGGAGGTGTGGAGAAAAGAGATAAACAAAACAAAATTAATACTCGTCATCAAATCGAACCAAATTTTTAAAAAAATCTAAAAGATAAAAATGTATCGATGGGAAAAGAGGACAAGAAAGAAGTCATGACGGTACTAATTAACTATGCAGCAGTAGGACGCAGACCGCCAACAGTAACGCTGGAAAGTGAGGATTTCCGAAATAAAAGATTAGATTTCTATGCTGACACGGGTGCTGAGATATCGATACTAAAAAAAGATTATTTAAAAGAAAATTCGCCATTGGATGAGAATGTTAAAGTAAAAATAATTGGAGTAACTCATGGAGAACGTGAAACAAAAGGCAGGGTAGACATAATGATCCACGGTATGAAGTGCACTTTCTATGCAGTCCCGCAGGATTTTCTGATCGAAGTAGACGGAATCCTTGGATGGGATATGTTTAAAAAATACAACGGCGAGGTGAGCGCAAAAACAAACACACTTAGCCTAGGTGGTGTGGAAACCCCACTGAAGACGCCAGAATATTTCGAGATAGCAGCGAGATCCAGGCAGGTTATATATACAAGAGTCAAAAAAGAATTCGGAAAGATTTAAGTTGGACTTGTGCCACTTCAAGATGTGGGAGAACATGTGCATTTTTAAGACTTTTACGGCACTAATATTAAAGGTAAGATATATGCGGAATGCGTGAATTTTTCAAACAAAAGGAGAATTACAGTACTGGAAGTGGATCTAATAGAGTGTGAAGAAGTGAAGAAAATGTAAATAACTGGCAACGTGGGGGACGGCGCCACGGAAGAAAAGACTGCATTTGTGGGCTTGCTCAAAGAAGTCAAATTGGAAGAAAAAGAAATAGAAAAAAAATTACAGATTGAGATATAAGACCGTAGATGGAAATAAAGAAATTGATACGTACGAGGAAAAAGACTGATATAAAAAGTGTCGAAGAAAGAATTGAAAAAATTATGACACTGATCGACACTGAGGGCTGTAACGAAGAAGAGTTACAGCACGTAAGAAAATTAATATCGATGAATCCGTTTGTGTTTGGGTTGGACGGGGAACCGTTAAAAACAACTCATTTATTTAAACACAAAATAGAGACTACAACAAATAAGCCAGTAGTGGTCAGGAGATATAAATACCCGCCCGCGGTGAAGGAAAACATCAGGAGAGATATTCAAAAGTTGATGGATTTGGATATAATAGAACCGTCAACGTCCCCATATAACTCAAATATATGGATAGTGCCTAAACCACCAGGACAAAACAGCGAGAAAAGGTGGCGACTGGTCACAGATTTCAAACAGCTGAACGAAATAACTGTTGGAAGCTGTTACCCACTACCCTTTCAAAGCGACATATTGGAGCACTTAGCGGCCGCTAAGTACATCACAGAAGTTGATTTGAAGAGTGGATTCCACCAGATTAAAATTTAAGAAGAGGACGCGCATAAAACTGCATTCTCGGGATCCGACGGGCACTATCAATATAAACGTATGCCAATGGGGTGCTCAAAGTCACCAAATACATTCCTGAGGGTGATAACGTTAGCTCTAGCCAATCTACAAGGGCGAGAAATTGAAGTATACATGGATAACATCATGGTGTTCGCAGCAATTCTCGAAGAACATGAAAAACGCTTCAAAAAATTGATAGAAAGACTGGCAAAAGCAAACATGACCATAGAGCCAAAAAAATGTCAACTTTTGAAGAAAGAAGCTCAAGTCCTTGGTCACGTAGTTGGAAATGGTAAGATAAAAATGGACCCGAAGAACATCGAAGCAGCAAAAGAATATCCAAGACCGACAAATACAAGGAAAATTAAGCAGTTTCTTTAATTCGTGGGATATTACAGAAAATTTATGAAAGATTATGCAAAGATAGCGCGACCACTCTCTACATTGACAAAGAAGAATACGGAGTTTGAATGGGGCGAAAAAGAGGAAGAGGCCTTTAAAAAACTAGTGGATGCGATATATTCGGAATCTGTATTAACAGCACCAGACTCAAGTAAACCGTTCATTGTAACAACAAATGCGTCGGATTATGCCATCGGGGCAATCCTTAGTCAGGGAAAGATAGGTAAAGATAGACCATGTGAATATGCATCACGGCACCTCAAGAGTAGTGAACTTAGATATCCAACGTATGATAAGGAGTTGCTAGCAGTAGTTTTTGCAAAAGAACAGTTTAGACCTTATCTGTATGGCAGAAAGTTCACGGTGGTTACGGATCACGAGCCGTTGAAACATTTTAACAAGTCCCAAAAACCCAACATTCGGTTCAACAGATTAAAGGCAGAGTTGCGTGGTTACAATTTCGATATAATTGATCGCCCAGGTATCTCAAACAACGCACCAGATGCTTTTTCAAGAAACCCAGTCGTAAAAGAGGGTGAAAAGAACCCCGAACTACCGCGAATAGAACTGTATCAAATGGCAGATGAACAAGAGAAGGAAGAGTGTGTAGTAAGTGATGGCCCACCAGCGCGTATATTCAAAATTAAGGCAAAATTGTGAATACGGATCGACGGTAAGTTAAAGAAGGTAGTAGTGGAATCAGACTCAGATTCATCACATAAAAAACCCAGGAAAAAAAAGACTGAAGTGGAATTGTGTTCGGAGGAAGACGCTGAGGAGAAACATTAAACTAAAGAGAAATCTTATCACAGGGGCCCACTAAAGAATAAATTAGAGCACATGAAGAAAGAGAAGGGCTGGATAAAAGGGGTAAAAAAAACGAGCACACCTTATGTCGTCATAGACCACCAAACAAGGCAAAAGCAAAGGAAGAAAAGACAAAGGCAGCATCTCGACACTCTAAACAGAATTTGACAGAATTTTTCTGTCACTCCTGTAAAAAACACACAGACTGAAGAAAATATAAAAGTGAATTGGGAAAAAAGACCAGAAATTAAACACAATAATTTAGAGAAAATTGAAATATGCTTGAACGGATCAGAGCATGGGAAAGAGAGAGACGACAGTAAGGAGAGAAGCTCAAAAAGTCGTAGTAATTTGGAGGATCAAACGTCTGGGAAAGAAAAAAAATCAGAAAATCCTCGACGAAAAAGGCAAAAAGAGTCTAACTATTTTACAAAAAAGGATCCAAAAAAGCTTAACGACTTTACCAGCATGTTACAAGGAAAGACAGATAGACTCAAAAAAAGTTTTTGTCGACATCAGAGAAAGAGAGGTAAAGGGAAAACCAGGAGTCAGAATAGATGTATGGCAGGTAGAAGATAGCAACAGGGATTTAAGTAAAGAAAGTGATCGAAACAAAGAAAAAGAGGGAACAGTAAGTACGGAAGATAAAAGTAAGGAAGAGAAAAGTAAAGGCAAAACCAGCAGCGAAGGAGCAAATCTTTCGTGGGACAATCAGGGAGAAAGCCTATCGTTAAATCATGGTGAGGCGTCTGGGGCGTTCAATAATTTGAATGATGAAGAATCAAGCAAAAAGAACCAATTGATTTCAAACGATGCACTTAATGAGCAAAAACGTGGATTAGACGGAAATTGTGCAGTGCCATGGAAAGAGTGGGATTCAGTAGATGTAAAGGGCGATAGTAATTGCTTGTTTTATAGTCTTATTGTACTGTTCGATCTGGACTTAACAGCAAAGCAGCTGAGAAAAATCTTACTGCATTCTGAACATATTAAAAACTGCGTCGATCCGGACAACACTAAGAGAATTTTGAGGAGGGATTACGAGTTTGGAGATGGAGAGTGCATTTTTGTCTTTTCTCAGGAGTTTAAAAAGAACGTATGTGTGCACTACGTAAATGGAGATGGACCTCCAATGTGTCATCACTACACAGGAATAGAAGGAGATGAATATGAGCACATGCGGTATCAGCTGAAGCACTATCAGGCGCTCTGCAAAAAAGGTCAAGAATGCTATAAATCGATGGATAAATTATACAATAACGCAAGTGATAAAGACAGTAAGATAGCACGAGGGGCGAGACGAGCAACATTGAGGAAAAGGAATGAATACAAGCTTTCATATACGAGTCAGAAAATCAAGGGTAGAGTTAATAAGAAAACAAAGGAAGACAACAAAACAGATCACGAGACGAGTGATGAGTCAGATGTTGAATAAAAAAAAAAAAAAAGAATACCAAAGAAGCGCGATCTTCCACCACCTCCACCGGAACCACCGGATGAGCCTAGCCCAATAGCGGAACAAGAAACATCAAAAATATAAGATGATAAAGTAAACAATAAAAGTCACGAAATAGAAATTAGCGATAATGAAAATGGAAAGGAGTTACTTAATGCGAACATGGTGGCAGATAATAATGCCGGAAGCACAGATGATGGCAAAATCAATATAGGTATACCAGGTTTAGATAGGTACAGAGCTTGCCGGACACGACTACCAGTACAAAAACCACCCTGAAAGCCAGAGGAAGATAAGGATATACCACCATTCCAAAGGCTTAAGAAAATTAACGAACACCCATTTAGATACATGGACAACTTAGCCTTCTGTACAATAACAAAAACATACTGGACACAGAAGCCATAGACGCGCTTTGCGAGAGAGGTTATATAAATCCAACAGCTATAAATAAAGAAAATAGGAGGGTTGGAGCGGTCTTCCTATCTAGAGCAAGAAAAGTATTAGTAATGCACTTATACGTGAAATAGAACTTTGACAGAGCGGGATTAAAATCGGATATTAAGAAATACATATCGTCTTTAAAACAGCTTATGTTGTTTAAGAAGTTGACGTCAGTAGATATTATACGAGATCTAGCAATACTAAGCGTATTACAGTGGGAGTGTTTCGCAGAGCAATTTGAAAACACTTTCGAAAACACAAAAATATCGGTGGTGTTGTACTTGAACAATTTAGTAGTACCACCAGTGGAGCAACGATTTGACGTACTTAAAGAATACCACGAGTCATCGGTAGGATGCCACAGAGGTATGAACCAGACTTACAACAAAATTGCGAAAGACTATTACTGGCGAAATATGCGACCGGACGTACGTCAGTTCGTGTTAGGTTGTGAATCATGCCAATCTGAGAAAATTGTTAGTGTAAGAACAAAACAGGCTCTAGTTGTAACAGATACACCGGCTAATTCATTTGAAAAAATATCAATTGATTTTTACGGCCCAATAAACAAACCATCGGCACATGGCAATAGTCACATATTGTCAACTGAGGACTGGCTCACGAAGTATATAATTCTTGTACCAGTAAAAAGAGCGACGGCGTTAGAAACAGTAAAAGCACTTTTAAACAGAGTAATTGCATACTTTGGCGCCCCAGACAAAATGCTGACAAACAGAGGTGCACATTTCCAAAACAAACTGTTGGAAGAGTTCGCAAGAGTGTTTAAAATAGACAAAATGGGAACGACAGCCTTCTATCCACAGAGTAACGGCGCTATAGAACGAATGCATCATACATTAACGGAATATTAAAGGCGTACGTAAATGAAGATGACTTTTGAGACTATCACTTGGGCATGTGCATGTGCGCTTACAATTCGACAAAACACTCAGCAATGGGGATAGCACCTCAAGAAGTATTGCTGGGCTACCCAGCCAGAATCCCATCTAGCTTCAAGAAAACAATGAATAAACAAACGTATGATGAATATGTAGAACACGTAATAAAAACAATGACGCGGCTAAGGACAATAGCAGCCATGAATCAAGTTCAGGCGAAGTACAGGTCCAAATATTTTTACGACAAAAAATTAAGCACAAGATTTTTCATGGAAGGGGAAATGGTCTATGTTCTTAAAGAGCCGAGAAAGAAATATGAGAATCACTACGAAGGACCGTACGGAATCGTAGGAATAAATTACAAAAACCACAATATAAAACTGAAACGTGGCAATGAAACAAGAATTACCCACGTGGATAAAATCAAGAAAGCATGCGTTGTAAAAACCCAATTGTTAGATAATAGGGAACTCGGGGAATAAAGCAGGATAACAAAAACAAATCGCATAAGAGTAAAAAACAAATAAAAAAAAAACGAGATATCAGAAACAACAAGACCAAAATAGTATACTTCTCTCGTAAGCGTGGCCTTGGGACGACTTACGAGATCAGCAATCTAAACAGTATAAACAAAAAAAAAAGAATACAAATCTTTTGTTTCAGAGCTGGAACCATGCCGGTGACACAGCAACCTGAAAAGATACAGGAAATTAAAAGAAACCCTGGAATATGGGTGGAAAGCTTGGGCCCAGTCCAAGCAGTCGCATCACCTTGAAAAATGAAATGGTATCTAGATTGGAATGGTATATAGAAGGTAAATTTGTTTTTAGACGCGAAAAAGCAAGCAAAACAGAAATGCAGGGTGACGGTGAAAAAGGAACACGAATGTATAGAACAAGTAGAGTACACAGCAGAAAAAGTCCTAAGGGCCTTGGATAGGGTAAAAGAGGTATATAGAACAGTAGTAGGCCAAAAGATCGGTGATCAAAGCAAGACGGTGCAAGCGCTGCAAGGGGGTGTGACTGACGCGAAAAAAGAGAAAATACAAAAGCTAGTAGAGGCGATCCCGACTAAAATAATGGAAACAACAAAGTACTTAACGGAACAAATTAGAGTCATAACATATGGAAACCATGAACGATACCTTCAAGATATAAAAACGTTTAAAGATAAAGCTGGAAGAATAACGGAGGAAGGTTTAAAAATGTTTCTAGAATACTTCAGCAATTATGACAGAGTTACAGAAATGGTGGGCGAATTTGAACACTTAGCCTAGAAACTTATAACGAAATTTGAAACAACAGTGGACATAATATACTTGGCAAGTCGGGGAACGACACATATACCAGATGCACCATTAAGAGCGATTTTGGAAGCGAAAATTTTGGCAAAGCAGCTGAGACCAGACCTACAGTTCCCAGTAAGGGAAAATATAACTACAGAAGAAGAAATTGGAGAAATCTCAGAAATAACGACCATGGCATTTAACGGCAGAATAATACATTACATACGGATACCACTGGTTACGAAAGAAAATTTGGACCTTCTTAGGATATCATCATTACCAGTGGAACAAAAAGGCTTAAATACTACGGACTTAGTGGCATACTTGCAGCCAACATACGAATACATAGCGAGCAGGGTTATTCCTCTCGAAGACTTACGCCAATACCGCAAGAGGTGATAAGACTATGTAAAAGACTAGGAAAAACACGAATATGCACACAAATAGAGCCAACACAGGAATTCAAAGAGAACCACCCCTGTGAGATACGTATCATATTGGGGATTGCAGTGAAGAAACCAGAATAATGTCCGATAATATTAGCCAAGTTAAAGGGCACATTTTTGGACACGTCTCCATGCTAAAAACCAACATGCCTTTACCACCACGAGAAAGGACAAAGTCCACATACAGTGTGAACACACCGAACACAAGACACTGAAGGTGGTGGATTTTAGGATAGTCAGCTTAGCAAGAGACGTACAAGACTGGATCCAGGACAAGAGGAAGGTGAAAATCGCATAATGAAGCTTGAAAGCGCAAATCTAAACTTGGAGAATATAATACAAATGGTGAACGGGACTGAAGGAAGTATGTTGTTGGAATTAATAGAAGCAGTGATAAAAAGAGACGGACTACAGGAACTCGATAACCAGAAGCACGGACTTGACGATAGGATAAAAACTGGTACAAAGATAGTGGATATACTCCAACGGGCACACGAGTTAGTACAAACAAAGGAGGAATTCTCAAATTGGAAGGCATACGCATTGTTGGCAGCGGAAATAGTACAAGGAGTGGCAGCCGGATCTCTTGGATTTTTAAAATGGGGGAGGGTCCAATAATACTTAAAGGTTTGAGAATGATTACAGGTGGATGGGAAAGGAACCGCGGAAACACCAACTCAGTACTACAAGACTTGTCAACCCATAGGGCCATGGTTAACGCAAGAGAGGTACAAGTGCTACTGGGCGAGCGGGTAGGATCAGAAGGCAGAAGACAACCGGCTCAGTTAACAACCAATCTACAATGATCATTGAGATCGACGATATAATAAAAAGGGTTATACATAAGATGTGTACAGATTTGAAAAAAATGAAATAAAAAAAATAAAATAGAAATATACAAATAAATAAAAAAATTAAAATAATAAGAAAAATAATTAAAAAAATAGTAACTATACAAAAAATATAATAATACAAAAAAATGTAAAGAGAGCAGCGCAAACAAAAACAATTATGTACACACAAATAATTCACAGACAACACAACACAAACATAATCGCACACACAAACCAGTATGGCCATCGAGAACGATGACCACGTGGCCTCGGACGTATGACGTACAGTATCTAGAACCTTTGTAAGTTAAAAAAAAATACCCTCGACAAAACCGCTGGACCTGGGGGTGGTGGCACAGTGGGTTATCTGTTCTGGCAAAGTGAAAGGCACTTTAATAAAGGACAGCTTACTTTGTAGTTATTTGAATGATAATTCTCGTTAATTTAATTAGTTTTTAATGGCTTCTGAGACTCATAAAAATATAGCTATACTTAAATTAAAATGACTGTATTGCATCGGTAACTTGAAAAATTGAAAATAGTAAACAATATTTTGTACATTTCTAAAGTAAGTGTCTTATTTGTGACGTAAATTACTGTGTCTTCTTCTGATATTTACTCACCATCTGAAAAAAATTCAAAAAAGTAAGTAACAAATAATATCAGTGAGAATCGGATACTGACCAAGCAACCCGCTTTGCCCTACCCACTTTGCCCGAGCACACGTTTTTTATTTAAGTTATGCCTACGTACCTTAAAAAGTTTAAAACGGAATACCAATATTTTTGGCTTAATTTAAACTTGAACGGGCTCAAATTAATAGGAAATTATAAACGATACAATAAATATATTCGTTTTTGACCGATCATAAAGTACACACCTTTATTTTTTTTATCAAATAATTGATTTGTAAAAAATGCGTGTAATTATGCTATATCACAGTGTAATGGCTCGTTTGGGACTGAATGAAACTCGGAAGTACTCGGGTACCTTCGACATACCTACACCTTGTCCTTAGCGGTTTCATGCGACAGTGCATAAGAGACTACCTGCTTTAGGCCTCCTTTCTCTAACCCTACTTGATTTTCGTAGTATACAAAATTATTAACAGTTAATATTTTGAAAATAATTTTTAGATTGTTCCTGTTGCATGGGCGTTAATGTCTAACAAAACAACTGTCTCGTACGTCGCAGTACTTTAGTCTATCAAGGAACGTTTTCCTAGAATGACGCCCATAGGAATCGTCTCAGATTTTGAGACTGTGCTTTCGCTTAGGTGTTTTCTGGTGTTCCACAAATTGGCTGTCTGTTCCACTTGGCGCAAGTAAGTATTAATTTTGTGGGCCCTATAGGATCTGCGTAAGAAAAATTTTTACGACGACTTTCTAATTTTGTTTTTTAAAAAAGGTAGTTTTACGTGCTCTTGTGAAATCCTATTATAAACGAGATGAAGGCGCTATTCATAAAAAATTTGACTTTATTTTCTCGTTCATAATCGAGATTGTTGAAATGAAAAAACTGGTAAAAATTACTTTAACATGCTCGACCATCGTATAATACAAAACGCCCTAGTTGGAATCCCAAAATTTTATCGCATGCATTAGTGACAACATTTTCTGTTAAAATATTTAATTTATATAATTCCAGAATGACCAGTCCCGCAACTTCCACACCATTCAAGTCTCAAATACAACTTTTTCGTTACTAACTTTGAGAATTCAAGCCGTAGAAAAATTAAAAAATACGTACTTTGCTTCCAGGCACCGTCCAAACTACAAATTCACGATTGGGATACGAGTCCCTAAAGCTATTTGAAGCCCTTTTTGGCTCTTTCAAATGAAGCAAAATTTTTTCGTGGTCTCAATTTGATTGCGTTTTCAGCGGAAAACATCCCTTGATTATTTAAAAAAATTCAGATCTCTTTATCCTTACGTGTCGTTGTAATTGACTGAGCCATGAAATAGACCGCTGTCAGTAGAATGACCCATATATTCCTAACAATATACCCATTTACAATAAAAATGAAATGGTTGCGGTTATTTTAGGCTGTTTACAAACATGCACGTTTGGAAGGAGTGGCCGTTTGAAGAAATCAAAAGAAAGTTAATCCTGAAAAACAAAAGCTAATAAAAATGTTGATTGCACTAGCTTTGTTACCCCCACACCTAATGATTGAAGGATTTAAGTTAATAAATGCAGAAAGATTAGAGATTTCTACATGACATACAGTTGTTATAGTTTTTTAATTACTTTGACAGGCAGTGGATGACGCAGAAAGAAAATTTCAGTGTTTACCGGGTGCATTTCAAAACAAATAATCACATTGAGGGTTACCACCGATGGCTCGTCAAAATGACCGGAATAAGAGGAGCGGTACAGCAGTTTTTAACTGGTTTGCTTACAGTTAATCTCCAGGGACGAGTAAAACTACTCCAATCACTGCATTCTGAAGCCCCAGATTTGAGATATTAAAAGCCTGCGACCATTAAATGGACCCAAGATATTAAAGAAGCATGGAAAAAACTAGACAAGGGTGAATACAAAATTAAGAACTTTCTTGATGAAATGTCTTTTTTCCCAGAGGATGACGAGCTGTTTCTCGAAGGTTAACATATACAACGTAGTTGTCCTGATATAAAGCTGAAGCTAACCGACGTATTTATATGCATAAGATAGTGTCGGTAGACAGAGATAAGCTGTGCCAGTTTATAGAGTATTCCTATTTTTTGATTTAAAAATAATGACGATTTTTCACGAAAATATCTGTTTTTTCGAAAATTTTGTCTAGTTATTCATTTAACAACAATATTATTATTTATTCCGCCATAATAAAATGCATAAGATAGTGTTGATTGGTACAGAGAGTTAAGCTAGTCCAAATTATTTGGTAATCCTATAATGTCGAAGGAAGTTGTAAGACACCTATTAGTTGAACACAATTTATTCTGCGCGCTTCCTATAGTTTATTTATTGAATATCTTTTTTTATTACGGCTGCAAGTACCTAACATGAAGTAGTTACTGGTATGTGGTATAGATGATGCAAAAAAGTTTCTTATTCCTAATTTTTGTATCTTTCGAAAAAATTATTTTTGAAGGGCGCTCCATATAATACGTCGCCGGAGTCCGTCAGCTATAGCTTTAGCTTCATAATGTCATGTGAAAAATTTGAAAAAAAGGTACGAATTAGGCCTAGTGCTGAAAAAAAGTACTAATTTGCCTAAGCACTAGATAAGATACTAATACGACCAAAAGCAAAAAGGTACCAATTTGGCATAGCGATTTTGATCGCATTTTGCGTCTATATTAAAGTAGTGGTTATAACACTCTGCCGAGTCGTTACCATTATTTTGCGGTGCTTAAGCGACTTCGTATCTTTCTTGACACTCCAACGAATTAAGACCCTTCTTAGCGCTTTTCGAATAAGTACCTTTTTCTTCCACCAATAGTAACATTGTTGGGATGCGTAGAAAATGACATAAAAACGAATTTAAATAAAAATTAAATACGTCATAATTGACGTACTGATGCACGTCATGCCTGTAAATGAGACGATACTATATCTCGTATTCAATGTATTATAAGATACAGTCCTTAACTTTTTATTTATTTTTTCATTATTTTCTTCTGATATTTACTCACCATCTGAAAAAAATTCAAAAAAGTAAGTAACAAATAATATCAGTGAGAATCGGATACTGACCAAGCAACCCGCTTTGCCCTACCCACTTTGCCCGAGCACACGTTTTTTATTTAAGTTATGCCTACGTACCTTAAAAAGTTTAAAACGGAATACCAATATTTTTGGCTTAATTTAAACTTGAACGGGCTCAAATTAATAGGAAATTATAAACGATACAATAAATATATTCGTTTTTGACCGATCATAAAGTACACACCTTTATTTTTTTTATCAAATAATTGATTTGTAAAAAATGCGTGTAATTATGCTATATCACAGTGTAATGGCTCGTTTGGGACTGAATGAAACTCGGAAGTACTCGGGTACCTTCGACATACCTACACCTTGTCCTTAGCGGTTTCATGCGACAGTGCATAAGAGACTACCTGCTTTAGGCCTCCTTTCTCTAACCCTACTTGATTTTCGTAGTATACAAAATTATTAACAGTTAATATTTTGAAAATAATTTTTAGATTGTTCCTGTTGCATGGGCGTTAATGTCTAACAAAACAACTGTCTCGTACGTCGCAGTACTTTAGTCTATCAAGGAACGTTTTCCTAGAATGACGCCCATAGGAATCGTCTCAGATTTTGAGACTGTGCTTTCGCTTAGGTGTTTTCTGGTGTTCCACAAATTGGCTGTCTGTTCCACTTGGCGCAAGTAAGTATTAATTTTGTGGGCCCTATAGGATCTGCGTAAGAAAAATTTTTACGACGACTTTCTAATTTTGTTTTTTAAAAAAGGTAGTTTTACGTGCTCTTGTGAAATCCTATTATAAACGAGATGAAGGCGCTATTCATAAAAAATTTGACTTTATTTTCTCGTTCATAATCGAGATTGTTGAAATGAAAAAACTGGTAAAAATTACTTTAACATGCTCGACCATCGTATAATACAAAACGCCCTAGTTGGAATCCCAAAATTTTATCGCATGCATTAGTGACAACATTTTCTGTTAAAATATTTAATTTATATAATTCCAGAATGACCAGTCCCGCAACTTCCACACCATTCAAGTCTCAAATACAACTTTTTCGTTACTAACTTTGAGAATTCAAGCCGTAGAAAAATTAAAAAATACGTACTTTGCTTCCAGGCACCGTCCAAACTACAAATTCACGATTGGGATACGAGTCCCTAAAGCTATTTGAAGCCCTTTTTGGCTCTTTCAAATGAAGCAAAATTTTTTCGTGGTCTCAATTTGATTGCGTTTTCAGCGGAAAACATCCCTTGATTATTTAAAAAAATTCAGATCTCTTTATCCTTACGTGTCGTTGTAATTGACTGAGCCATGAAATAGACCGCTGTCAGTAGAATGACCCATATATTCCTAACAATATACCCATTTACAATAAAAATGAAATGGTTGCGGTTATTTTAGGCTGTTTACAAACATGCACGTTTGGAAGGAGTGGCCGTTTGAAGAAATCAAAAGAAAGTTAATCCTGAAAAACAAAAGCTAATAAAAATGTTGATTGCACTAGCTTTGTTACCCCCACACCTAATGATTGAAGGATTTAAGTTAATAAATGCAGAAAGATTAGAGATTTCTACATGACATACAGTTGTTATAGTTTTTTAATTACTTTGACAGGCAGTGGATGACGCAGAAAGAAAATTTCAGTGTTTACCGGGTGCATTTCAAAACAAATAATCACATTGAGGGTTACCACCGATGGCTCGTCAAAATGACCGGAAT